>WBNH01012364.1:1031185-1187055 GCA_013401255.1 Urocolius indicus | reverse complement strand
GCCGGGCCGGGCCGGGCCGGGTTGGGTTCGGCGGCGGCCGCGGGCGGCAGGACGGGCGGGGGGAGGCACCGCCAGCCTGCCCCAGCACGGCGGCGGCGGCGGCNCGGAAGAGCGGCGTCGGCGGGGGGTGGAGCGGGCGGGCTGGCGATGGCGAGGGCGATGGCGATGGCGGCGGCGGCGGCGGCGCGTCCCTCCCCCCTCGGGGTCTCATTCAAACCGGCCCCTCAGGATGACGCTGCAAGCGGGGCCCCGCTCTCCGGAAGCGCGGCGGGCTGCGCGCGCAGCGCCGGAAGGGTGGTGCGGGCCGTAACGGCGGCGGCCGAACCCGAACCCGAACGCCAGCGGGAGGGAGAGGGAGAGGGAGGGGGAGGGGGAGGGGGAGGGGGAGGCGCCCGAGCCCCGGGACGTGTGGCCGCCGCGGGCCAGAGCGGGCGCTGGCGGGGCACCCGGCGGAGCCTCACCCGTGCGCCGCAGGAGCTGCCCGCGTGGGAGCTGGGAAAGAGCCCGGTGCCCAGAGCGGGCGGTCCCCGGCGCTGTCGCCTCGGGGGGCTGGGGGGGGGTCCCGCCCGGGTGCAGGCTGGGAGGCTCTGGGGGGCTGCCCGGCATCTGTGATCGTGCAGAGACGCGGGGAGGGGAAGGAGGGAGAAACGAGCAAAAGGCGCTCGTGGATAGAATGCGTTTGGGTGTGATAAGGCGTTAACGGTCAAGCATTCCGCTTTACCATCAGCTGAGGGCTGTAAGGGTTAACAATCATGCATTCCGCTTTACCATGAGCTAAGGGCTGTAAATTANCCCTCTGCGCAAGCGCTGAGGAGATAAGGACTAATTAACATACGAGGCGGGGAGAGGGTAATCTGCTTGTGGGATATTCATGATTTGGGGTGTATAGATATGAACAAGTAACCCCTCGGGGCATGCACGCTTGGTGGAAGGATCCCCCGTGCATCCGGCGCCGCAATAAAGAATATCTTGCTACTGAAGAAATTATCACCTTCATTCTTTGAATCAGGTGATAGGAAAACGTCGAGTAAGAAACTGTCGACAGAGGAACTCTGTTACAGGGAAAGGGGGTGGCTAACCCAGCAGCACTTATTTTAATAAAATAAACTGCTTTAATTATTGTACCTGCCGGTGAAAGGTGACAGACAAGGAGCACTGAAGGATGAGTGGGATGGCAATGGCCGAGAGCCTTCAGGATGGTTAAAAACAGTTGTAAAGATAACTGAAAACAATAGACATGGAGGCATGAATTTCAAGTGCATCTACAAAAGCTCTTTAAGCTTTGACTAAAGAAATTAAAGCAGCGCTTAAACACATAAAAACAAAGAGAACAGCAGAAAGAAACATCCCCAGACTGCTCGTTACTGCCTCTGGAAACCTAACACTACTACTTTCACCAGCGCTTCTTGCAGCTGTGAGAGCTTCTGCCACAGATTCTAACCACCCTTGGGTTGTTTGCATTTATACTTCTGGCCCTGCTTTTGCTATAGAAGTGATAAGAAAGAGCTTTCTTGGGAAATGGAAATCACATTTGACAAACAGTTGAAGAAGGATATACAAAATGGTCATAACCCAGGGCTTGAAAGTAAGTCTTGAGGTGGAAGGCTTAGAAAGACTGCTCTTCAGATTGTCATGGAGAAGAAAGAAAGTTGATTTTATTGCCCAGTGTAGGCTCGTAGACATGAACAGACAGTTTTGGGGAACAAGGATTATGTGTCACAGAGGATCTCCAATGGGTAGTATGCTGCATGTTGCGAATTAAGGTGGAATTTCCAATTATGAAGGTGATTGAAACGTTGTTAAAGTTTACCAGCAAAGGTGATGAATCTTACATTATTGTGGCTTGCTTAAAGGAACATTCTAGAAAAGCTTTAATCCAGCTCTCTAGTGAGATCCTGTAAACTGTCTATTCAAGCAAGGGCACATCCCAGCTGCTTGCCCATGAGTCTGAGTATTTCCAGCGTGGCCCTTTATTCTTAATACCAATAGTGACCTATATAGAGGCTATTTATTCATCCTAAATGAGAACTGAACCCTCTGCAGCCTGAAACTGCACTGAATATTTTTGCCTCTAGAGTAACCCTTAAAGGATTAAATCTTGGCCAATCACAGACCAGTCGTTTCCAGGATTTGGCAAAGGCACTAGAGGGTGCTGAAAGAGAAGAATAGGGGTTTGTATCTGCAGGAAAACTCTTCCCAACCCCACAAGATGAAGAACTACTACTACGTCTTTTCTCAGAGATTATTGAGGTCTGTTCGTGCCATAACAGCTTTGTGTTTTTTCTCCTGAAGAAGGGATTCAATAGATGCTGGTTTCCTTAAGTCTTACACAAACTGACATACAGAGTATAGAGACAAAGAGTGCAACCTTGATATATAAGTATGAAGTACAGATTACCTTAATGACATTAAAATTGTAAAAGCTTGGTTAAACATTACTGAATGGTTGTTTTTTTTTTTTTTTCCTTAGTGAAGATAAAACCTAAGGGAACCCTGAGCTAGGTCACGGGGACAACAGAACTGTCTGCCCTGGCTGAGCCTCGGTGGCACTTGAGACAGCTACTTCCTATCTTGAGTTGGCCACATAATAAGTCAGCTTGGATCCAAAACCTGAGGGTGCATTGTTAGCACAGTACTGTGTGAAGGCCAATGGGCCTGGCAGTATTTATTAATGCTAGAACATGGGTCACAGCAAGTCCAGGTCTGATTACAAAAGGCTTTTACTCTTTGAAGTCTCCAGTGGCTCAGTTCTGAGGAGCATAAGTAGTAGGTGGATCCTCAGATGGCACAAGCAGGTGCTGTGGTACAGTGAATGGCATGAGGAAGCCAGGCAAGCTTCTGCACAGGGCACGTTTTAGGTACCTGTGTAGTGCCTGCCATAGAACAAAAAAGGTAGCCTTTGTTTTTAAAAAAATCACAAGTCTCAGGAGTTTAAATACTCCATTTACAGTTCTTGTTTCTTTAAAGGGATGTGTATTGACAGGTGCATTGATTACATTTTATTTTCCATGGGGAACACAGTGTTCTTGGGAACCTTTCAAAGTATCTTCAGGCTTTACACATTTTAATGGTGTGTATTCACATCACAGGCAGGATCAAATCACATTAACAACTCCTGTCTTACAGAGAATTACCATTCATATTAAACTCAATTCTAGTTTTAAGTGCTTTAGGTCTGGTTTGCCAGTGTCCTAAGATGCTACAGTACTTTACATCATAGAATCACAGAATGGTAGGGGTTGGAGGGACCTTTAGAGGTCATCTAGTCCTGCTAGATGATCCTGGAGATCATCTAGAACCTGCTTTAGCAGGTTCACCTAGACCAAGTCACACAGGAACATATCCAGATCAGTTTTGAATACCTCCAGAGAAGGAAATTCCAGAAGTTCTCCGTGCAGCATGTGCCAGGGCTCCCTCATCCTTACAGTAAAGAAGCTTTTCTTTAAGTGGAACTTTTTGTACTCCAGCTTTTGTCCATTACCCCTAGTCCTGTTGCTGGACACTACAGAAAAAAAGTGTCACCCCATCCCCTTGACAAACACCCTTTAGGTACTTACAAGTGATTATGTCCCACCTTAGTTTTCTCCAGGTTAAGCAGGTTGAACAGCCCCAGGTCTTGCAGCATTTCCTCACAGGAGAGANCTCTCCAGCAGGTCAATCCCCAGCCTGTACTGGGTGCATGGGGTTGTCCTTCCCAGCTACAGGACTCTCTACTTGTCTTTGTTGAACCTCATGGGGTTCCTAAACGTGCTAAATGAAAAGTTGTTTTTTGTGATAGAGGTAAGCATTCTTTCCTGCACTGCAAACCTCAACTATCTCCAAATGAGTACCCAAAAAACGAGGAAAAGAAACAAAAAACATGAACAGAACTGTGGTGTGTGAGATCTCCTCAGTAGTGCGCAGGCCTGAGTGAGGCCCAAGCAGAGATCAGTGTGTCTGGCCTGTGTGCTAGTGGCTCCTAGAGCTGGGTGCTGGAGCCACAAATATGGCACAGCCCAGGCACTCCCAGCCTGAAAGCCACTGCTACATTCAATCCCTATCTGACAACAACTACAAACTGAAAAACAGTGTCATTAAGCTGTGCCTTCTAATAATTTATGGTATAGAAAATGTAGCAGCAAGGTGAAGTAGCAATGCAGGTAATGTTTCAAGTAACATACACAGAATCTCCTAATTCAGTGTTACCTGTTCCATTTGAGCAGTTTTGGAACTTCTTGCATTCTGGATAACTATGAACATATAAAAGAACAAACTCTTTTTTTTTTTTAATGGTGGTAACTAGTACATAAAAAATTTCCCAGTAGAATTCACCAGCTCAGCAGCAAGCTCGGCACCTGCTCCTCTCACTGCATCGTTCCTGACTTGCTTCAGGCTACAGCCTCAGTGGCTGCGGCTGACTCCCACACTTGTGGGAGAGGCCATATCCTTTCTTTATTACACAGCCTGTTTTGCCACAGTTAGTTACGCTTATCAGTTTCTTTTCCTGTTTCCTTCAGCAGGAATAGGAAGGCTTGAAGAGTGAATGAAAAATTGCAGATTCTGGTGTTCTACCCATGTTCACAAACTTTCAATCTAATATAGGAGTAGAAAATGGAAAAAAGGTGGAGATAAATCAGCAAAAATTATCCTGAAAGAATGTAGGCATATTGATTCATCAAAGAAAAAAAGATTTATTTTTTTTTTCAGTGTGTACAACCCACAGCTTCACCTATACGAACAAACCCGAGTTGATTTATGCTCTCTGGCACTGTATGAGTGCAAGCAAAAGGTTCCTGTAAGACAAATCATTACTGACAAGGCAAAAAGCTCAGCAAAGTAAGAAGGCAAGATCCAGGAAAAACAGTGGAGCTGTAATAAACATAGCAGCACGCTAATAATTTTTTTTCTGGATGGTAAAGTTGACATTTGTTAAATGTTTAGTAACTTCCCACCTCCCACCCAAAAGATCTGTTTGGACAGTTGCGATTGTGGGCATTACTTTTCCTAACAGTAGCAACCTTTGGCTTAATTTGTTATTCAAAGTATAGCTATTCCTGTAGATAGACACCTTGCTTACAGTAAACAAGTGCCAACATCAATATAGTAGAGCATATAAACTGTAATTTGCATGTCTAGACTTTTTTATTACAGCATTTTAGTTGCAACTTATCCCAGACATACAAGTCAAGGTAATTTTACGCTTCATTATGTCTGCTGCTTCTTTCCCAAGCAAAAGCAGCATTTAAAAAGATTTGCAGTGTTTCAGCATTGCTAAAAAGCTATGGAAACGGTAGTATGTGCCTACCTGCAGAGCAAACCCATTTCACGCCTAATCTTTCCCCCTTCTCCCTAGTCATTCGTAACAGATTTTATGCTATTTTTCAGATTCATAAAATATGGAACTACAAGATATGACAATTTTTTAATTTAGAATTTATTCAAGCAAGAGGTTTTCGGCCTGGAGAGGTAGTTGGTTATTCATAAAGGAAAGCAGAAAACCAATCCTAAACTTAATCTGCCTTCGGAGAATGACCTGACCATAGTCCTTTTCTATTGCTCTAAATTTCCTACAATAATGCATGTATTTAAGATACGTTTCATCATTTTACTCTACTATTTCCCCTCTAGATGTGTGCTAGGAAATTAAAGCAGGTTAGAATTATCCCTTGTATTGCTTGGCAGGCCAACAGTTAACGTGACTGGCAATCTGGGACACATTCTCTAGAGTGCTCCAGCCACAGCTTTGAAATTGCTGACATTTCTGATACAGGAAGCTCAACACAGAGGAACTTTCTGAAATTACCACATTTCTTACTTCTGCTTATCTATACTTCCCAGCTCTGTGACCTTCAAAGGACATAAAATCATTCACATAGAATTTGTCCACACTGCTCCATTGTTCTACAGGCCTTGGCAGATTACCCAGGGAGATTTCTGGACAGCTACCTTCACAAGATGCACAGGTTGTTCCAAAATCAAACAAAAAAAAACCCCAACCCCAAACACCCAATAAGAAAAACCATCCCACAGCTTTTTGTTCTTTGAACAGGGTTCCCTCCCTCAAAAGAAGCAGAATTTCTGAAGCTCCAAACCTGCATCACGAAGGATGAAGCAATCACAAGGCAAGCTCAGGGTGGTGGTTGAATAATAAATATAAATTATGCTACTAGAGCAGGCCATGAGAATAAAAAAATGAAAAAAATACTGCATTTACTTATTCATGTAGAACAATAAATAAAAATTTCAGAGTTCCCTAGGCTTTGTATTGCAAATGAAAACTGTTGCAATGTCGTGACTCTTAGAAAGATGTGTATACTGTAGTCAGAAAACACCATGCCAGTCATTTTCAAAAGGGTCTTTCCATAAATTACTTTATTTCTCATTAAATGAGCACAGAGTCATCACCATATTAATAACAGATATGTTTATTATTACATATCCATCAGTGCGGCTTTCAATACCACTTGAAACATGCAAATCGTCCTAAGGACGAATCAGTTTTCCAGTGCTTCTTATTTAATACACAACTGCAAAGCCATTATAAATTACTGAGGAGGTATTTGGTTAAGAAATAAAATAAAATAAAACCATACTGCCCATACCATGAATGTATTCCTGCTACAAAGCAAGAATCTGACAAGCAATTTACTGAAATTCCTGAATTATCCAGAGATTTTTGCGTTATATGCTTGCTTTTTTGTTTTTATTGCATTGCCTACACATCTCTTGGCTTATGAACCACAATCAGTCTTTCTTTGTAAGAGGAATTCTCATTCAAAGATTGTATTTAATTTAGAAAATGCATCTACAGTACTTCACCCAATTAAAATTCACTAAAAACCACTGACATGCAATAGGTTTTTAGAGGTTTCCTTTGTTTAGTTTTAGATTTCTACATTTACTGACATGGCAATAACACAATTTGTCTCAAATTAAGGCACTAAAAGAACAACGTAAAACCCAGTAAAAGTGTTCTAAGAATAATTTACAGTTCAAACAGTGCATATACTTCTTAAATGTTTGTTAACTTAAGGTATGCTATCACTTAAAATTGTAAGGCAATACATTATACAGAATGATGTACCCCAAAATATGCTTCCAAACTTGGTGGTTCTTTTTGCTGTTAGTTTCTAATGCCTCTAATAGTAAAATAATTCGGTATGGCTTGGCAAAATGCATAGATTAAAGGCAATTACCTGTTTTCCCCCCTTTACAAACCTGCTGAATCAGTATTTTGTAAAGCATAATGCAAAATATTTAACACTTTGATCCATTCCATAGTGGGTGGTTAGCATTAAGGCTGTTAAGAACTCTGCAGTGAAGGCACTGAAGTTCAAGTGATAAGGCTTCATTTTTTTAAGCTAGTTCTGGAGTCTTCAAGAGCACAACTTTGAGTCTTGAAAGAAATTGCAGTCCTTCTCATTGAGAAACCTTCCTCCTCTACTCCGTTTCATATGCTCATCTTGACATAAATATCTTCTTCACAGGGTGAACAGTCCTTTTCTTTCACTGATATGAAGAACGTTGGCTGCATTTTGTCATGATTGACAGGCTTTTTTTTTAAATCCAAAAAGGCAGCACCTTTTTTTATACACCTAGCTAAGCTTTATTTGCTTTAACTTGCATTACATAGTAATAATTAATCTAATCTACCTTTAGGCAAACCCGCAATTAAACACCCTCAGCGTGCTTTTGTGCCAAAGCAAGGAGGAGACAGTAATAGCAATCTTAACCCTGAAGCCTGTGATAGTTATATTGAAAGGAACAACAGCCTGTCTGCGCTGCTCTGTGTGGTTAAAAAAAGCCCTGTTTCTCTGACCGCATCCCATGAGATTCCATTAAGCACTGTACATGTGGTTAGCTGTAACACAGAAGAAAACAGACAATTAACAACAAATATTTTAAAAATTAGCTTTTTAACAGTCCCGTATGTTTGCCAAGAGCTTCAATGAAGGAAATACTTTATGTTAGCAACATGGTTTTTTTTTCAATTTACACAGTACAATACTAAGATGATTCCTACGTAATCTTCCAGAAACTGCTCTTAATTTCAAACAGCATTAAAGTGAACGCAGAGGTCAGACAGATGATAATGTTGCTGCAGTTTTACAAGTAAACAAACAAATCGTGGGTGTATTCATGGCAAATGCAAGGTGACCCTCTTTCACTTGCAGGACAAGAAAAGGCTCTCTCTAGGGCTAAGAGCACGCACATGCAGTTGCCAAAGCTCACCTGATGCACAGGAGTTGGGTTGTTTGGGTGGGTTAAAACATGCATTAACTTGGCCAGGTGCCCAAATCCAAATACATTAAAATAAAATGCCTCAACTGTGCTGACAGAAGCACTACTGCAAATGCTAGCAAGTTCATCATGAAGTTCTGATTCGTACGTTATAAAGATGAGGAACAGAACTTAAGATGAAGTTATATGTGAAGCTTCTTTTAATAGGTCTGATACACCTCTCCATGAAGCCAATGAAGTGCCACCTACCAGCTGCAAGGAAAGGTGCATCAGATCCTAAATGAAATGGACCAGAATGTCTTAAAGCATGTGTTGAAGTCTGTATCCATTCAACAAAACAGTTAATGCCTGCTTACATGGTAGGACTCCATCACCGAGATCAAGTTCTGCTATACTGTCTGACAAGAGAACAATTTTCAGATACTTAGTAAAAACTAACACATACATCCCAAAAAAATCATCACTGCTTCTGTTACTCCCACATGCAGGTAAAGAGGTCAGGATGAGAACCACAGGGTGCAGCATCTTCAGTTCAGAGGAGCTGATCTAACAATTCACTGCCTCCTGAGAGGAAAAGGGTCTGCTGTTTGTCCACTTTATCACCTTCCTGAGCACAAGGGAACACCTTCCTGCTTACCTGTCCTCAGCTTTGGCAATCCCTGCACTGGATTCAGCTGGCTGATCTCACACAGTAGCTCAGCCCAATAAGTCTACATTTTTTTTTTTTTACAGTCAGGAAACTAAGTTGTGGACCTTCATGGAAAGGTCCAAAATGGATCATTTCAAGCACACACCCAGAATCCACTGATAGGAGAGCTGGGAAGGAAGACAGAGAGGAGAAATCCACCCCCTTAATTGCCAACAAGCTGTCAGATTAGCTCAGCTATTTCTTTGGTAATCTAAATTTAAACATCTAGGATATCAGAAGTTAATTTTCCTAAAATAAATTCAATGCCTCTTCTTTCAAAACATACAGAAAGGAATACATAGTGGTATCAGGGCACAGGCTGGCCTTGCTGCATCACAGCAGTAATTGTCTAGTTCACAGACAGAACTAAGACCAAATTTGTGAGAGAAAAATCATAAAAATGCCCCCAGTAGAATAGCCTGAAAGAGAAGTTCCTATCTGACCTTTTCATAATACTTATTTGCTCAGTGTAATTCTGAATCTTTCTGTTACTTGCTCAACATTGCTCTGCAGGTGCCACCCATGTCTCCATTACCTTCCGGTCAACCCAGTGGCCACTGTCTGCTGGGGAGGGAGAGTCGCACAGAGCCCAGAGCCACCCCGGCAGCTCCTCAAGGGCCAGCGAGGTGTGAGTCTCCTCTCCTGCCTCTGTGCAGCACAGTCTGGCAGCACACAAGTATCTAGCACTCTTTTGCTGGTCAAGGACCGTGCCTCTCTAAATGACTTATGGCTCAATATGCTTCTTCCTTCACACTCTGTTAGGTTTTTTCACTTCTTATGCTTTAGGAGTCTTTTGGCTTTTCTTTAGTGAAAACATTCCTGGGTTAATTCTCTGCTGGAAAATTAGATCAGTCTACTGTGGCAACCTGTGAAACATGAGCTGACACAAGATAAACTGCAGCAATCTGTAGCTCTCCTCTTGCTGGTGCGCTATTAGGCTGACTGTATCTCCAGGATCTTTAAAAAAAAGCTTTAAAGACGGAGAGTGTCATTTTTAAAAAAAATCACTACTTGCATTTTTCTTTGATTCTCTTACACTCTTACACAATAAATGCCAATAGGATCAGCAACAGAAATTGTACGAATAACTGATCTCCTCAAACAGACCCACTCTCTTAAGAGCTACTGCAAATTTTCAACTATGAAAACCTGCTCATTCTATAAGAGATGAGTTGCAAACTTGATCTTGCTAAAGGCAACCCCAAAACAGCATTCCTATCAAGATAGAGTGAAAAATAATCAGTTAATCGATTTAAGAGAATGGATTTGCTTCCAGTAAAAGAGTATGGATGAAAGCTTCTGCAGTTTTCCCATTAGCTAATATGCCTGGAAAAAGTTAAGATCTTGAAATTAAAAACCTGAGAAATCATCACACACACACAAAAAATCTGTTGAATATACTAGATTTTTAACCTCTTCTTCTTTTTGTTTAATTCTGTGTGTGTCTGTGCACATGCAAATTCCCCCTTCACACTCTAAGCACGAGGTATATTACAGTAAATGTAGTATAGTTCATCTGAAGACCCTCCCAAAATTTGAAACATTACAATAGAACTTAAAAAAAAAAAAACCTGGTTATTACAGCTACCAGAGGACCTTGCAAACACAAAAAGAAAGGAAAGTATATTCAGACACAACAGTTTTAAATATCTAAATGTGAAATAAAGAAATATGAACTATTTTTACCTTATGTAGAGTGAACTCTACATAGGTTAAGTTTTGGCAGAAGGGACAGAAGAACCTGCATACTCAATAACAGAGGATGTTTTCTACAATGTGCAATGAGGACTGTGATCTTCCAAGTGCTGTTTTAGATTATTATAAATAATGCGGTTTCCAGATGCATAGAAATGATGTATTCAAATAATTCTTTTCAACCCCACTGATTGGTTGGTTTGGGGAGAACTGGTTGCTTTAGTGGCTTTTTTAGTTATTATGACATCTTTTTTGGGGTAAGCAATTTTGACTAGCATTATTTCAGTGTCATATTTTAAAAAACTCTTTTAAAACTATATTAATGAATTTTATATTATCAGTTCTGGGTTGTCTGGTTTTTTTGCAGAACAAAAATCATTCCACCTAATCCTTTTGTGTATCAACATGGTATGGTTTGTTTTTTTAAGTCTTAAGTGGTCCAAGATTCACTGAAAAGTCTTTCTGATCAGCACAGCTCTTCAACCAGTTCTAACTACTTCTGTTATCTTTATCTGACAGTTTACAAGGTTTGCCTTTAGTAACTAGCTTCCAGAATCCTGATTATTTTTTAAATAAATGTATCATATGATACATAAAAACAGACTCTTTCAGTAAATCATGGAAAATTAAGGATTGAAGGAAAACTAAGTTTTGAAACATGGTGAAGCTTTACAAAAGCATTTAGAAGGTGGGAGAAATGGACACTTTGTAGACAAGACAAATAGTTTAACAAGATTCTGTTGTACAAGTACACACCAAGTAAGTATAAAACAAACGGGACTGAAACTCCCGAGTTTAGCAATTACTGATTGTTCTTTATTGGGTAACATACTGAAGATGCTACTGTTTAGTAAGCAAACTCTGATTTCACAGTCGTTGTACTTAATGCAGGACTGTGTGCTTCTACCTTGTATTCAACAGGTTTTTACAAATTTACCACAGTAGTTCCTTCTTTCGGGATTTAATCAGAGATTTAGATCAGCACTTCAGTGGTCTTAACAATGGAATTACTCACCATTTTACATTAAACAGGATTTATAAGCAAAGGCTTTCATTTTTTTCGTATTTTTTTCTTTAGTTAAAAAGATCCACAGCTTTTTAGTTTATTTCTCACCTAGTTTTTCCGGAAGTACTTTTAACACCTTTTCGGAATGACTGATTTGCTGAGGATCTTGTAGACATAGTTCTAGGAGAAGAACGGACAAAAGTAGATGGTGGTGTCTTAGGGATCTTCTTTACTAAATGAGTCACCCACTTCTTCTGTTCATCTTGACAGGATGCCAATAACAGCATATCTCTTGCTGAAGTTACATCATAACTCACTATAAGGAAAAAGAAGATGATGATTCAGTGAAAAGCAGGACTCGTTATCAAAATAAGAATGATATACCAGGTATGCCACTAGAAAGAGGAATGGCACCTATATACATACTTGTATTGGATTTGTTTATATATTTCTGGAATACAACACAGAAGGAGAAATGATTAGTTTCTTTCATTATTTGTCACTCTTCATTAAGATTCTTAAGTCTAAGATTAAAATTCAAGACATGAGAAAACTTACACTATTGCAATCTTAAACTGGAAAGCTGTATGGGTCCTTTATGGCTCAGCACCAGATTACATAACCCAAATGCTCCACTTCACACGAGCCCAGAGAGAAGACCCTTATCCCAGTCTGGAAAGTGGCTGAAGAATCACTCTTTGAGTCTCAGCACAGCTTAGTGATGCAGCCACTGTATTATCTCTAAAGTGGGTCACGTTTAAGTACAGAGAGAAAGCTCTGAGAACCAAGGATCTGCCCTGTACTTGGGCACGAGCCTCTAGCAGAGCCATATCAGTTAAACCACTAAAGGCCTGTCCCTACAGAGGCTTACCACAGCTGCCTGTTCATAAGCAGTGATAACAGTTTATTATTTTAATAGTCCTTTTCACATCTAAAATCCCAAAACTGAAGAGTAGAAAACTTTTAAACTCAAGTTCAGCAGGTCTGATCAAACCATGCAGAGAATACAGAATTCAAAAATCTACGAGCATACCTTTGCATGGTGCAATTAATTCCTCCTTTTTATCCAAATGGTCTCTATGGCACTTCACATGGCATCTCCGACATTCTAGGGCAGCAGGGGGTTTAAAGACATGCCAAAGAGGTTTGGCACAGGCCTCACAGTTGGCTGGAAAGTGGTATAACGTTGGAATAAATTCATGGCCTTTGTGATTTAGAAAATTTGTCTTCTCTGCTGGCTGTACTGGTTCTACCTCCAAATCCTTCCTGCATTCCCCCTCATTAGCATAGAGAATCTGAAAAAGAATACTGCCATGTTATTGTTGAAGCACTACATATTTTCATATACTTTGCAAAGAAGCTGCCAAGCATTTTCAAGAGAGTTAAGTAGAAATAAGAATGCTTTTTTTTTTTAAATACCTGGAATATTTTAGGAATTTCTTCAGTTTCGGCTCTATATACATCTCCTTGAGTTACAGGCCGGACATGGAACAGCTTACTAGATTAGAAGAAACATGAATCAGAAAATGCTACAAGGCCATGTACATTTTTAAAACAGGTATCAAATTGCTTTGACGTTCTTATAAATCTTGTTTGTGCACACAACATGATACACCTCAAGGCTGTAATACGATTTTAAGAATTCATTCATAAACCATACAGATCTTGTCAACCCAAGGAAGACCAAAACATTCTGTAGCATGGAAAGACAGTTATCTTACAATGGGTTCAAGATCCACCACATCAAATTTACCTGTGAAAAAGGCTTTCAAACTGTTCATCAGAACACGGAGAAGTCTAACTGATTAATGCCAGAAAAGCTTATTGATTACTTTCTATATTTTCTTCCATCCAGGGTTTAGTACTGCTCACTATTTTTTTACCTGAATCATGTTATCAATTGATAAAAAAAATCAATGGCAGAACATCACAAAAGGCAATCTGGGGCACCAGCTGTTGCAAACGCTATTAAAATTGGAACATCATCTTATACTGGGTCAAAACTCTAAGTCCATCTATCCCAACATACTGCTTTCAACAGCTGCCATAATGAATGTTTATGAAAAGAGAATAAGAAAAAGCTCAAAGAGAAAATAAGTCTTTTCCTCGTTACAAGCAATGGGCATCTTAAGCCCTAAATGAACGTGATATTCCTTCCAGACCACTATATTCATTAGTCACTGATAGACTTATTTGTGAATTTAAAACCATTTTTCAATTGCTGCTATGTAAGGTCCCATAATGTTGATCAGCTGTTCAAACATCATATCCAGTCATGTATCAGCGATGGGCTTCAGTGACATTTGACAATCTTCCTCACATATAACCAATGTAAAGGGACCACAATTCATTTAATTTGTCATTCTAAACAGAAACTATCTGGAAAAGTTAGAAATACTTTAGGCTCCATCAACACTGATTCACTCTCAGACAGTATAAATAAAGGTATGAAGCAAGGGGATGAGACCTAAATTCTGACAGCCAGTTCCCTAACTATCCCACAACTATCATGCTCTGCTTTAGAAAGCAGCTGTCGAAGCAATTGGAAAAAACAGACATTACACAGAATCACAAAAAGAGATAGCACAACAGGTAGGTTCCGCTGTCTCTGACCCTTCTCTGTCATAACAAGACAAGGACCTTAATTTCTGTAAATTCAGATCAGTAACTACAGAAAGTGCCAACGCACTCTTGTGTATTTAACTTTTTGTCTAACTTTTAGCAGCAGTAATACGAAATAAAAGCAATATCTTCTGTTAACAGAACCCTGAAATGCAGATAAATAGAAATCCTCCAACTAGTATCAGAAATTAAAAATTAGTCGAAGAATTTTTATTCCAGGCTTCTACACTTGTTATCAGTTCTCTCACACACAATACTGCTTTGCCAATTTTTATTCAAAACTAACAGCAACTTTACTTACTCTATATCTAGTACCATGGATGGATTAGACTGGTCCTTGTCCTTTTCATCATTGTAGAACAGTATTTTTTTACTGCTCACCACAACATACTGAGGAATGAAAGAGTAAAAACAAGTTAAAATTTCATTTTAAAACACAACATTTAAAAATCAGTTCCAGATGTTTCAGAAACAACATATTAAAAGGTATGAGATACTAAAGAAGATTAAAAAGAGGTAAACTGACTGCTCTGTCTATTGAGCACCAGATTGACGTATAATATGATCAAGAAGCATGGGAAAGGACAGAAAAGCAAGAGAGTGAATACACAAGCAGTTTATTTTGAATTCCAGTTACTGGTAGGTAATTGAATGGGTTTCTGCAAAATGCAGATACTGACCATTTCAATAAATGGTGTCTATTCCTCCTCCAAGAGGAGGCTGAACCTCCTCATTACACAGGACTTTACATCTGACTTCAGACTCTGAATATGAATGTTAACAAGTTTATAGAACAGTGTTTTAAAAGTGTGTTGTGCAAGCTGCATGCTACAGATGTACATGTCAATTACTAAAATGCATCTAAATAGTCACAAAGGAATTTTTTTCTGCTGAGGAAAGACATCCTGACTTTCATCCTCTCAGTCAGGGTTCTTTTAATAGAAAGCCTGATCAACTTAAAGATGTACTAAGGTTGTAACAGTGTGAGCCTCTCGTGATTTTCACCACTAAAGAAAATGAATTTGTGCTTGAATTCCTTTGCTAATGCCTTTCACAGACAAGGGCAAGGCCTTAGGATGACTACTACAACAAATTAAAATTCCGACTCCAACAGAATTCAGTTATCACACCGTATACAAGTCTTGGTGAAAGAACAACTTAACCTCACAAAACAGCCTTTATATTTGGCTGTTAACACATACAAAAAAAAATCTTCTCATTGTAGTTCTAGTCTATGATAGGTTTTGAAGCATATTTTATTATCTCTGCTTGAGATGAAATGAAATTTCAGATAAAAATAATCCATTTTAGTAGCAGCTTGATATATAAATTGTTTATTCTCAAATGAGTTGTCCACAATCACTACTTTCTACCTTAAGCTAAATGACTTGGAGAGCACGGGGCAAAGACATCAGTGCTACTGACATTTGAGTCAGAAATGCAGCAGCTCAAGTTAAAACAACTCAGACACCAATTCAAGTGCACTGCTAATGCGATTTTGCTTTCCCTTTAAGTTAATCTGGGCATCTGTATATTTGAGGTTGCATACCTCCCACCACCCCAAAACTGAAAGCACAGGACAATTTGAAACAGAAGCACCCAAGGAGGCTGACTTACAACCCAGCTTGTTTCAAATGCAGTACAGTTCAGCCAGAGAATAAACACATAAGTTAACATGGCGCCTCGCTACCACCTCTCACTGTTTTGAATCTCAGCTAGTTTAAGGAATATTATCAGCATGACAAATTTTATGACATAGGCATCCATCTGTAGATCAAATTCCTTCAAGGTGCAAAAATTATTATTCAAACTAGGAACATATGAATAGAGAAACTGCCTAAAATATCTTGAAGGAACTAAGTATGCCTATATTGGGTATGCCCAAAGAAGCTCAGATTCAGTCTTTCACTGGAGATATTGTATTTATCAGAAGTTTAAAATTTTAATCATCAGAGGGTGAAGAATAATCTCAATTTCTGGAAGACAACCAGAAAAGGCTGCTGGAAATGTTCTAACAGGATAATCATGCAGTACTTAGATAATCTGGAACAGAATAAAGCTACATGACTTGTGCCTATGCACACTTCCATTCATGGACACTGCCAAAAGTCTGACAGCAACCTGGAGAATCAGTTCTGGAACAACAGGAGCTATCAAACAGACCAAGTTGTGAAACTGATTTACAAATAGGTGTGTTTCGCGAGTCACCTGAGGAACACTCAAAACACTATCAGCATTTGACTCAAACATGGCACCAAGAACATTTTTAAACTTGCCCTGTAGATTTCCTGCAGTTCTCCTAATAGGGAGACAAAACAAAATGCATATAGACCAGAAACCAACTAAGAAGCATTTGAGGTTATCTGTAGCAAACTCCAGGTTCCAACTGGTAAGCAAGCGTTTTCAATATGGCATGTTCACATTGCCTCTCATCTGAGGGTCTCGGAGAACACTCTAAGCAGTCTTTAGTTTAAACAGGGCAGAACTTAACACTTGCTCCCTGCAAGGTAGAGCTGATGGTGGTTTTAACTTACAGAAACATCGTCAAGGCGGTCTGATATAGATGGTCTGGAACTTGAAAAACTTTGATTGTATAAAGAAGGTCATGTTAGCTAACTTAAAAATGGAGTACTTAAAGAAGGAGTTCAGCAGCTAAAGGCCTAATGAAAACACTTCAGTGCTTCTTTGTCAGGAAATTAATCTTTTTTTTTTAATTACAAAGAAATAATTTCTAACTCTTGTATAATGCGAATGTAAACACAAACATGAGAGCTTTTCAGTAGAAAGTAGAAAGTTATGTTGAAAGTGTCACAAATAAGCTGAATAATTTCCAATACCAATATTTGAATACAAGTAAGGAAGATGCAGGGAAACAAAATATTTCATACAAATTGCTTGCATAACTTACATGATTCTAGTGACTATGTTCACTTTTGCACTTTATTATACTAAAAGATGTTCAAAGAGGGAAAGTGGAAAGCCAGAAAACAATCAGAAATTGGTTCTAAGCTTCTAGGCATCTCAATTTGAACATTTGATATTTCAAAGAACCAAATCATAACCTCTGCAGATGTAAAACAATACTGCTTTGTTTAGAGTGGTAATTTCAGCACAGAGGTCTGGTTTCTGAGAGTAAATCAGTTCTTTTTTTGAGAGAGTGACTGCTTTAAAAGCAAGGTAGATGAAAATGTCCTTGGAATTCATGTGTGGTGAGTTACAGAGCAATGCACTCTTCTATGACCTTCAGAACACGTAGGTGTTGTATTCCCTACTCCTAGCTGTCAAGTTTGTTTTCAGTAACAGGATTACAAAGAACCTTACTAAAAGAGAAATGGGATTTTTAATGGTTCCAAGATACCTGTTGTAACACGTTTCTTCACCCACCTGATGTAAATTTGTACAATGTTATTACTACAGATTTTATTTTGGTTTTTTTCTTTCCTTCCATATAATAATACACCCACATTAAATAACTGATTCTTTTGTCTGTTCCTTAAATGTGAGCTGTAAAACCAATTTACCTATTTTACCTATTACCAATTTTAGTATGTCTAAAAACCCTTCCATGGGAGTTGACGAAGAATTAAAAAAAAAAAAAAGTCCATTTGTACCTGTTTCTTCCAGCCATGTCGCTTTATGTTTCCTTTGTTTGGTATTGAAAGCCAACCTTCAAGTCTTGATTCTGTTTTAAAAAATGCATATTAAATAATTTTATGTATTTATAATAGTAAAGCAGAATAGCAGAAAAGCAAACTGTTAACTGCAAAGAAAGACATAAAACATGCAGTAATAGGCAATTACCTATTTAACAAAGCAGAATAAAAAGCACAGCTAAGTAAGATGAAGATATAAGCATTTACTTCATGCTTCATCACAAGCTAACATTTGATTATACAGTTACTGCAAAATAAAGTGAAGCCTTTTTCCTTGATGCCCACATCTAACACCATATGTAAATAGTTTGCAAAGAGCCAGGCAGGAAAGACTTTGCTTTGAAAATGTGTTACAGCTTAAATGAAGAATGATTAAGAGATTTTCAATATAAACACAATTTAACATTCAGAGGGGCTATATGAAAATACTCAGCAGGATGATGCAGCACGTAAAACAAACCAGAGCCACATTTTTCCAAGGGAAACAAAATAAATTAGGACAGCATACTAGAGCAAGCAAAGCTACATGGGTGTCCCATTACTCACAGAAGATAAGCATAGGAGATAAATAAATAAGGAATGCAGGAAGAATCAACTAGGTATAAAGAATAAGAGACAAATGTTTTATTCAAATTTTGAATGGACAATTACTTGAAGAGTAATGCAGTAACCTATTTTCCTACCACGAAACTAATTAAATAATTTAACAATGCTACAAAGAAATGTCACAAGAAAATCAGTATTCTGCCTAATGTGAATCATAGATTTAAAAAACGTCTCCAGCTAACTGATACTGGATTTTGATAGATATTTTAAAAATTATTAGGCCAGGAAATCACAGCGAGAAGCTATCATGATTCTGCTTTCTGAAATGGCACAGTAAATTTTTGTAAATGTGAGAATGAAGTAATCAAAATTTCACTTCAAAACTACAAATTTATTTAACAATAAAAAACATTTGTTTGGGTTTTTTTTTTTAAATGATCATAAAAATGACACTTATAAAAGTGCTGGAGTACAGACACATAGCCAATAGCTAATGTATGCATTCTTCACAATAGACTTAACTGCCAGCAGTGAAAACTTTAAAAAACATTAAGTTAAAATTTGCTGAAACATTCTTCACCAGTAGCAGGAGCTACTGGCCTCTTTTTTCTTTTAAGGATAATTTTATGTGAGGTGCACCCCAGCAAGCTCTGAAAATACATCCAAATATATAAAATATATTGTCCACATGCTTTGCTACTTAAAATTACAATGAGACTGATGACCTAGCTTCATATAAGCCATTAAAAAAAACTTCCTGTACTAGACTTACAGAATACAATATTTAGAAATCGAATACACTTAAAAATGAAGAATCACTTTATAACATTTCTCCACACAGAATAACTTCAAAATACTGGCAAGCACCGAACTATTGAAAACCTAATTGGAAGAACAGCAGAACTCATTCTAGTAAGAAATCCTCCTAGAAAAATGAAGGAAATTTATATTTCTCTTCGTCTCATATCTGCCTAAGAATTGTGGAATGTGTCCAGTTCCGTCCCTAGGCCTCTCTTTAATTCTTGATTTTTAGTAGCTTTAGAAAAGGAAACCTATTTCTTTCATGTGAACAGACATCACAGGTAACGCTTATCCTATTTTGAATACTTTCAGCATTTTATATTACACGAGAAGATTCTTCCACTTTCCGAAATTTTAGAAATATTCTAAAACAAAGTCCACATTGCAAAAGACAGTGACTAATTCTTAATAAAGAACATAATATGGATGACTGCAATTCAAAATGGATGACTGATTTGAAAGGAGTTAAGTACTCATCTGTGGAAATTGTGGCATATGAAAATGTGGAAATATCTACTAAGGATAAATTTTTAAAGGTGCACCAGTTACTATGTTGCTTGTAGGGAAAGTGTGAGTGGGAGTTTTTCTAAGCTCATTTATATTTCAGCACATTCTGAAAGAAATTTCAAAGAAAGCAGAAAGTGGGTGAGCTATTACAAATGTATCAGTTAAAATACCTTTCTGTCTACTACAAATCTATTTTAGTGAGCAAATTCTATTTGCATGAGAGATGATTTCTGAGCTGCGAATAACGTTTTGCAGTTGAAAATAACAGTTCCTGAATACACTCTTTTTCGACATAGCTAACATTTGTCTGGAACAAAATGTACCCTTGAAAGGGTAGATGAGTCCTTTCATTCCAACCTTGCCACAGAGGTTTGTCTCAAGTAATATTTATAGTGCATTCTAATTTCCCTTGACAGAGTTAGCTAGTGCAACTGCAAATGTTCATCTGGCCATTTCACAAATATTTGATTCAGAAGAATAATATTTATGAGTGTTCTGATTAAGTAATTAAGAAAATATGGGCTTTCTAGACTATGAAAAAGAATCTTCCATTCCTGCCTTTAAAAATAGGCTCAAAACTACTGCACTACACATTCTCTGTATTTTGGAAAGAATCCTGGAATTGATACTTCATATTTCCAATCCAGTAAATCCAAGATAAGCCTCAAAAATATCTGACGGCTAGCTGCATCTGAATAGAATATGAAGAGTTCCTTAAGGCTACAGATCTTATAATTACCTCTGAATATACACTAAAATGTGGATTTGCATTTTAAACATCTTCATGGTTAGTAGCCATCTTGCCAGGACTTATTGTGATGCAGTATGATAAATGCCAGTTCTAACAGTAAATCTTCAATAAAATCACACAAGACAACCATGACTACACTGATCGATGAGACTTTTTGTTGTTTTGGAGCTAAGAAATACAGGTGCCTTCATGAGCAGTACAGCATCTTCTTCCAATGTTCAAGAATTCTTACTCCTCAGACTCTTCCATAGTAACCAAAACCCTGGAGATAGCATCTTGCTGATTCTTTCCAGTTCACCCCTGCCATTTGATTATTCCCTTCTTCAGATTGTCTTACTTTAATTTCATCTGGACCTCACAAGGATTGTCGGCCAGTTTATTAAGGTGACAGCTACTTGCAGGTATTTCTGTAAGTCATATTTTTGTCCCATACTTCAAAAAACCCCTGTTGGCTTCAATAGTCCACATTTATTATTCCATCCTATCTTTGTGTACAACAATATTTATAACATACGCTGTAAAATGTTATGTGCTTCAGTTACCTCTGAAGGACAGCTCAATTGCTTAAATTAGATGAACACAATTCACAACAGTTTAAGTGCACTAAAACAATTACTAAAATACACATTAGGTTCCTGACAAACAAGAATTCTGTTTACTATCTTGAAAGTATTAAGACTTCCTAGGCCCATGCAGATGGAAGAGGCATACCAAAGACATCATTAAAAAGCAAATATTTCAGCTGTTTCACTAAAGTCTCTATTAACATAGGAGACATCAACTGAGAGAGCATAACTCACTCTGGGAGCTACCAAAACTTGCAGGGATCTTTAGCTCAACAACAGACAAGCCACCTTTAAGTGAAGTGCAGCTTTAAGGTGTGTTACTATGAGATTTCTCTGTACCTACTTCAAACACAGAAAAATTTTCCTTATATATTTCTGAGTATTAGGAATTAATTTTAATATAATCTTGAATTTATTCCAATTGTGCTAAGCCTTCTGACCCAACATTTTTACAAGATGCTCTTCCTGTAAATTATGACTTCTACTCTTTGTAGCCTCTCCGGTGTCTGGTAACATAAGCTCCTTGATTAGACAAGATACTACCCCATAGTCCAAACCTTTCAGCCATGCAGGAGAACAGTGGAAAATGCTTAAGAGCCAGTGGTCTCTCTGGAATTCCATCAACATTACTTTCACCTCATTTCATACCAAGTTTTTTATGAATTAAACCAGAGATGGCCCATCACCAGAACTGAGACCATGGAAACATTCTTTTATACATGTTTACATTATTTTGTGTTTTCATTCTTTTCCTGGAGATGTTTTTACTGTGATAGGAAACTGAATAAATCATACTATAATTACTTCTTTAGCTATTTTGTCATTTATTGGCCTTACGTATTTTTAAGGAATGTGTTTGCCTTAAGATCAGCTAAATAATCTTATTTGACTTCTCATCAGATCTACTTCTTAAACAAAATGCTATTCCAGCTGCTCTGAAGGAATGTCTATGTTTGGGCTATAGAACCGATGGGAACTTAACGCACAGTTGAAGACAAACAACTTCATACAACTAAACTGTAGCAAATGAACTGCTGTGGTATGCCACTTTCCGTTTTGAAGACTAATTGCTTGGTTTGCAGAAAAATGACTGTACTGGATTATTTCCTCTTTCTGTGGCATAGGGTATTTCTACTTTGAAGACTGGGTGGTTTTTTTGCTCCTTAAAATGCTAGTGCACTCCTCTGCCCTCTACTTGGCTTTTTGGCAAATGTGTCAAATTTGACTATACTAATGTAGTTTAATCTTTTAATTAACTGAATTGCTTCTTATTCAGATCCTGATCAATTCAGAGTCTCACTTAAAAAAAAGAAAGCAGTATGTAGGGACATGATCTAAATCTAGAGAAGTCTTAGTAATGTGTATTAGAGGTCCTACCTGTGTCACATAGTAATACCACCATCACAATTGCAGTAAAAATCAGAGGCATGCGTAAAGGGTAACAAGACAAGATAAATGAAAGGTTAGTATAAAAAGAAATAGTTAGAGGGGTCATGAGTATAGAAGATGAACTCCACAAGACGTTCCAATAATTATAACGTCCTAATTAAAAATGGAAGAGTTACAGCTGACTTGAAGATCTTGCACATACTGAAATTTCCGCCCCAAAACTGAAGTGGCAGGTAATACAGACAGAAGCCTGACTACTCGTAAAGCTGGAAACAACATACCTTAATGGGGTAGACAAGGAAAGAGCTTACTCCTACAGTCTAAGATCTAAGAGACAACAGGGTCAAATTGACATACTATTGCCCTTAAGAAGAAAATAGAGAAAGTGCCTATGCCCAAAGGGAGACAACGGATGTTTTCAGTGTAATACACAACAACCATTATGCTGAAAATGGCTGAGAAGAAAGTGAGGAAGTTCAAAACTATCCTTTTATGTAGAATAAACCTAATCTGTCTTGTTACAGAAAAATGTAAACTCTTAATTCACAGTTCAAAAATTTACAGTAAAAATTACAAATTAGTGTTCCTCATTTAAGAGGCACTACAAAAATAAGGCTTCACGGTCAGTAGTCATTAAATTTGGAATTTTACTTAAAGAGTAAAATCTGGTTTCCTTTTTCACCTTGGTAAAAAAGAATACACTGAGACAAAAACTGCTGAGAAATACCAATAGTTCAGAAATACCTGAGACAGCTCCTATCAGGTGATAGGTAAGAAAAAAAATATTCCTTCACCAATCTAATAGCTGTAAGAATTCCCAGTAAGTTTCACTCAGATGAAAAACCAGACATTTACTTTACAAGATGGCAAATGCCTGAGGGTTTTACAGATCAAACTTCAGAGTGCAAAAGGCTTCTCGGACAGAAGGAAAGTTGTGAAGAAAAGACTATCTGCATAAAAATCTATTCTAAAACAAAATTCATTTAAATATTAACTAAAAATGAAAATCTAAAAATATGTAAGGGGAAGACAGGACAAAAAAAATAGACATGGAAAAGAATAACTACATAAAAACATGCTTGAAATTTCCAGCCCTAGAAAAACTCTAGAATGTGGCACTCTGAGCAGCATGAAGTGCATTAACAGGAAAAGAGATACCTAAATGATTCTATTTACTTCTGATTACTTATCCACTGAAGTCTGAGAATATCCCAAATATTATTCTAGTTTCTCATGTTTTAATACACTTTTCTGCAACAAAAATCAGACTGTACATCTGTAAGACAAGTATGTAAAACAAGCACTTAAGAATTTCAAAATTAATTATAAAAATTACTTAACTGTACAAAAAAATTAAACCCAACTCAAATATATGGAACTTGTGTAGCACAGCTTTTCACCACTAAAAGTTTTTTCCTGTACCTAGAGATACAGAGTGGACCACGTGAAAGTACTAACTGATCATACTTTTCCAACACTGGGGAGAAGGAAATCACTGATCAGTGTAATAATGCATCTCAAAAAACAGTGCCTGGAACTGACACTACATGGAAATGGATAACTACACTGCACTATTGGTTATTGTTTCAATCAGAGTACCATACAAACATAAATGCAGTATGGAAATTCCTACAGTTATTTTTCAAATCATCAATTACTGGCACTTGTCAGAAAGTTGTTGTTACATGATTAAGTACAATAGACAAGATCAGGACAATTTTGTGTTCAAGATAGAAAATACAATTAGGATGTTGTGGAAGTGATGACCCTTTATTCTATACACTGGGCAGTGCACACTGTATTCACTATATTCAAATCGCATCAGATGTAAAGATATTTTTTCCATGGTAATGGATAAAAATTATGCTAATGCCAAGCCATACAGTGAGAGGAGTGATGTGAGAAGAAATTACACCTTAAATATAAGCAGCTAAGCTATGAAATAAAAACAATAAAAAAAAATGAAGTGGAGATGTTAAATGAAATGAGACAGCCAGAAGGGTTCAAAAGGAAGTAACTTGTTTAAAATATCTTCCAAAACTATGTGTATGCACAAAATCAAGTAGTTCAAATATGCTTTTCTCTTACCTGAAAGATTTCCATCTGTTTCATCTGTCTGCAGACTAGCAACACTGGTAGAATCCATTCCTTGCTGGAGGTCCAAAATTTTTCTTCTTAGTTGTTCTATGTCACTTTCTTTACTATCCAGCTGCATCTGGAGCTCATTCCTGTATGTAGATTCTTCTGCTAGTTGCTGTATTTATATACACATTTACAGTTACAGGGATACAAAAAATATGGCAGTATTGTGAAAACAAAACTCATAACTAGTTTTTAATATGTCTAGATATTTTTGATAGCATAAATTGAGTGAAAGTGTTTGTTTAGCCTTGCAAAAAAGTTAGATACAGCAATGCATTCAAGTACAAAACAGATTAACCTATTCAATTACTATTTGTTTTGAAAAAGAGACTAACCATCAGTGAAATGAACTGTATCCAGTTTTTTAGCAGTAATTTGCACAGTTAAGAATTCAGCAAGGAGAAGTGAATGAGAACAAGCACAGCCGCACACTTGTTAAATTCCTTGCCTCACTAATTCTGTAGCCTAGAACATCTGAAATATAATTTGCTATTTTTTCAAGTAGACTGGGAACTGTACATTTTCCTGAGTAGAGAATTCCACAATATGACAAAAACAAAAAAATCAGATGATTTTACCGCTTGCGTTTCATTGAGCTCCTTTTGATATTTCACTACCATCTGATTGAATTTCTCTTTTTCTTGATTAAGCTCCAATTGAAGCTTTCGGTTTTCCTTCTCTTTCTTCCTCAAATCTTGCATGTTAGCCTTCTTTCTGTCTATTTTAAAATCTTTCCGATTCATTATCTCAGCTAGTTTGTTGACAGCCTGTTATGAAAGAGAAAAAGGAAAACCACTAGGAAAATTATATGTGCAAGTATGTTCCATATAAAACTTCTAAGTTCTTCTAGTTACAGGATTCAATAAAAAAATAAAACCTTCACCAACATAAATGGCCCTTACTCATGACAGAAGTAATATTGCAAAGTGCATAGCATCTAAACTTTTTCTTGCAACTGGAAATATCCACAATGCATATTATACATCTAGTTAATATAAACTTAATATCAGAGGAACTAAGTCAGTTGCACAAAAACCAATAAACTGGAAATATATCTGATATGCAAAATAATCATTGATATTAAAATGGCACAAAAAGGCATACCTGGGTCTTCAGAGTTCTTTCAGTGTTAATGCTCTTCTCATAATGCATTCTAATATTATTGATTTCCTCCTCTTTCTTCATTTTGTATTCTGTTAAAATAATATTAAACTTTGAGGTATTTTAGTCAAAGTAAATCTTTCTAAGCTTAATCACTTCTAAAATTGCATCAATTTTTCTTTTCCTCCATTTTCCTGTCACTTACTGTTGCAAAATACATTTTGAAGTGATAAAAGTTACCAGTTTAAATCTACTACAATAGTAGGATATATGAAAAATAGTAGGATATATCAGAAATGCACCAAAATGAAATACTAAAGTTAACATATATTTATTTCCTGCTGATAAATTTGTTGCCCTACTTCATGTTTGCACTATCAAAAGTGTTCCTACAGCACCAAAAATCCGTGCCCACACAGAACAAGACTGGTATGATTGGACTCAGTCTAATTACAGATTCTAAAATTGGGCATAAAGAGAACACACGGAAAAATGTTTTTTTTAAACACCTTCATCTTTGTAGCCCTCTGCTGGACTCTCACCAGAAGTTCCCTGACTATCTTGAACTGGGAAGTCCAGAACTGGACACAGAACTCCAGATGAGTCCAGATGAGTAGAGGGGGAGAAAAATCTCCCTCCACCTGCTGGACACACGCTTCTTGATGCATCCCTGGATACTGTTGGCTTTCTTGGCCATGAGGGCATGTTGCTGGCATTTCCTTAACTTTCATGCACACAAACACGACTGGCACAATGAGGTTAGACAGACAATATATGAATGAGATATAATGACAGAAATTCCTGACTATATCTGCAGAGATTTACTGATAACTTGTTTTAAAAAATGAGAAAGAAGTGTGAGAAGAAACTCATACTTTATTATATTCAACAATGGCAATGCATGGAAATGGAAGCAATACAATAGAAAGAGGGGCAATTTAAAATCCTAGAATCATACAATAGTTTCGGTTGGAAGGGACCTTTAAAGGTCATCTAATCCAACCCCCCACGCAATGAGCAGGGACATCCTCAACTAGATCAGGTTGCTCAGAGCCCTGTCCAGCCTGACCTTGAATGGTTCCAGGGATGGAGCTGAAAGGCCCAGAGCTGAATGCAGGACTCCAGGTGGGGACTCACCAGAGGGGAGCACAGGGGCAGAATCGCCTCCCTTGAGCTGCTGAACACGCTGCTTTGGGTGCAGCCCAGGATGCAGTTGGCTTTCTGGGCTGCATGCACACAGGGCTGGCTCGTGTCCAGCTTTTCATCCATCAGTACCCCTATGTCCTCCTCTGCAGGGCAGTTCTCAATCTCTCCAACNAGATTCTAAAATTGGGCATAAAGAGAACACACGGAAAAATGTTTTTTTTAAACACCTTCATCTTTGTAGCCCTCTGCTGGACTCTCACCAGAAGTTCCCTGACTATCTTGAACTGGGAAGTCCAGAACTGGACACAGAACTCCAGATGAGTCCAGATGAGTAGAGGGGGAGAAAAATCTCCCTCCACCTGCTGGACACACGCTTCTTGATGCATCCCTGGATACTGTTGGCTTTCTTGGCCATGAGGGCATGTTGCTGGCATTTCCTTAACTTTCATGCACACAAACACGACTGGCACAATGAGGTTAGACAGACAATATATGAATGAGATATAATGACAGAAATTCCTGACTATATCTGCAGAGATTTACTGATAACTTGTTTTAAAAAATGAGAAAGAAGTGTGAGAAGAAACTCATACTTTATTATATTCAACAATGGCAATGCATGGAAATGGAAGCAATACAATAGAAAGAGGGGCAATTTAAAATCCTAGAATCATACAATAGTTTCGGTTGGAAGGGACCTTTAAAGGTCATCTAATCCAACCCCCCACGCAATGAGCAGGGACATCCTCAACTAGATCAGGTTGCTCAGAGCCCTGTCCAGCCTGACCTTGAATGGTTCCAGGGATGGAGCTGAAGGCCCCAGAGCTGAATGCAGGACTCCAGGTGGGGACTCACCAGAGGGGAGCACAGGGGCAGAATCGCCTCCCTTGAGCTGCTGAACACGCTGCTTTGGGTGCAGCCCAGGATGCAGTTGGCTTTCTGGGCTGCATGCACACAGGGCTGGCTCGTGTCCAGCTTTTCATCCATCAGTACCCCTATGTCCTCCTCTGCAGGGCAGTTCTCAATCTCTCCAACCCCCCAGCCTGTACTGACACCAGGTATTGTCCCGACCCATGTGCAGGACCTTGCACTTGGCCTTTTTGAATCTCAAGAGGTTCACACGGGCCCAGTACTCAAGCTTGTCCAGGTCTTTCTGGATGGCGTCCCATCTCTCAGGCATGTCAACCACACCGCTCATCTTGGTGTCATCTGAAAACATCCTAAGGGTACACTCAATCCTACTGTCTATGTCACTGATGAAGATATTGAGCAGTACTAGTCCAAATATAGATCCCTGAGGAACACTACTTGTCACCGACCTCCATTTGGACATTGAGTTTTTGACCACTACCCTCAGGATGTGACCATCCAGTCAATTCCTCAACTACTATACAGTCCACTCATCAAATCCATCTCTCTGCAGTTTAGAGAGAGGGATGTTGTAGGGAACTGTGTCAGGGGCCATACAGAAGTCCAGATAGCTCTTCCCTTGTCCACTAATGTAGTCATAAAAGGCCATTAGATTGGTCAGGCAAGACTTGCCCTTGGTGAAGTCATGTTGGCTGTCTTGAATCACCTCCCTGACTTCCATGTACCTTAGTATAGCTTCTAGGAGGATCTGTTCCATGATTTTCCCAAGCAAAGAGGTAAGACTCTCAGATCAATACTTCCTAGGGTCTTCCTTTTTGGTCTTTTTAAAAACGGGATCAGTTTACATTAAATACATATTTTCAGGATGAAAACAATGACTTCTGTTATTTTTCATCAAGCCAAAAGGGAAGATGAACAGCAATGTCTTCTCCCATTTCCCATTTCCATTTTGCCCCACATGCTTCCAATTCAATTTTGTGTCATAACAGATGAATGAAACATGACATACCTTCCTCTTGTTTCTTAATTTTTTCACTGATCTCTGAATTTTCCTTAGTTATTAAATCAACATCTTTGGTTAATGTGTTATTAGTTTCTTCCAGCTAAATGAAAACAAACACGTTTTAAAATAACGAACTTGCCATAACGCTATTAATTTAAATATACTTAAATCTATGAGAGCCATTTACTTGGAATGTCTTCACCAGATTATATCTGCTTACCTGTCAAACCTGAATTTTAAAAAAAATTGTACCTTCTTCTAAGCTGTCTTGATTGAACAAAAAGATCAAAAAAAAATACCTTTGTCCTTGAAAAAAAAAGTTGGTTTTTTTAATTTATCTTTGTAGAACTGACAACACTGTAGTATCCAATTAAAAACACAAGCAAGACTAGATTGTCAGTTGAATTGAACGCAGCAAGTTTCAGTTAATTTCTTCTTTGGAAGAACTACTACTTAGAGGATGGATCCACTGAATCTAGATGGAAAAGCACCTGACAGATGATACAATTCCACTACTCAAGGCCAGATTCATGACATCTGCTGCTAAACAACAGTCATATAATGAAAACCAGGTATAAATCAGCATAAAAATGAAACTGAATTTGGTCTAACTGAAAGCATACATGGGTAAATAACTACAGTGGTTTGGAAAAAAAAAAACAAAAAAACAACACAAAAAAATGGAAAGCAAAACCCTTACACTTGCCACAGTCAGGACCACTTTGCTAATCAATTAACAAATATATACTAAAAACTAGACATAACAATATTCCTGAAAAAAGAGTTTGTTTGAAGCCTATGAAATGACTGTGTTTCAGACTGTGACAAAATCATCAGAACATTTGAAACCAACAAAGTATCATAAAAAATTACAGTTTGGAGCTTGGGTCTGTTGGGATTTTTTTAAATAGTTTACCAGTAGGAACACTTTCAAGTGGGTTTCTTTTTAAAGGCTAAGTTATTTTGCAATAAGAGTCTCTAATATACAGCTCCACAAATTTGAAAGATTTAAATAATACATTTGGCAATGTCAAGAAGTAATTCCAAAATGCTTAATAACGTTCACTTAATTTTCATTCCGGCTTCATCTCAAATTCATCAAGCCTGCGTTCCTTTGGGAGTTTACATGATGGGATTTAAATATTTAAGGTTGCAACTGAGTCCAAAACTTAGATACTTAAACAGTTATCACTTTAGATCACAATAAGACTCTATAATAAAAAAACATTTTACTGTTTCCAGATAGAAGATATATATAAGTATTAATTACAATAAAATAATTTACCCTTCTTATGATGCTGTCTTTATCAGTCATTTCTTGCCTGTGTCTTGATGCTGCTTTTTTGCTTTCTTGACTCAGTTCAAAATACTGTTCTTCAAGGAGTGCTCGTGCCAACCGTTCTGACTCAGCTTTGGTTTCAGCTAAATCCAACTGGGTGGTGAGCGTTTCTCTGTAAAAAGGACACTAAGATTTTGTTTTCCTATGCAAAACATTCCAAATTTTCAGGAAGACTAACAAACTTGAATTATACCACTCAGCTAATTGTCTTCATCTTAGTTTCCTAAGAAATACAAGATTTACAAAACCACACTCTGCACACATATCATTTCAAGTTCCACACAAGCTACAGCAGCAAGCTCATTATAATTCAATCAAAATTTCAATCATCCATAAACAGTAACACTTAGGAAACCAGGTGTCAAATTCTCCTGCCTTTGAAGAATATAAAAATAAAATTAATTCAACAATACAAAATAAAATTAATATTGCATTGGTGTGGTCCACTAAAAGATAGTTAACCCTATCATTATCACATAAGACTCTTCACTCATGACTACCACCTTCATATAAGACTACCACCCATGAAGATATGGACTCCAGGCTGTTTAAACAAGGAAAACTGCATAACGTTTCTGAAAACATACAACCGTTCTATGTCTCTGCAACCTTTTGCAGAAAGGCTTGCAAATTCTACCTACACCTTGAGAAGCAGGGGGCATTAACTTCGGTGCAGTACCTCTTTAATGTATACACAACTTCTAATCAGTTATTCAGACAAGCCAAGCTCTCGTTTGGAGTATAGGCAGAGTTCTCATATATTTATTTGCCTGCAAAGAAACCCATATGAAGTATGGTGGCCAGCCTAGCAACCAATGAGTCAGATGTACCCAGCAACATGTCACACCGCCCACAGCATGCTGAGATAGAGGCAGCAATACATTATTGCAGTATGGGCTCATGATAGTCTTTCCTGTACTGCAAAATAAAAGGAGATTTATATAACGAAATATGTATTAGTGTGGAGTCCACTGATTTGATGCATCTGGAGTAGACACAGGCCTCTACTGTAAAAACCTAACTGTTGAAGTGTACTAATTTGCCACAACTGATGTAGTCGTATCCAGGTGAAAAACACTTATGATGAGCTTAAGATTGTGGAGAACAGTGAGGGAAGAGAGTGAAGGGAATTTATAAAAATAATTATAGAAATATACCAAGTAATTATGAGGATAATATAATCCAATAAAGCAAGCTGTTACACAAGTGTGACCACCACAAATTAGAATACCTTCTCAAAATATTGCATCTTCCTAAATTCTCAGAACTCATCATTCCATTTCCAGACATTACAAATACAGTCTGAGGCAAATATGAATAACCACATTTGGCTTTCTGAGTCAGCACAGGCAACATCCTATGTATCTGCCATCTGACCAGGTGTTATAGAACACTTCCATGACTTACTTTTCTAAAGGAATTAAACATTTTAAATCTGATTAAAAATCTCTATTCGCTATATGGAAAAACATAGGTCTACATGAGAAACAAAATGGGCGTACTTTTCATTTTGCAATTCCTGCATTTTTCTTTGAGTTTCTTTATTCTTTTCATCAATTTCCTCTTTCAGTTCTTTAACCTGAGTTTTGTAAAGTGTCTGTAAAAGAAAGGATAAAAAAAAAATCATCATTCAAATTCCATAGTGAAATTTTTCATTGTTTTGGTACTGATGGGTTTGAATCTGTCAACCCCCAACACATGCCAGTACTGACTTGAACGGAATTTTCCCCTTCCTGTCTGTCCAAGATGCTCCTTTCCAGTTTCCCTTGTACAGGAAACTGATATGATCAGGTTAGTTTTTAATTTTCTAGTCTGATTTCCTACACAGTTGTACAAACATACATGCTGACAAGAAAGAAGAAAGTACTGGGACACATTTCAGCAGGTCTCTTGGAGACAACAAGACAAAACTGTACCCTCTTGTAGCATCCCTGTCTCAAAAAGTTAGTCAAACAAGCCTACTATGCTTCCACCTGTTGTATTCTCTTTGTATCCATGTACCTTATAGTCTGAAAGTGTTTTGTGTACAGTCTGACTTTGTCTTAATAATGACTCAAGAGAGGTCTGTTTTACATTAATTACTTCTGTTCTTAATTACTATATTGTTATTAACACCTGTAATTCTGAAAGTTTAAAATTTTATCTTCTACAGTAAAGTATTTTTGCTGAATATTCAGACCGAAATATGAATGTCTAAACTACATGCTAGTGAGAAAACTGAGAATGAAACACAATACTCTTGATCTTATCAGCAGAATGATATGGAGAAACACACAGGAGTCTGTAGTGTACAAAGAAATGACAATCATATGTCATTTAGTAAACACAAAAAATTTTACTGCCCCTCCAAGGAAGAAGCAGATTTAAAAAACAGTTCCGAAGTGAAATGACTGTCATATTCATAAATGTATTTGAATTTCAGACAATATAGAGCATCTCAAGCTATTTCATTCAGAAATTAAACATCAAACTAAATCTATGAAATACATATTTTGGCTACCTGAAGTATGAAATAAGCTTCTTCAGTTAAGAGAAGGCATCTCTTTAGAAGGATGAAGAATAAGTGCAGAATGCTACTGGATCTACAGCTCTTAAATATACTTATGATAGATGAATAGCATGAAAAGTATTCCAGTAAATATGGAAATTTTGAACTCGCCACAAAATATGCAATCTTGTCAGAGAAATGTATCTTTTCCAACCTCAAGATAGGAACTATTCTGATACATAATTCAGATGAATTATTCAATGTAATATATAAGATCTGACTATCAACTACAAAGCAACATATTAGGCAGACTATATAATGCTTTCTAATGTTTTGTTCATTGTTCACATTTCAAGCAGGATTTTGTGAATTGCTCATTTATAGCAGGTTGCTACATAGGATTAGAAAATGTAATATTCATCGTTCAGTGGTTTTATGTCAAAATTTGGCACGCAGAATTGTTTGCAAGTCTTACCGAAAAATACTGCTCAGCCTCAAGTTGATCCTGAAGCTCACGCATTTGACCTTCATTTCCTCTGTACTGTCTTTGAAGAAACAAAAAAAAAGGAAAAAGTGTACAAAGTCAGCTACTAACAACTTAGAAAAACAATACTATTTCTAATCAAAATAGCATCCTACAACAATCTTTTTCACACGTTATTTCACGAAGACCAACAAATTGTCTTATCATAGAATTGATTTCATTACCCTCCTTATTCTATTCTGATGATCATTTCAGTGCGTAATTTAGAAGACACGAGGCACTCTAAATGGAGAAATGTTACGTCAGCTGAAGGAAGATATGATAGAAGTCTAGTCAATGAAAAATGTCTTCAGTCAGCTTAAGAAATGTTAAGTAAAAGAATCAGGCAGGCAGAGGGGAAAAAAAAAGATATTGACTTCCATTTGGTAAAACTACAAGTTCCATATGATTTAGTAAGTAGTATCACAGTCAGTCCATAAAGAAAAAGAAGTGGCAAATATATGCCTTGACATAGAATGATGAGACAAGAATTTTTATGCACAATAGCTCATAACAAAAATATTCCAACACTGAAGGCTACATATAAAAATCATAACATGCAGCTAAAAATATTCATTTAGTTTAGGAAAAAATGCCTATGCACCATAGAACTTTTTTCACTAAGAAGAACAGGCAAAACAACATATTTATAATTCAGCAACTTTCTTCATTTTACTTCAGATTCTTTCTTACTTAGCAAGTTGAGCCAACTCAAATTCCAGTAATCTCTTTGCTTCCAACAACGTATTGATTTCCTGTTTCAGCTGCTTCTCGGAACCCTTCAAGTTATCCGCTTCAAAAGCTTGCGCCTTTAATTCACTCTGTGCCATTATTCGCTTATTCGTTTCTTGTTCTAGTTGAAGTGTTAGATTCCTTACCTAAATGAGAAACATTTCCACTTAAGAGCATTTGCTGAATAACCGTGTACAGTTGAATAGTTGAAAGCGTTTTATAGACTTATTATGTGAAGCATCGTCTAGATGCTACACAGTGTACAATATGTAAAAATATTCCTGCATCTCCAAATATGTCAATGCAATAATATTACAGAAGGCTACTGTCCTTACAGAACATACTGATAAGATGCTGCATGATTATGAAAAAGCTTCCCCATACTTAGCTTATTTCAAATTCCAGTTTTGCTTGATCTTATCTTAAAGGCAACAATGGAAGAAATCCAAATTGTCTACTGAAACGTCCTGCAACCTTCTGTGGATTTCAGACCTAACAAAATACCCTATAAAAAAAAATGCAGCCTACCAGCTACACGAAAAGTAATTTACACAAGTCGTGACCCCTAAGAATAGTTGTAACTGTTCCTACTGTCCTGCAAAGAAAAGTAAGGATGAAACTACTATTATCAGTACCTAGTTTCCCCACTCAATACTCTAACCACATTTCCTTGAACAGTGCTCTTCTGGAGGAACTACAAATGATCAAAATCAATCAGACTACAGAGTCAAATACATAAGAAAGATTTTCCTTTAAAAAACAAGGAAACAAAAAAAAATTGCATTATATTAAATTGAGGGCTCAATATGTAAGGCATCCAAGAACTAAGAAACAAGCAGAAATCACCTAACACTATTTAGGCCAACACCTATGTTCAGCTCTACTAAGAGGTGTATTATACAAGTGTGCTCAGTGTAAGTGAATCACATTTTCTGTTTCTCAGTGCAACTATAATTTCTTATTTATATAGCAAATTGTTAGTGCATTTTACTTACTTCATCTTCCAGTCTCTCTTTTTGCTCAAGGAGGTGTTCCAGTTTCTGCTGAGATTGCTTCAGGTCAAAGTCCAGCATGGAACACTGTTTTTCAGCTTGAACTATTCGATTTTCTGCCTTTTCTCTCGCGGCTCTTTCTTCTTTTATTTTTTTTTCCATTTCTCAACAAGATTAAGGAAATAAAAATAAGAAAAATTCAAGAATGTTTTTGTAAACACAATCCTAAATACCCTATTATTTTTCAGACTCTTTTGTTCAACTATTTAAGCTCTTCTGCTGTTAGATGGACCAATTACTGAGTAAAATCTTCCTGGCGTTATTACAAGAAACACAACAATCCAAATACAACTCTAACTTGCACTGGAATATAATCATAATATAAACATTAAAAAGAAATTTAAAAATGCAGATTCTTGAAGCAATCATTATGAAATCACGGCAAAGTTTCATTTCCATGAATGGATAGTAGAGCAAAAGAAAACAAATGCCATCATTCGTGTTAGCTTTCTCAAAAGTTACAAACTACACATTTAGGTACTGATGACCTCAACAAGGGTGAAATCCATCAGGTGAAAACCTGATGTATTCAAATAAGGTATGGAGGCACATACTTGTTTCATGGATACATATATCTATAAAAGAAACTTCACATTTTCAGACAAGCCTAACACAACACTGATGTTTTTAACGCAGTTACACAGAGATGAATGCTCCCAGGCACATTTGTCTTGATAATGCATTCCTGCAGTTCCACTTAGCATTAGCCAGAATTTCAAGCTTCTATGCCTTTTAGAAGGCAAGGAAGGCTTTGAATTGCAAATGCCTAAGACATTTAAAACATTAGGAAACAATGCACTTTTTAAGGTACCAGCATCATGTTAGAGAAAGTGGTAGTTTTCATGCTTTATGACTTCTATATTTATTATCTTATATGAGGAATTAAACATATGTATACGAGTACTACTACACAAGATGACACAGTTTAAGGTACATAGTAAAAGGTAGTTTGAATACGGTATTTACCTGAGACTTGCAAGAAACACTTACCACACATTGCAACTGATCTTGCCTCCTCTATTGACTGATGTTTGTCAGTTAACCGAGCTTTAGTCACTTTGTGCTCATTTACTTCCTGCTCTAACCGGTCTTGCAAAGACTTCAGTTTGTAGTTCAAATCTATCTCTAAATTATTCTTTTCCTAAAGATAAGGGAAAAAGTTAGCAGATTTCAATAATATTTCCATAATATCTGAGTGAATTATATCTCCTTTCTTCCTTTCTTTAGTGTTAATATTTTGTTACGAAGAAATTATCAGTGTTATTTTCCATGGTTGAGAAAGAATGGTAACAAACTGTGCTCAGTGCTCTGAAGAAAACTTTGTTAACTTTTTTCAGTAGTCTACAAATTCATAAGACATTGAAAACTTCTAAGTTTGATTAATGATTAGTCACTTAAGTTAGAAACACTCAAACAATCCATCGACAACACTAGAGCACAGAGGAATCTGAATTACTGTTAACTAGATGCACTACTGTTATTTCATTGTTGGGATTGCGAGCCATTACCAGTAACTCATGAGACAAGCACTAGACATCATCTTTGAGATACAGGGGCTTGCTTTTGGATAGCTGATTCACATAACATCAAATGAGAATGGCAATTACTTGCACCTTCCTTCATTGGTAATCATACCTCTCTGGTTTATTTGGACACACAACACACCATAGCAAGTCTTTACCTGACCGGAAAACATAGAGCTACACAGCCTGTCTGGGAAAAGGGTATAGGCCTTCTTTTTACTCCATTTGTTTTTCCATTTTAGGGCAGTGATATGAGATGTTAGGGGAACATGCTCGAAAAAAACTGAAACAGTTCAGGTCTAAAGTTGATCAAAGGGTCTGACACTGATCCAGCCAAATTAAAATCCAATAAAAGAAGAAATTTAAATTTCAGGTTTTTAGAAAGTTCAATTAACAGATTTCCAGGTGACAAGCCTCTACACTGATAGGCAGGCAGGCAGAACAAAAAATTACTTGCTACAGGCAGAAGAGGTGGATCCTTGAATCAGTGATAGTGAATCACAAACATCATTTTTACGCCCAAAGCGACAAGGGGAGGAAGTCTGAGACTTACCATCCTGATGAAACCGTAAATTAGCACCTTTTATTTAAGCATTTTAACTGAAGACTGGTTTAGAGCAAGAACACAGGACTAGGCAACATAAATAAATACTATTTGAACTTATAGTAAAAAACTGACGTTAGTTTGAACATCATTTTAACACACCTTCTCTGAATGATTAAGCATATCTTGTGCTTGTTTTCTTTCCGCTTCCACTCTTTCAAGATTGTTTTTAATATTTTTTACTTCTTCTTGTAAAGTTGTAATTCGAACTGTCACAAGAAATCAAATGCCATTCATTATTAGTTATGTGACATAGATAAACAGGCTTTTCAATCTTACATTGATTTCTGGGGCCCTAAAATAATTACATCCTACAATTTTTCAGACATGCAAAGAATGTACACTGTAAAGGAAAAACATCTTTCTAGCCACTCTTTATACATGTCATTAGTAACAATTCACAAAAACCAGCCACATGCAGAACTCGATACCCGTCTTCCATCACTTCCAATATCTAATATGCGACATTGCTTCCATTAATTCAAGTTTTACTGTGCTATGCAACAAGCACCTTTTCTGAAGTTAACTCCACCAATACACAGAAAAGGGACATTGCAAAAAGTCTCAAATAGGTCTATAGGTAGTAATACAATACGAATTCACCTAACTGTGACTCAAGTGCTCTGCCATGGGTAGAGGAACTATTCCCCATCCCCTGCACCATCTACCACAAGATCTTGGGTGTCATCAGAAGTTTATACTAAATAGAGTAACAGAATGGTTTAGGTTGAAAGGGACCTTTACAAGTCATCTAGCTCCAACACCCCTGCTACAGGCAGAGACATCTTGAACTAGATCAGGTTACTCAAAGCCTCATCCAATCTCGACTTTAACACTTTCAGGGATGGGGAAACCGCAAGATCTCTGGGCAACGTGTTCCAGGGTATCACCATACTTATCGTAAAAAAAATTTCTTCCTTACAGCTAAAGTTATTCTACTCTCCTTCAGTTTAAAACCATTGTCCTTTGTTGTGCCACTACTAAGAAGTCCTTGTCTTTCTTATAAGCTCACTTTCAGTACTGAAAGGCTGCAATAAAGTACCCCCAAAGCCTTAGTAATGTATGTGTGTATAAATACGTGCATGCCAAATTAATACTATATATGCCAAAGTAGTAGTACATATTTCTAGACTGAAGAATTTGCATTAGCTCTTTTAAGAGAGATATACAACAAATATTATTATATGACAATATCTTAAATATTGTACACAAAACTACATCTACAATTAAAATGTATCTGTCTACAGTACAGTCTGCTTCACTTCATTCTGAGTGATGATAATAAAGAGACACCCTTGCAATACGTAAAAAACTATGAGAAAGAAAAAGATAAAGTCTTCCTAAATCTTACACTTCTCTCATTTATTTTAAATGTGCTTTTAAAATCAGCTGAATGAGTATTTGAATTACATAAAACTATTTGGGTCTGTTACCAGCAAAACACCTTAAGCCTACATCCTTCAGAAAAAGATCCTTTTCCTGCAGGCTGTTGAGTCAATTTGGTCAAAAATATATTTTTCAAATCCACAGAATAGTCTTCTTATGTCATTTGCATCTGCTGCTTGCAATTAAACACAGTTTAGATCAAACTACATTTAGTTATTTCAGAGAACTTCACATTCAACTGAAATTGATTTACAGTATTGGAAGCAGGCAACTTGATTCTTGGTATTTCTTTCTTTGTAATAGTAGTTTACTTTAAAAAACCAAAACCCAAACCACCCAGAACTCCTCAACAAATGGTTGTGCCTCAAAGAAAATAATTTTCAGGTCTGTAGACAGTTTAAAATTACAAATTAAGAGGCAGGATCCATTAGCATAGGCATGGTTGTGAACTCATGTATCTGAATACTTTCTAATATGACAAATCAGAAGTACAAATTGTAAAAAGTTCCAAGCATCCATTCTTTCCTCCCATAATGTAACTGTACTTTAATAAAGTACAGTTACTGCAACTTCTATGGTAAATAAATATAGAAGAATTACCCTGTAGTTCTCCAATCATTTCAGATCCATGACTTCTGTCTCTTCGTTCTGACTCCAAAGCTGCTTGAAGTTGGTAATAATCTTTCTCCACCTGCAGTTTTGTGCTTTCTAGAACTCTGCACCTTTCCTGCAGTTCTCTGTTCAGTGATTCTACCTGACTTAATGACTTGCTCATTTCTGTGTTACCCTTCCTCAGTCTTGCTGCCGTATCTGATTCTGTCCTCAGCAAATCATTTGCTTCCTCTAGCTGTTAAAATAAAGCAGACAAATTATCAATTATAAAAATTATTGGTACTAATTTTATCAGAATGCTCCATACTGCTTCTCAAATCTAATAACAATGACAATGAACAAAAGTAACATACTTGTTTTTGCAGTTGTGTTATCTTCTCATTTGTAATTTGTGAATGCTGGCTGATTTTTTTCAAGTCTTCCATCTGATCTTTCAGCGTGGACACTACAGAGAAATTACATCAGTAATACATCAGATTAAAAAAATGTTTAAGTTTTTTTATTTGTTGAGGTTTTTTTTTTTTGTTACACAAACACTCAAATTCTTGGCATATATTTGCTTCTTATACATTTTTTAAGGTCAAATTCTGTGCTTGCAGACAACAAGGCACACTGTAGAGAACAGAATTAGAAAATAAGACAGAAATACTGTGTTCAAATAAACTCAAAACTTGTGTCCACTGTTTGAAAAAAATCTCTTTGAAGCTGCACAGCACTTCAGATGCTACAATAGTCAATTATTCCGCAAAACACAGCATACATCTCATCAGCATCAACGTTTGGACAACACAGCATACCTTCATTTTCTACATTCCGTCTTTTTTCATTCTCTTGTTCAATTTTTCTTTGGTAGTCATTTATCTTATGTTGCAATACCATCTTTTCCTTTTCAATCTGTGATACTGTTGATTCCAAGTTCTTTCTTTGATTTCCCTAAAATAAAAAGCATGGGTATTTTCTATATACTTTCTAAGCAATGATCCCTAAACCCAGTATCTCTGCAACTAATTAATCAAGGAAACTGATCCACTATTTCAATTAACTAGTTCCTGGCTTTCTTGAACAGGTTTTCAGAAAAAAAGGTTTCTTTAAATGTCTATGTTACAACTTTATGAAATTACCAGAAAAGCTATTGTTAACATCATTATATGTAACTATTAAAATTATTATTAAAAGACAACATAAGGACACAAAACAATCAACACTCCATTAATTTTTACAACAACTGATTTTTATAAATTCCAGAGAAACTGCAATGGGCAAGACTAAGCAAAACATTCAGTAGAGGAAACAGAATTCAGTATGACTTGCAGAAAGCTTTTGAAAATGTATACAAAACCTATCTCCCAACACTGTGTATTGAAATGTGACAGTTTGATCTTAAATTTGAACAACTTCTTAGTCACAGAAGAAACATCTTAAATCAAAGTACTACCCACATTCTTTACCCAACCAAGAAGGCTTCAGTGAGGAAAAAAATTACCTCTTCATCCAGCTCTTTCATTATCTTGTCTAGCTTTATGTTTGAAGATCTAAAAATAAATCAAAATAATTTAAGTAATATTTGAGAAGGATATATGACACATAGTGTTTTTCTAGTTAAACTATTTGGGACTGTTACAAAAGTGAACATTTATCTTCTGGATAACGTTACTTTGTAATAAACATGTGAAAATGAAGAAAACGATCATTAGAAATAATCTGTAAAACATATTAAATATTCATCAATTTTGTTGTGGATTTTATAGTCAAAACTTTAGATGCCTCATTTTTTTCCTTTAATCTGCAAATATAAAATCAGTATATGTACACAACAGGTTATACTTAAAATTAGAATACCCTGGTGAACTGCTGAAATTTCCTCTAGTTTTGAACTTTCCAAATATCTACAGTGGTTCATTAATTCCACAATAGAGAGCTTCCTATTGTGGAAAAGTTTCTCTGCTGAAGTAACGTGTTAGAACGTAGCACTACAGAGTGAGGTTAAGTGCATAGTAAAACCTCATTTAACTGGCAGTAACACTGACGTATCCATTGCGTTTTTGCAGCTAGCTATCCCTCTTCAAAGAAATAACAAAAAGGACCCAATGTTACCTGGCAAGAACCATAAGGAGCAGACACAGCAATACATCCTTTCTACTAACTTCAGTAAACAGTATGATGTATCAGAAGACACATTGTTGTGCTCTGAGAACTTGAGTAGTGATGAAGGAAGACAGTTATGGAATATCTTTCCAGCAACATACACCATGCTTGTGGAAAGCAACCAAAACACGTGAACACTGAAGCTGTGTTCAAGTCAGTGAAAATGTCACACAGTCTAAATTCCCACAGATCACTTTGGCTCCCAGTTTCCAGATAAGCAGCTTGTACAGCTACACACTACGGTTTTAATTCACAAGTCTGAATACTTCCTGTATCGTATACCTAGTGTTGCCTCCTGCCTTTATTTAGGCCTTCAGGAAAAGACTTCAAAAGGAGAAGTTAACTGAAGGGGAATTTAGTTTGCATGAATCTGAGTAAATATTTTTGATTTTCAGAAAAGAAGAATCCTGACAGTCTGCTTGTAAGTGTGGCTACAAGAAACAGGCAAATTCTCACATAGCTACTTCTCCAACATGGTGGAAACAAGACTTCAGAAAGCAAACAGTTCCTGTCAGTGACTAGAAAAAAAGAAGGAACGTCCTTTTCCAACAATGATTTTGAACCCAACTAGTCAATGCCAATAATCCAGTTTATGCCATATATACAGTATTTCACAGTTTTTAAAAAACAGCATGACCACTGTGTACCTCGGCCCAGTAAAAGATACGAATATGATATCAGGTAAACTCATCCATTCAAGTGTTCAGAAAGAATGTGCTACATGAATGCCAAAGAAAACAAAACATTTTCTTCATACCATATTTAGGAAAACTATTCAAACCTTGTTTTGGAATTACTTAAATCTGTGCCTGGAACTCCCTTGGAGAACTACAGTACCTTTCTTAGTATTATTCTGGTAATATCTAAAGCAGTAAGACAGAACTAAAGTGTTAGATGTACTTAAATCATGTAAACAATTAAAGTTCAAAGTCTCACCTGCACTTCTGCTCCATTTCATCTTTCAACTGCATTTCATTATGTAGTTGTTCTTCCAACTCATAGATCATCTTCTGCATATTTTCCAGCTTTAAATACATGTGTACATGAAAGAACATGCACTAAATCAAAATCTTCAAAAAACATTTCAGAATATTCAGTGCTGCTTCTGTTGTATCACAGCTAGCTTACTTCTATCTAAACACTGGATTTTTACTTTATTAAAATGTTATATTCCCCTACCTCTCTCCCCAAATCTAAAAAAAGTTAATTATAAGAAAAAACTTCAATATCACACAGTTTGTAAAATTACAAACACAAAATCTCAGGGTTCTGAACAGTTTCATCAAAATTCAGGGAGCTAAGCTAAGTCAAATCCTCATTTCAAATATCTTCAGAACTACACTAAAGATACTAGTGCAAAGGTGTAAGAAAGAATTTTAACTAGTCTCAAAATTTCTTTTTCTAGCAGGTACCACCACATATATTTTGCAGCACATCTTCAAGCTCTCGACAAGTTCAGGAAGCAGAACCAGGCCTGTTAGTTATTGACAATGATGGGAAATGTTCTTAACATCTATTTAGTTAGAGATGATTTTTTTAGTACAATCTCTACTGAAGTTTGAAAATAGTAAAGAGCTTCAGATGTTAATACAGAACATTACTGTATAGCATGTACTGTTTACTAGTAAGATAAATTCAGAAATTCATTATTTTCAAAATATCTACCTTCTACTGGATCTCTAAACACAATAATCCCACTCCAACATTACCAAAATTCTCAAGTAACAGCAAGATTGTGTCAAATTTGAGGAAGCTCATTAAGTCAAACCAGTGGTGACTCAATCTTTTAAATGCTTTCCCTGATCTTGTCAGGATTTCAGCCTTATTTAGTTTTGCCACATTTCCCTCAATACTCTTGGAATTGCACAGAGTAGAATTAGTCCTAATGTTGACTGTCTTCAAAACATATTCAAGTGGTTCTGACTCTTTCTTGTTCTTTGGTTTAAATTCAAAAACCCCTGTAAGTGCCTGACTCCTTCTGTACAATCATCACAGAAAGAACAGAACACTTCCTCCTATGTCTGCCTCTTCCTTTGTTCCTTTTCACACAAAATATGCTTAGAGAAATGAGAACTGCTCACTAATATAATGAAGAGAAAAATTAACATCTCCATTCTTTCTTAACAGTAAGTGCTCTTAACAAGGACTTAACTGTCCTCTGCACAGTCCTAAACTAAGAGTTCAGTTTGCAGACATACTGTAGCATGCTTTATCCATGTTAAATGAGACAGTTGTAGATGAGATTATTTTTGCCTACTTACAGGCAGGCATTTTTCTTACTTCCTACTTTCAATCTGTTCCTCCCATTGTAGTAGGAAATTAAGTATGGAGCACTCAGGTGATCTCAAGAACTGGAGATCCTTTCTCATTTCCTCCTCTTTCTTTCTTCCACATTCTTAAGGTGTTCTGAAGTTCTCAGAGGAAGAACACAGATATGGCAACTGGAGACTAACCAGAAACTACATATTTTATATATTCACCACTCTATTCTGCTATTTACCACTGCCTATCACAAAGCCTCGAGAAAGTAAGGAAATACTGGAAGAAAAAGACTTCTCAAAACATACAGCTCTGGAAAGCAATTCCTGGTGTGATATACAACATAAAACCACATGGATGAGACAATGGTTATAGTAAAAAAAAACAGAGATCTACTCTAAACTTAAACTTTGAGGAAAAAGGAGGATCAGTACACAATATGTTTATCTCCTGGGCATGAACAACTGAGAAATAATGCAAGAAGCAAGACTATTCAAAGGGTAGCTCTTCCTTTATCTGTGGTAGAGACCACAGATAAAGCACAAAAACTAACAGTAATTGCTCCTCCTTTACTTGGTTACTCATTTTACCGCCCTTCCAGATTACCTACACATTGGAACTAGATAGGATAGATGAGGAACAGGTCCAAGAAGAGGAGCAACTGAGGCATTTCTGTACTGATTCCTAGTAGTTTGAGCCTCTATGGCCTCCTCTTGTTTCTTTCTGTATCTGGATGCTTTTATAGTGCATTCCCCCAAGGGGACAATCCAAGCTTGGTGAGTAGTCTGATATTAGTACAAAAAAGAGGCTTCCACAGAAGTTTTGCACAATCTGATATCAACAGACTAAATAATATCATTAGAAAAATCACAAATTACAACATAAAAACATTCATTTATGTTTTAGTTTGTTCTCAGTTTCTGTTCTGAGTAGGAAGCATCAGAAGAAAGGACTATGGAAAAGCCTGCCTACAACAGAGACATCAAGAAAAATCCCTCAGACAGCATGCTTTTTTTTTTTTTTTTTTTTTTAAATCCTTGTGGCATAGTGTGTTTGGTTCTGCACCCTGAACAATGAAGAAAACCAAAGACCTAGTGCAAAAGAATCTGTAATCTCTGCTTTCTTAATATCTGTTTACAAGTGGTTATAGTAGCACTAAACCAAAGTAAATAATCAGATCTTCAAGGAGGTTTGAAATTCATTAAAGGACACTGAATTCCATTTTCGTCCAACTTCATGGCCTAATTCTGTGAAGTTTTATACACCTGCAACATGCAACAAATTCCTTGGAAATTTCTGACATTCAGACCTTCCCAGAAGACACTGAATACTACGCCAAAATGCACATAGACCAGGTAATAGCTAATGTTATGCTTCCAGAACTAATTATTTGCTAACCATGTGTCAACGTTACCGTTTTCATTGCAGCATGTAATAAAAGAAAAACAGCTGAGAAAGAACTGTGGGGTAAAAATACTCTGTAATGAATACTTATCTTTTTTTTTAAACCTTTACATATCACTCACATCCTTCCAGAAGTTCATCTCCCAAAACTGTTAAAATCACAAGACAGTCAAATGCACCTGACAGTACAGACAGGACTCTTGAGGGTTTAACTACATGTAGGTGTCTGTACCTCACTAATTACGCCAAATCCATTCACTAGCTCTCTTCAAAGTAAACCAAAGCATGCAGCTTTAAGTATCTGCTAATATTTTGAATGTCTGGCTGTGTTTTTAATTTTGGGTATCAACAGCCAAAAGCTTTTGAGGAAAACAGAATTTATGGAACATAACAATATACATCAAGAAATCAAGATACTTCAATGCTTAATAAATTCACTTATCTCAGTGAAGCACATATCAGTTCCCCTGACCCTTACACATTTTCTCTGCGTAATACTATGTATTATTAAAGCCTTTTTACTGCAAAAGTTAAAGAGAAAAGAGAACATGCAGAAAAATCTGCTTCTCTTCTACATGGAAAACATCTCAGAACAAAATACTAACAAAGTAAATCATCATAAAAAATCAAGAAGACTTCCTTTAGAGTTAACCATTATTTTTTACAGTGTTGTCTTCTGTTAAGAATGTAATTTGTAAAATATCAAATCATGCTAAGGCCATAGCTTGATTTTACACTAGAACTTATATGGAAACCAATCAGGCCTTTTTTCCAACACCTCAACACACCTTCCTGGAAACTTGACTGCCATGAAGCTTGGGAAGCAGTAACTGAAAGAATTCCTGCTCATTTATTGCTAGGTGAACTGCTCTATAAATGCAGATCCTCAGCACCCCAGTTCCCAATAGCTTGTGGGACACCCTTGGGAAAGAGCACAATGCCCAAGCCCAGTGCATTATCTGCCACCTCCCACTTTGTTCACAGAAGTCCAGATCCAAAGTGAAATTGGCAGTCTGCTGGAAAGCCCCAGCTTCCCATTACACTCCCACCCAGAGTTTGTGGTTTGTTTGCCACAAAGCCAGCATACACCTGGGATTGACATAGTACTCTCAAAATACTGCACAAATGTTTTGGTCTCATCCAACCCCTACCATTCTATGATATTTCTAAAGATAAAAGCTGACTCCAAGTCCACAAAACAAAACAAAAAAAAAACAAAAAAAACCCCCCAAAACAAACAAACAAAAAGAGTATGCAGTTTCAGCTGCTTTTTCCCAATTCAGGAAACCTATGTCATATGAAGAACTGAAATTCTGTTTTTCCAATGACTTTAATAGACAGAACATACTAAATGATCAGAATGTAGTAACTGGTTTCCCATATTCCAAGCACTAAAATAATTGGAGACAATTTGAACTCAAAACAGTTTCTTCCCATACATGCAACAGATTCTTTACTAGAATTCAACAAAGCTGAAAATCAGCAAGACATACCACACTTTTGTCCACACTGGAGCCTGTTCTGTTGTCATTGGAATTTTCTGCAGAGACAGCTAAATACCTGTAACAATATTATAAAAGTTTTGAGTTGTTTAAAAGCAAGGTTATGGAAAAAAGCTGACTACAATCATCCGAAAACATAGCACCCAATTTTTTGCTCCAAAACGTGGAGAGCCAAATAGTAACATAATTAGATTTTTTCATTTTTGTATTTCTTATGTATTTATTATTTATTAAGCACATTCAATTGAAAGTCTCACATCTGTTATTGAAAAGTGTGAAATAGAATGCTGCAGTGTAAGTCCTCCAGAAGAAAAGAATTTCTGCCAAATACTAATAACCACTTTTTTTTTTTTTTTAGTAACTATAAAAAAAAAAAATCTTTGCTCTCCATGGTTACAACACTCTCACTGGCTTCCATCCCATAAATATTTACTCAGGCACTTATGCAGCAAGTAGCAGCAATGAAGTGAACTCTGCAGAGATTGTGTAACTTCCAACAAAGTTACTAAGAGTTCTACACACAAAAAGTTTGCCCTGAAGCTAGAGTTCTCATTTTACGTAAGAGCTTTCTAAAAATACTATTATTTTCTATACGTCATAATTCTGAAAAGTCAGGTAAATAAACACAAATTACTATCTTCAAATTCCTTTGGTATTTGGAGTGATATTATTGGCCTGACAAATGACCTAGAGAGACGTAAAATATGTCTAACTGCATTAGATTATGTGAGGAAGCACAACACATGAATTTAAGAAGATGGACACATTCACTTTCTTGGTTTCATAAGCATATTTTCATACAGACAAAAACCTCTTCAAAAGATTCAAAGGGTAAAATCAAAGGCATGTTCAAACCATGGTCAAGTTAAACATCAAGACAGCTTTCAGACAAGCAAATGACAAAGGAAGAAATGGAAGAATTTCCTAGAGAAAGGGGCTTGCTGTCTTGTGCACAAAAACTACCATATTTTGCACACCAGAGCTGCTGAGCAGTGCAAATGTCATAATTAAACAGGAACGGCATCAGCTCCATCAGAATGAAGAAGAGAATACACAAGCCAGATAGGACTGCAAAGTGTTCTCTGCTAGTATTCCAAAATCTGTTTGACAGGTGAAGGTCGATAATAAATGAACATATTTCCTAGCTAACAATCAATGAGAATACAGCTCTAGAAACTATTCTATACTAAAAGATTGTACTACTTCTAAAGACAGAAGTCACACAATTTTTTCAGATTTCTGCTTCTTCAAACTCTCTAGTATATATGAATAAGCTGAAATGGAAGGAGGAGAGGTTAATGTGTAACGTTTTTCTAAAAATGCAATTTTCAAGATTTTTTAATGATTTTCAACACAAAAAGAGAATAAAAAATGGGATTACAGTTTTAGCATGTACAAACAGTCACTTTGGATGTCTCAAGACTATCATGCTAGCAGAGTATTATGATGCAAAATTCAGTTCTAGAACAGCATTTTAGTTCTAGTAAGCCTACAAAGTTATGACAGTATTTAGCAGTAGATTTCTTCAATGACAGCAAAACAGGGCCACTTAATTCTCTAAATTCCTGATACTGTCCCCAAACAAGGAAGAAGGGGAGAGAAGGAATTATGTTACTAAAGAGCTTCTGTATGCTACCTCATCTTCTTGATAATACATTTTGCAATGCAAAAAACTAAGACTTTTAAAAATTACAGACTAAAATCAGAACAGTAGGTGAAACTCCTGAACTGCTGAACTCAGATAAACTGCATGCGGAGATTACAAGTCCTTCTATGCCTTACTACGCAGAAAGCAACAACAAATCCAACTCTTTGCAGAGACGGAAAGAATTTCACCACAGGCTTGGAAAAATGGTTCCTTTTCTATGCAAGGACAAAAAACAGACTGATTTCCTTTATGGCTTTTCTATCCAGAAATGCTATTAAACTAACAGTCTCTATCTGACACGGTCAACTATAAAATTTAGCCCATATTAAGCCTGACTCCCACCACAACTAAAAGCAGCTTTCGAAGTAAGAAAAAGTTATCTACATTTTAAAAATGTAGACGCAGCTATTCATAGCGTCTACAATAATAAAGACTGTTAAAAGTATGAAGCAATATAACTGATGTAATAGAAAGTCTTCTAAGCAACAGTGAAAACTGTAAAGCACCGCAATCTCACTCTACAGTGGATAAGTACTTTGGAAAAAAAAAGAAAAAATTATGAAGCAGATAGAATATATTTTATTTCTAGTAAGCCAAGATTTAGTTTATCACATGATAAAACACCGATTTAAAAGTATGGAATCTTCATATACAGCTCACGAACAAAAATTCGCAGTAAAACAAGGTGACATTCATAACTGATACATGATTCATTTATCATTCAGGGCTCTGCAGACAGCTCTGTCAAGTAGCAGCAACAGTGGCTTTTTCTTGCTTAGCTTCTGCAGCGCCACTATATAACATTCTTAATGCAGAAAAAAATGCAGTGTGATATTTTAAAGTACTGGTGACTAGCAGTACTGGTTATCGCCATTGAAGTATCAAGAGTATAATTGATTAGGATTCTGAATCATTGATTAGAATCTGGACAGGTTTGTATCTAAATATTAGTTGGTACGAATCAGATTGCTGACAAAAGAATAGACCGTTAGCTTGCCATCTGCATACATACCGACGGTTGCTGTAGTATGTAAATCCTACAAAAGGAAGCTGATTGCCCACAAATGCTTTTGGTATGGGAAAAGTTTCTTCCTCGCCTTTGTCTTCTTCCAAGTCATCAAAATTACTAGTGTCAATGTCACTACTCAAATCAGGAACAACTGGTGCTACAGCTAGAAAAAAAAAAAAACAAAAAAGAGTAGTATGACAATAATCATTATATTACTCAAGTGAGTAAGAAATTTCTTTCCTTAGCACAAAGTAAATAAAACTTCCAATTCCATTAGGAGAAGTATGGCAGGCCTTTTGCTAACATGATACATAAGCAAGCCAGACCACTGTTTCTGAGAAAAGCATAATACTTACTGTCTCTTAGAGTTTCCCAAGCCCATTGATCATTCTTGAAAAAAAGGTGACGCTTAATTTCTTCTACGCCATTTCGTCCTAGCCTCACTTCCCTGTTAAAGAGCATTTCTGTTATATGTGGGACACTATATACATTATTCTGAAGAAAGGCTCATTTTAAGGCATAATCTATCAACAAAGACAAAAACCTCTCAAACTAAACTAAGAAATACAAATACCTCAAAGTTTTCATATGAAAGTAACTATAGGAGCACAGTAGCTGTATTTCAGAACACGGTCTGGTTTTCAGTCTCATTTGTAAAGAGCCCTGCCACTACTTTCTCCACCATCACAGACTTGCCAGGCAACTGTGAAGCAGGAGCTAGGTTTCACTTTTTCTAGGAGTTCATGCTGTTGTCCAAATGGCACGCAGTCCAGCAAATGCAGCCCCCATCCTTCCTAGCACCAGTTCTCAAGCAAAGATTATGCTTATATGTACGATCACAGAATGGTAGGGGTTGGAAGGGACCTCTAAAGATCATGTAGTTCAATCCCCTGCTCAAGCAGGTCCACCTAGATCAGGTTGCACAGGAACGTATCCAGGCAGGTTTTGAAAACCTCCAGAAAAAGAGACTCTGCACCCAACTTGGGCAGCCTGTGCCAGGGCTCCCTCACTCTCACAGTGAAATAGTTTTTCCTTACATTTAAGTGGTACTACTTGTGTTCCAGCTTTTATCCATCACCCCTAGACCTATCACTGGACACTAGAGAAAAAAGTGATACTCCATCCCCTTGACATACACCTTTCAACTATTTGGCAAAGTATTAATGAGGTTCCCCTCTCAGTCTCTTCTCCTCTAGACTAAAAAGCCCCAGTTTCTGCAGCCTTTCCTCACAAGGAAGATGCTTCAGTCCCCTCATCATCTTGGTGGCCCTGTGCTGGACTCTCTCCAGCAGTTCTCTGTCCCTCTTGAGCTGAGGAACACAAAACTGGAAACAGATGAGGCCTCACCAGGGCAGAGTAGAGAGGGAGGAGAACCTCCCTCAACGTGCTGGCTACACTTTTCTTGATGCACTCCGGGATGTCATCGGCCTTTTTGGCCACGAGGGCACATTGCTGTCTCATATTTAGTCTATTGTCAACCAGGACTCCCAGATTGAGATCCCGCTGAACGGCAGCACAGCCTTCTGGTGAACTGGCCAGTCCTCCCAATTTGGTGTCATCGGGGAACTTGCTGAGGGTACACTGTCCCCTCATCCTGGTCGTTGATGAAGATGTTGAACAATGCTAGCCGCAGAACTGACTCCTGTGGAACCCCATGGCCACAGGCCTCCAACTGGACTCGGCCTCTTTGATGACCATCCTCTCAGCTCTGTCATTCATCCAGGATGAGTAGCATGAGTATAACATGACTGTACTCACAAAATGAAGTAGACTTAACATCCACATTTCAGAAGAGCTTCCTGTGAGCTGACACTACTCTGACCCTGAATGCCCTCTAAGAGCTGGGGATGCATTAGGGGCATCCCTGAGGAACCTTTTGCTTCGGCTTCATCCAAAAGGAATCCATTCTGTGTGCCCCTCACCACTGCACAACATAATAAATTAAAACCAAATTCGTAAGGTAGATGTACTCACAGCATCAGCACTTTCCTTTTCCCAATATATATGCTACTACTGCAAAGAGCTGCAGCAACCATTAGTGATTCCTCTCCCAAATACTGAAAATGGAACTTATGTTATTGTCTGTCTAGCTTATAGCAGCAACGGTTAGTAACTACTGTTTCAGCTTAGACAAAAAGCTACTTCAGAGTAGACAAAGTAACTTAAAGATTTGGATTGAGGTGCTAAAAAATTGACTAGCAAGTCAAAATAGTCTTTCTGTACTTTCAACAAGAAGCTAACAGTTTCTCACACAGCTGTATTTCAGAGAAGAATAAAGGCCAATTTCTGTGAAGGAGAACATTTAGCTAACGGAACTGCATTCAGAGATCAGAAAAACACCTAACTATAGCAGCATGTAAATGGGAATAGAGTTACACTGTGTTCATGTCCTGACAATAAAAGATTAACTTCTCTTCAAGCAGTTTAAAAAACCACACAAAGCAAATACAGATATATTCTTTCAACATACAAAGAAACTCTCTTAACAAAGGCTTACTTTTATTTTAAGCAAAGTTTAAATCTTACCTATCAGTTAAAAAGGCACAAATAAGGTTTTTTGCTTCTTTAGAAATCTCATTGTCATCAGGAAAAGTAAGGGAGTTCTTATGGTTCATAATCTTACTGTATGTTCCAACCAAAGAATCTGCATAAAAAGGTGTATCACCTGAAAAAGTAGCAACGCAAAAATCAAAAAACAGGTCAAAAGTACAGTAGATTTTATTTATAATATTTGAATTACATATGCAACAACGTAAGTAAACAACTAAGTGAACAAGAGGCAGAGTCAAATGTTTGAGAACTGTGCCAGAATATTTCTAAAACATATTCTGTAAATACGAGGATCAGTATACTACAGCTTATGTCAGAAGAGCAATAAAATTCAACAGTGAAAAACAACAGTAATTTTAACACAGTGTCTACTTCAGTAGTGTAGTCAACTCAAATTATCCTACTACTCACCTACAAGCATTTCATACAAAAAGACTCCAACTGACCACCAGTCACATTCTCGCCCGTAGTAGCCATCACCACCCTGGGATTTTAATACTTCAGGAGAGATATAGTCTGGTGTTCCCACAGCTGTATCACATCGTACCATACCTTCCTACAAAGAGGAGGAAAACAGCCAGGCCCAAATATAAGATTCAAATTTGTAAGCCAAAATTTCATAATATTGCTTTCTTTTTTGGCATTTACAGCTTAAACACTGGGATAATGTTTTTCCACACTTCAAAATTCCTCATTGTTAAGAACCTTGTCAGTCAAGGGTAAATCTGTATTAAGTCCAAGTAAACCCACATTTGGTGTCTTCTGTAGGGAACTACTGGAATTTATACACATAACCTACACCTGGTTTTAATTGGTGCCTTTCATTTATAGCAAAACAGCTAAATACAGTGCTTTATTCAAAGATCCTGGTATATGTCAAGAATGCAATGTGCTTATTACACAGACCCTATTAAGTACCACGTATTTCAGATTGTTATCCTCATATATATGTGCACGCTGACACAAACCAATCAGGGATTTGTGTAGTGAACAACAGTGCTTCACTGTGAAACACTGTTGCAAAATTGTTTTTGAGACTTCACAATATATTTTTTAAAATAAATAAGTCTGTTAGGTCTTTAATCTCTTTGTTCAGAGATGCCTTTATTCTACGTCAGCATATGGCTAAGAAGTACAGCTGAGGTTCGTCAACTTGTACATCAGTTTTCACTCTTTCATGCCTATCATGCTACGTAAAAACAATATCACTTCTTTGCACTATCTTTTGATAACCAAAGAATTAAAAAAATAATCCAGAGGATCTAGAGACAATCAAAGTCTTCTCTTCAGAAAGGTCCTCTAAGAAATAATATAAAATCTGATATAGTCCCTACTTCAAGAACCATTTCTGCATTCTACATTGTCATTGAATAGGATGCATAAAGAATAGTTATGAGAACAGAATGGGACTTCCAACTCTTCTCATCTAGCTAAAAAGTTTTCAATATATTTTCTTCTCACTTTTAAATGCATTTTCCTTTAACCAATAGAAAAGTGAAATTAAATATGTATGTCTACCTTGTTCATCTTCATACAAGTACCAAAATCTGCTAGTTTTAAATGACCAGCTTTATCTAGCAGCATATTATCAGGCTTCACATCTCTGAAAGAAGAAAAAAACATTTAGAAAAGTAAATAAATCAATTCAACTTAGAAAATAATAAAAGTCAACTATTTTTCAGATGCATTATTGCAAGGAAAAACATCAACATTAAAGCATCACTACTTCTTCCATTTTTGCTGCTTTCTCTACATCTAGATTGCTATCAACAGAGACAGCCGAACTGCAGCATTTTAAAAAATAATAATGAATGTGAGAATACACTTGTAAATCATCAAATTTAACAAATCTAGTCATTAATCTTGAACCTGAAGTTCTCCTAAAAAACATTCTCTGGTTGAAGTAACTCTCTGCCAGGATCCAGCATCAGAAAAAGAAGTAATTTTGGTTCTGGAGTTAGCTACCTCAAACAGTCTTTGAAAACAGGCCTTCTCTGTACCATTTCTATTTTACAGGAAAAAATGGATGTCATTTTCAGAATTTTATTAACACAAAAAAATATTTTTCCATGGCTCAAAGGGAGTATTACCTTAATCTCTTTTCATAGAATCATAGAACGGTATGGTTGGAAGGGACCTTTAGAGATCATCTAGTCCAACCCCCCTGCAGAAACAGGTTCACCTAGTTCAGGTGTCATAGGAACATGTCCAGGCAGGTCTTGAAGACCTCCACTAAGTACTTCTGTTACAGAAAATAAGTTTTCATAAAGTAATCGGTAAAGTTCAGCACATCTAATGTTATACAGAAGCAGAATAATAGTAGTACACAGAAAGAAAGCATAACATGAATTTCAGGAGAAAGTATATTTCTAGGATCTCAGAGATGAATTCTGGCCGTAATTGTCAAATTAAGTGCAGTGGAAATGTATCAGCATACTCATAGAACAATTTTATTTGAGAGAGATTTTTGTAAGATCCCACGTTAACTATCTGATCAAAGTACAGCTAACAAAGTTAGATTCAACTTCAAAGTTACATTAGGTAACCTCAGGATCAAATACAGTCAACTTTTTATTTTATTTGAACGACAGAGATTCCACAGCTTCTCAGGACTCTCTTCCACCTAATGAATGGCTGGATATTCCCTTGCTGCAACTTGTGTCATCCATTGCCTTTCATCAATTTGGTGTGCAATTTTAAGTCTGGCTCTACTTTTTCTATAAATTCCTGCTGGGCATCTGACAACTGGTGCTTTCTCTCAACTGAACACTGTTCATCTTGGGCATGAAAACATAGTGCTGATCCCAGTATCAACACTCTCAGGAATTGCTAATAGCTGACTGTTGGCTGGCATTGTACTACTAAGCACAAACCTTCAATCCACATATTCAAACTGTATCTTTACTATCTGACTACACCAAAAACCTTGCAAAAATCAAGACAAACAACACACACTGCTCTCCCCTAATCAATGCAGCCCATTATCTCAGGACAGAAGGCAACTCAGTTGACTACGCATGCTTTGCCCTTGAGTAAATCCATGCAAGCTGTTCCCAGTGGTTATATAACAACATGTTTTTCTTTTTCACCTGTGTATAAAACCCATTGAGTGAATTGCATCTAATGCAAGTACAACTTCAGCAGTATAAAATCTTGCCCATTTCTCCGGGACGTCGTAGTTGCTCATTAAATTCACAAGGTCCCCACCAGGCATGTATTCCATCACCATGTAAAGGTAACGGTCATCTTGGAATGCGTAAAATAACTGTAGAAAGCAAATAGAACACAGGTCACTAAATGTTCCAGACATTTTTAATATTTTGTTTGCTGTAAATTCAATGAATTTCTGTGCAAACTGACTTACAGAGTAATAAAATTGCTACAATCTACTATAGCAACACAGCATCTTCCAGCAGACCTTCTAAAAAGGAATGAAGAATTAATTTCAGCTAGATCTTCTGTCCTTTTATATTACAATGGAAGGAGTAGAATCCTGGTTCCAAATTAAGACTAGTGAATTTGGTGCAATAAATTTTGAGATCATTTCAAAGAACACTCACTGCATAAGAGAACAAAATATTTCCCTATTCAACTAGACACTAGTTGACAAATATGTAAACACGAAACTACTGTATTGCAAACATCTGTCCTATTCTATTTGTTATATCACTAAATACTTACTATTCTACTGTCAATTTATTTGTTTTATAGAAAGTGAGACTACATTTTAAACAATTAAGTAAAAATATTTTCCTTACAGTTGTGAGTAGTGCAAGCAGATTTAAGTTTTCTAACTTAAAACATTTTTGAAATCATAAAGTACTATTCTGGATAATCACTCTCAGGCAAATAGTATTGTAGTTACCAATCTGACCTAGGTAAATCTTGAATGATTTTGTTTAATTCTAAATTAAGATGAGAATTTACATGCTTAAGGGTAAGAAGTTTAAATGAACATGTTAACATGTGCACACAAAATGCATGATGATTACTCCAGATGCACTTATAACTTCAAAGGTAGCAATGGCTCCCAAAAAATTGTCAGTGTAATTTGTGGTCAAATATATACACAGAAATTCAAATATACAGAAGCTGTGTCTTAATTGTATCTTTCTGGTATGCTGGATGCCCTAAGTACTACAGACAAAGTTCACCAATATATATCTGATAGAATTGTAAAAATGAACAGAATAGCTTATCTTATAAATTTTATTATATAATACAATTTTGAACAAATGCGGTATCTGCTATTTGTTACGCTATTTGTTATACTTCCCTGACTTTCAAAAGCTAAAATGAAAACATGTCATTCCAATGGCCGTACTTTAAAAAGAATATTACTATACCTGAACAACCCATGGACTGTTAGCAAATGCCATAATATCCCTTTCTTCCCAGAAGAATGCAGAATCTGATCTTTTTATCATCTCAAATTTGCTCAGAAGCTTCATAGCATAAACTTTCCTTGAGGATTTATGCCTTACCTACGAAGACAAACGTGACATGCAGAACACATTAGTTTGCCACATTAACATATACAGAACACCACCTGCTTCACTACTAAACACATAAGACTCTTCACATTTTTATAAAGAATTATATATTGTGAGTCTACAGAATATTTACATTCCATTATCTGGCAATATATGCATTGCTCTTGAAATACTTGCTGAAGCTATCCAACACAGAACTCAACAGACCTAATAGCTGCTTTGTAATTCATAGGTATCTGTCTTTAAAAGGACAAATACTGGCACCTGCTAAATACTATAAAGTGAAAACTATAAGCATTTTCCAGAATTCATTAGCAGACATGGACACTTGCTACTGTATTTCCAGTTTCTCCCACCAGTTCTCAATTTAATAAAGCAGCAGGATGAACAAACCTGGTTGCTAATCTATCACAAACAACACACATCATCTCTCATCTGAGAGCGCTACATCCACAAAAATCTGGTGTCCCTGAACTAGCAGAAGCCTTCCTAGTCCTGAAGATTTGTTCAAGGGTCCATGTATACAGTGAGCCATGTATACATAATCAATTTCGTTGATTATGAGGAGAGAAGCACGACTACAATGCAGAAAAAGTACTTGTGCACTTTGAGAGTAATGAAATGTGACATTCTAAAAAAACACTTTAATGGGATAAAAAGAAAATATCAGACCAAAAGGATTTAGTATTATAAGCAATCAACACATAAGAATGTATTCTGTAGTATTTGCTAAGGCACAAATGAAAACACAACTTACCAACTGAACTTCCCCAAATGCTCCTCTACCGATCACCTTCACCACTTCATAGTCTTCAGCTTTCATGCGCAGATCTCTCATTTTATTTACTGTATCTTTATCTACATAAAAGAAAATTCACATTTCATATACAGTCAATTTCATTAAACCCATTATTCTCATTCCATTTTTTCGTAGTTATTAGGAGATGTGCTGCTTAAAGAGAGGACTTCCTTTTGAATCTACCTTCCAATTGGAAATCTCTCCGCAGAACGTATAACCTCATTTTCGCTACAACAGTAATCAAATTATGACAAACATATTGCAATAACTGTACTGTACAATCAAATTACCAATGATCTTAATTTAGGAGCTTCTTTTAAAATAATTACCCATAAAAAAAGATATGCAAAATTTCATAACTAGCATGATCTTGCTTGTAACTAATCGGTATAAAAAGTTCTTTTCAAGATAAATATGCAACACATCTGAGAAATATCATCAAGTACATATGAGACACATGAAGAAACTATTTTTAAAAAAATAAGCTTTCACTTTTCTGCACTTTTATTATCCCTAATATTCAAAAAAAGCAGATTTTAATTTAAAACATGCAGTGGGAATCATTGCAATTATTTATATAAACCTGTCATTCTAAAAACTACAATAATTTACAAACTCCCAGTGGGCAGATTTTCTAATTCCAAATTTGGTCAAAGATTAAAACAGTCTATTTTAATCCATGTGGGTCAACACTGGCATGAAATTACATGGACAAACTTCATACTTCAGTATTTCTAAAAGCAAGAAACATCTACTAACGCAGATAGACTTCTAATAAAATAAATTATGCACTGATACTTTATTTTCAAAAATAACATTCTAGGTCTAAAAGCAAAGTTTAGAAAGATGTAAGGACAGAGGAAGAGAAAGAAGGACAAACATAATTTTTTAAGTTTGTATTTTTAAAAAACGAGGTAGACCATGCTGGCCATTATTAAAAACAAAAGTAGCACACATACAACTAAATTTAAATGAGTTTTTATTACTGCAACAGGAAGAAGCATAGCTTCATTGGAATAAACACTGTGTGGCATTACTGTCTAATGTAAAGCCACCTCTTTACAACGCAGAACACCACTAGCTAATTTCAATAAACTGTATTAAAATTGTAAATTCTGACAAATTATTTTACCCAAAGATCTAAATGTTCAGTCATGTAAAATATAATGCATTGCTTATTTGTCCACTGGTAGAAACTGACCTATAGTGGAAGATGAATGAACTACAATACAGCAATTGTAATGACAACAATTTTCTAGTTATTGTTAACTTACTATCTAGTAACCTCACAAAAAGAAGTCCCTCACTTCTGAATGAAAAACACTGACATGGGTGCAAAAGAAAGCTAGGCACAATGAGAATGCTTAAAATGGTTTTCAATGACAAGCCTCGCCTATGGCTGCAACTGACTTAAGGAAAACACATCTGAAGAGCAGTCTAAGCTAAGGATTTTTTAATGATGTAAATGAGGTTTGTAATCAATTGCAAACTGCAATTTACTGCTTGAGAGACATATTAACCCTCGATTCTCTTCGAACACAATATAACAACAGTGTTGGAAATTTAATCTCCATGTGCCAAGATCTCTGAAAGAACCTTTATCAGGCTACATCATGTTTAAACAGACAGTTCCTTATCTCCCACTCCCAGTGGAGGACCTGGCCACCTTACTCTGTATGAACAGGTGAGGTAGCTCCCACATTTCTTTTCAAGTTCTAGCATAATGGTGCAAACTGTTTGTTCAGCTCATACTGCAAAAAAATATTTTAAACAGTTTGCTGTTAGAGCTACAATAAACATGAAAATGTTTCCAAGTGTCTATTTGTCATTTTCAAACAGAAATTCAAGACAAAATAGACTTCATAGTTCCTTTTAAGTCCACTAAACCCTCATCCAGAGCTTGCTTCCACATTTCAGCAAGCACAGTAAGATTAGTTCCAAAGGGAATCTGAAGTGAAATAATATGATCTGCTCTCCATCTTCATATTACTTCGGGTCAGATCTTACACACTTAAAATTTACACCTACAAGATATTCATTATCCAATTGTAAACCTAAGTTTCCTTTTCCTTCACTCAGTGCCAATTGCAAAATTGAAGTTCTTTGAAACTCACTCATGATTTCAAAATTCGTAAAAATGACATACAAATTATCTATTGTAATGAGTATTTCCTTTGCCTAAAACAAATTCTCTTTTCTCCAAGGGTTTCACCACACCTTCTCTGTAAATAACCAAGTATATGAAATGTGCATGTAACAAGGTGTACAATATCAAACACAGTTTGAACTCTGTGAAAAGTTAAACAGAACACTTGCACTTAGGCCTTTTAGCAACCAGCTTACATGGAAGTAAGCCATCAACTTGATGTAGGGGATTCATATATTCCTACAAATGGTAAATAACAGAAGATACACCCCACAAATTCACAATCACTGCTTACAGTCTGGAGGCAGAAGTCTCAAATCAGAAAACATTTCTGCCACAATTTCCACCATTTGTCAGCCCTTAGAAAAGACTTAACTCTTCAACGTGCTTTTGGTTTTGTGGTCTGTTTTTGTTACAAAAATTATGGAACTATGACTTCTATAAAAAAAAAAAATTTACTCATTTAAAATGTTATTATAGAATAGAATCTGCAGGAAATCTGCTATAGAAAAATACAGAATAAATAGAGAGAAGAGTACTGCAGCTGCATGCACAAGTAAATACAGCAGCTATGCAGTTTAAGAATTTCATGTAATAAGAAGATACTTTTTATATTGAAAAACTCTACAAAATACATGCCCTACTCTGTCAGTGATCAAACTTTTAATATGATTTCTTGATACGATATACACGTTACATCATTTTACTGTGGTTTATGATATATTAATACTCAAAATTGCAAAGCAAGTTTTAGGAATCTAGAGGGTTGCCAAGAACAAAGATAATAGGTCTTTCTCTTAACAAAAATCAATGCCATTTACAGTGACAACAAACTTGGGTCATCCAGTTGCTGGGGATTAGATTTGTATAGGTACCTGTCAGTTCCCCCTGGAAAATAAACATATAATCAGACTCTAAAAATAACATGCATCCAAGAAATTAATGCACCTCAAATCCCTAAATTGCCTTTGAAAAAGCTGGAATTGATTTTTTAATTTGGCACTTTTTTTTTTAAGCTGCTATTTATAGTCTTTTATTATTTAATAACTGAAACACTAAATACTTACACCTGTTTAAGAAGTTATCAATGTTTTTGTTTTTTCTTAAGGCAGGAAAATCCAAGTCATATACCAAAGCATCTAATCCATCCTGAAAAAGAAAACAAATCACAAGGCAGCATTAAGTATTCTGGAAGATAATTACACAGGCTGCTAACTGAAGAGACAAGATAAAAATAGTTATCCCTATTTATTTTCCATAGAAATTAAACCATTTACATTTATTGAATAATTGTTAGCAGTTACATGAAACAGCTGTTACTCTTCTACTTCCACTGAACTCTTCCAAACTAAAATTTCCATCCATACCAATACCAATATACTTCTATGAATTATTAATTACATTAATTAGATCCCTATTTACATGAATAAAAACTTCCAAATACAGAAAGAACAAACAGCAGTTCTATTAAAATTCAATAATGTTAAAAAGTCAGAATGTGTCACACAGCAGGCACTTGAATATGAACTAGCAACTAGCAAATAAGACAATCATGGTAATTTAATTCCAAGAGTCAACCTCCATGTTTTATTAATTGAATTCAGAGAGAATTTTCATGAACAAGATGCTTACGTTATACAGTGTAACTTAAATCTATGAACAAACAGCCACAAATCCACCTACCACAGAATACATCCCTATGAACAAAACCAAAACAAAACAAATCTATCCCCCTCCCAAAAAAAAACCAAACAAAAAAAAAAAAAAAAAAAAAAAAAAAAACCAANAAAAAAACCAAAAAAACTGAACCAAATATTCTGGTTGAAAACCACCAGTATGGTATGCTAGGGAATTATACCATAAAAAAAAAAAACAAAAACACAAACAACCCAGCATTAAGGAATATTCTCTCAATGAAGTAATGTTTAAGTGACAACTTCAAAAACAGAGAAGAATCTCATTAAATACAAGTTGATGGATGTAAACAAATTATGCCTGCTAAGTACTGCCATTTACCTGTCCAATTCATACCTACATGTCTATGTGATCTGTTATTGACATGTTGGGAGTCAGATATTAAATCACATGTATCTTTGATCTGATCAGTGCAGACCTCATTAGACCTAATTTGACTGTTTTCAGTTTTTATAAAATTATGCAATACAGGATTGAAGCTGACAATCTATATTTGACTGCTACATTCATCAAGTAACTATGCCTGAATAAAAGACAGAATCCAGGAATAACGACTTTAAAAAAAAAAAAAAAAAAAATCAATATTGATCAATATTTTCTGGTTGATAGCAAACTAAACATGAGCCAGCAATGTGCCCTCGTGGCCAAGAAGGCCAATGGCATCCGGGGATACAACAAGAAGAGTGTGTCCAGCAGGTCAAAGGAAGTGCTCCTACACCCCTACTCTGCCCTGGTGAGGCCTCAACTGAAGTACTGTGTCCATTTCTAGGCATTCCAGCTCAAGAGGGACAGGGACCTTCTGGAGAGAGCCCAGCCAAGATGATCAGAGGATTGGAGGATCTTCCTCATGAGGAAAGGCTAAAGGATCTGGAGCTGTTCAGTCTGAAGAGAAGCTTGAGGATGGACCTCATTCATAGTTAACAAACATTTGAAAGGTGTATGTCAAGAGGATGGGACAACACTGTTTTCTGTAGTGTCCAGTGGTAGCACTAAGGGTAATGGACTGAAGTCAGAACACAAAAAGTTCCAATTAAATCTAAGGAAAAAGTTCTTTACTGTGAGGGCAACAGAGCCCTAGCCCAGGGAAGGTGTGGAGTCTCTTTCTCACTATGGGTTTTCAAAACCCATCCGGATGCGTTCCTAAGTGACCTGATCTAGGTGGACCCACTTTAAATCGGACTAGATGATCTTCAAAGGCGCCTTCCAATCCCTACCATTCTGTGATCCCTCACTTGAAATTCCAACTGTTTTTTTCTTCCTCTCTCTAAAGGAGAATTTAAGTTGTAAAAACCCAGGTGCTATAAAAATGAACATTATTTATATGCTTGCAGTCCTCACTTTTGAAGTATATGAAACAGAAGTCAGCTACTTCAGATGTGAGAATAAGCAGTGAAGTCATGCTAGAATTTGAAAACAAAGGTAAGGAAGTACAACTACAAGATAATCAGAATTATTTTAAAGGCTGGATACAATTAAATATCTTCATTTCATAAAAACATTCCTGTTTTACATTGTCCCTCCATAAATACTAAGAATTTCTACTATGAAAATGATAAAAAAACCAAGAGAAACATCACAGTATTTTCACAGCATTTCATAAAGTCAGGTTTTGCATCCTGAGTGTATTAAGGGATCACCTTTTTGGACTTACACCAAAGACAAAAAAGAAAAGCAAATGGCATCAAAGTAACATAAATATCAGAGTAAGAAGCGAACAACAATTTGGACTCAAGACAGATGTAGAAATAAAGCTGTGCTCTCACTTCGTGAGAAATACTTTGCAACCTACTAAAAGACAGCTTTTCCAAAGATACATAGTAAACATCCAGAAAATCCACCACAGAATTTCAATTCTTAGGCAAATTCAGCAGAGAAACCACGATAACAGCTTGCACAGCAGTATAAGTGTGCTGGTAGCTGTGTGCATTGAGCCCTATGCTGTGAGAAGCAGTAAACAAAGAACATCTACAAGGCTACTAGGTCACATTCAGGGAAATTTAAAAGCAGACGAGTGATGGCCATGAATTGCCAAAATTTGCTGTCCACTTTGTCGTGAAGTCTTCAAATCTCCTGAGTCAATCAATTTCTCCAAGGTCACAGCTAACACAGAAAAACTTTTCCACAGATTAAGCAGAAGCACAACAAAATTCCCAAAATCTTTGTTTGCTCTGGAGCAATTACCTGCTTCATGTCAGGGTTTGATTCAAAAGCCAAAATTCAGTCTTTTTCCTTAGAATAGGGTAGATTTTAAACAATTAATTCAATACAGAACCAATGGGTATATTAACAATTGTTGAACACATCACTTTTACTTTTGTATCATACTTTCAAAATATTATTTCAAAATACTAAAATACAAGCCTGTGCAGAAAAAAAGAAGTACAGGAAGTGGCATAGTTTCATTGGTCTCTCAATCACATGGGGTATTTCACTGTGTTTCTTCTCAAAAGCTTTAAAATAGAGATGAAAAATAACATAAAAAATCACTTGTTAGAGCGAAAAGAAAAACCAGTACTGTTTGATTCAGAATTCACTGTGAAAATATTGCCTTTCAGATCTTAAATATGAACCCTTTTCAAGGAAAATATTAAAAAAAAAAAAAACTTTGAAAAAAAGATTCAAGCTACTGATCTCACATTCGTTTCAATTCAGAATTCAAAATCATGCAAGCATCTAAGGAAGCTGAATATCAAGAGTTGCTTATTTAAAAGTGTCTTCAGTAATCAGCTCCCTTTTGCTAGAGTATCCAAAGAAGAACTTCCAAAACTTCCAAAAAAGGTAGGGGTGGGGTAGTATCTTTATGATAATTAAAAGACTTCTTGTCCCAGTACAAAGAGAGACACAGAAGTATGGCTATTTTAAGCAGTATCACTGATGAAAAAAAGGAGGAAGAACACACTTCAGTGAGAACGGAATGCCAGTTGAAAGCAGTGCAGATCACAGAAATGGGAATACACCATAGAGTTTTAGCTACAATGGTGAGGAGAAAAAGGCTAAGGGCTGAATGAAAGGAGACACAATCATTACTGTTGCTGGCTGTAGAGGTAACTCATCACTCAGCTTTCTTGCTACCATCTTGCTCTATCTTTCAATATGCCATCTGATTTTTTCCATAGTATAGAAAGGAAGGAATATCTTTCCTTCAAGACCAATAGTAGGCACATACTTCTCCCCCTAAAGAAAAAAAGACATCATTATAATAAGGCAACCATACATCCAATAGTTTAAATATGCTTTATTAAAATAAAAAAGTCACCTTTTTATGATGGCCTTTTTCCCCCTCTTGGATAGGTTTAATGTATTTTTCATATGTATCTTCTTCAAATACAGCACAGCCTGTACTTCTTAGAAACAGGTACTGTAGCTTACAGGTATTTTCAGCTAATTGTAAGTTCTACCTTGTTCTGTCATTACAGAGTAATTTTCCTCTTTAGCTTTCAGGTCTACACAGACATTTCCTTTTATGTTAATAATTACATTAGATTACTAAAATAAATTGGTTTATAAAAGCAAACATATGACTTTCACCTACAAGGCAACAGTACTTCAGAGACAATTAAAAAAAGAACAGGAGGAAAAAAAGCTTTCATTCTAATGACCTTTGCTCAAATAGTTTCATTTAATGAAATCAATGGGTTCAAAACCTATGTAAAATACCTCATTTGATCCTGCAATTAAAAAGATGCATACTTGGAAGCCATTGCAATGTGAAGATAATTCTTCCATATGAAATAAATGTTTCCATCTATTCTGTTGGTTTTGTTTCACTCATTACTACCTCAGACTTACAAGTTTCAAAAGAACAGATATATGAAGTAAAATCAAAAGTCAGTATGGATGCACATACTGCTCCTGGAGATGACAATATGGGTGTCTAGGAAGGAGATGAACAAGACCAGCATACGGTAGTACTGCTCTGGTGTATTTGTTAGCCAGAAATGGCACTGTCGTACTTAACAGCTCTAGACAGAATTTTCTTCAGTGATTTTGTCTAAACATTTGCTATATCTGTTTTAATCTCTTATAGTTACAGCATTGTAACAAGGGGAACAATAACTCTTTACCCACTTGTCCCAAGACACAGCTTTACACACTTCCAGCATTTCTCTGTTGGTCATCTCACTTCCAATTTATCCTAGTGTGAAAGCTATTCCACTCTCATCACTACCACCCTCCCATGCTTTATTATTTCTACTATATACTTTCTGCATTGAGGAGAAAACTGGAAATAATATTTCAGTTGAGAGCATACCATAAGCACACAACGCAGTACGAACACAAAAAGTTCCACTTAAATGTAAAAAAAAGTGTGACGGAGCCCTGGCACAGGCTGCCCAGAGGGGTTGTGGAGTCTCCTTCCTTGGAGGTCTTCAAGATCCACCTGGACATGTTCTTATGCCACCTGATCTAGATGAACCTGCTTCTGCAGGGAGGTTGGACTAGATGATCTCTAAAGGTCCCTTCCATCTCCTACCATTCTATGATTCTATGATGTTGCCTGTTCACTTCTCCATTAAATTATTAACTGAAATACTTGGTTAATTTTTATAGTCACTGTGTGTTAAACTGATTCTTTCACAAAACTAGGTACAATAAATTAAAGTTCATTTAACATTCAACAATATAAATACATAAATGAGAACTTTTTCTCCCATACACTCACTCAACATTCATCAATGCTGAAATTCACCTACCACTTTTAATCACCTAAGCATCAATGAATATTAATTTCTCCTGTAATTTGCTACAGCTTTAATTTTACTATGTTACCTATATAATGACTATAATGACTAATTAGTCATTATTTACCAAGACAGACAGGGGTATACTGGAGATCAGCAAAGGGTGGTAAAGATGATGAAGTGACTGGAGCATCTCAAACTATGAGGCTGAGGGAGCTGGGACTGTTCAGCCTAGCAGGCAAGTAAAGGCTCAAAGGGAGAATCTTGCCCACGTGCTTAAAATGGGAGGGAATGAAGAGGGAGTCAGATGCTTCTCAATGAGGTCTACTCATGGGGCAATAAGAACAAAGTTACATGAGATTCCATCAGAACAAGAAAAAACTTATTTTACTGTGATGGTGGTCAAACACAGGTTGCCCAGAGATGCTGCAGTGTCTCCATCCTGACTGGAAGTGGTCCTGGGCAACATGTTTTAGCTAAACTCTGTTTAAGCAAAGGTGTTAGATTACATGATCTTAAGAGGTCTCTTCCAATCTAAACAATTCCATTTTTGTCTACAACACCAAGCTATGCTTTTAGTTTGCATTAAAGTGGTTCCTGCAGTGAATTAATCTATCAAAAATATACTTCTAACTCGTTACCAGTGAGGCACTACATGGTTAGGAAGAAGAAAAAAAAAAAAAAAAAAAAAAAACCACTAAAACCACATACAGGACTTCCCTCTGGTGCACAACATGGACACTTTTTTAAAATGAGTAAGTGAAAGTTTATCTGAGAAACAAGTACTAAATAGATCTACACAATTCACTAGTTTCAGGCAGGAACACTTTTTGAAAGCCAACTTTCAGGCCAATGCCAATAGTGCTACATGTATCTATCTCTAATGAAGTATACAAAAGATCCCTCTAACTGATTTTAAGTTCATCACTTTCATTTATTTTGCTGTCCAGAGAACAGAAAACTGAAATTTAGTACTTTGTGTTTAAAGTAGACAAGCCACTGTAGACAGCTAAGACACTTCACTTAAGAATTTTCATTACATTGTTAGACTAGACGAAGTATACAAACTGACATATTAGCCTGAGCACGAGGCATTTGATTCATCACCCATTCTTGTTGCCAGCATGATATGATACAATTCTACAGAGAACATTTCTTCTTGATATCTTGTAATATTTATAAAGAGCTTTTGCAAATTTAAATACATTGCCTTTCACAAATATTTTTTTTTTAACTCAATAAAGAGCTAAGAGTTTAAGCCAATAAAGATTTAAAACCTCAATAAGGAGATCTTGGAACTCCAAGGCAGGATTATTGAAAGTAGTATGGATTATTGCTTTCATTCTGGCCTTTTAAAAAGAGTTATTTTATGTGTAGCTGCAAACTTCCCTCATATCACATTCCAGGTAGTTACATACATATGTGTACATGTACTTGCATTCTGTTCAAATGTCAACTGTTTAGCATTTTTTTCTGACAAACTTCTACAGTATACACTTACTATATGACTCAAATTATTCATTAATATTAGTATCTCAATACACATTACTACACACACACACATATATATATCTCAAAATATACACTGTCACTAACACCAGAATCCACAGACCTCTCAATATTGTTAAAATCCATACTAGTACTGAAGGAAGCCTCAGGTGTGAGTCTAAAGACAGGTATACATATAAATAGTAATGCTCTTTCACAGACATGCAGTTTTTTCACTGTAACATTTAATCTTACACTTGAAATCTCTCTTAAAATAAGCCATTATAAAATGCAGTGCCAATCTGTGAAATCAATTCATATACAGTAAGCATGCAAGAGTACTGTCAGCAGAGCAAATCAGAGTTTCTTCACACCAGAGCCCTTCTCTGTCCACTAGTTAGATGTAGGAACCTAGGATCATAGACCTTTTCTGAATGACACCTGTTCCAAGACTTGAATGTCATCAAGTGATTGGACTCAGTGATCTTAAAGGTCTTTTCCAAACAAAACGATTCTATGATTTTAGCACATTATTTTATGACAAAAATTATAGAAAGTTCACATTGTCTGAAGATGCATTCCAGACAATTTATTTCAGTGGAGCTTTTCTTCCCCTCCAAACTCAGACTTCTAACACTTTGGGCCCATTGCTACAAGAGATTGAGGTGCTGGACTGTGTCCAAAGAGGGGCAATGAAGCTGGTGAAGGGTCTAGAGCTCAAGACTGACGAGGAGCAGCAGAGGGAACCGTGATTGTTTAGCCTAGAGAAAAGGAGGTTGAGGAGAGACATGATCATTCTCTACAACCACCAGAAAGGAGACTGTTAAGGAGGTTTGTAGCAAGCTGGGAGTTGGTCTCTTCCCCCAAGTAGCAAGTATCAGGACAAGAAGAAATGGCCTCCAAATGTGCCAGAGAAGGTTTGTGATTAAGGGGTCATCAAGCACCAGAACAGGCTACCCAGGGAAGTGGTGGAGTCACCATCCCCAGAGGTAATTAAAATACATGTAGATGTGGCAGTGACATAGTTGAGTGGTGGATGTGGTAGTGCTAGGTTAATAGTTGGACTTGATCTTACAGGTCTTTTGCAACCTAAATGATTCTATATTACGACACTAATTTAAAGGCACTAGGATACTTTATGGTGGTTTCCTGTGGTTAATTTTATCAATTTAATATCAGAAGCAGTATCAATTTAGTATCAGTATCATCTTCAAGAGCTATCTGATGAGAGAGCAGCATCTTCAAGGAAGATGAAAAATATATATTTGTCATGGTTTGTAAGGAGCGGCTTTTGCTTGGTAACAGGAGGAGGGGGCTGCAGTTCAGTCCTGGTAAAGAGTCCTCAGACTTTTCCCTGGCTTTTGAGTTTGGACCCACCTTCAGCCCAGCCAGGCCAATCTGGCACCTCGCCCATCACTATTTAAGGATGGGAATTTGAAATGTGTGGAAGGGAAGGGCAAGATGGAAGCCACCCTGTGGACCCGACAGTCAGGAAAAGACATAAGTGATGCTGGGCCAGAGACATCCTCGCAGCCCACAAGAAGTGGAGACCCTGTGACAGAGTGAGAGCTAGAGACTCTGGGTCAGAAGGAGCAAGCAGTTTAGACTCCAACCTGGAGAAGATGAACTGGGATTGCACAGGCCCATCAGAGTGGTCTGTGCAGGGCTGCCTAGTGTGTGAGACCCCAAGCTGGAGCAAAGGAGGACAGTGAAGAGCACTTCTCCTCAGGAGTGAGATAAGTGGTAAGCGACATCAGGAAAGGACTGACTGCACTCCCATTCCCTGCTCCCAGTACTGCTTATGGGCAGAGGAGGTAATGACACTGGGCTCAGGGCTCTGAGTCTGGCAAGAGAGAAGGGGTGGGGGAAAGGTGTCCTCAAAGAGCTGACTGCACTTCCATCATTCACCCTACTTTGTATTAGATTTTTCTTTCGGATACTTCTGATGGTTATATTTTAGTCGGAAGCAGATTAAGTTCCTTTTTCTTCCCCAAGCTGAGTAGCCTGGTCTGTTTTGTCCAGGACCATAAACAGCAATTAAGGCCTCTCTGTCTTTTCAGACGTTCTGAGGTCCGTGATACTTGTCTAATCATGGTCTTTCGTCACTGGATGGGCCTTAACTGCAACAATATCTCAGTAAAATTTCTTCAGAAACAGGTAAAATAGATGTTGTTTGACAAGTTCAAGAAGATGCTTAACAGCTGTAAAAGCTGATTGCTATTAAACCAAATGATATTATTTCATTTCACGGCAAGTGAGATCTCTGGATATTTGCAGCTTAATTTCCTCAAAACAAGTTTGAATGCATGAGTTGATCCACTCTCTGGGCAAGTTTAATGAACTACAAAACATCTATACCAAATGTAGCACATTCTGACACCATTAGAACATCTTCTATAAAACACTAAAACAGTTCTGTAACTATTTGGAGGACTACACAGATTCTTTACATTTTAACATGCAGAAAATTAGAGATGGTGTAGTTCAGGTTTAAATGAGCTATTCAAGTCATATTTGTCTCACACTAGGATTAAATAAAGCCTAAGTACAGCTTCTTAGAACTGCCATTTATAATGAAACTGTATTAAATGTGTTGAACACAACTACACATAAAGCATATATATTTAAATAGTGTTAAAAGAAGAAGGGTACGAGTAGTTAAACTCGATGATGTTTATCACCGTGGAAGCAGCATTCCACAGCAACTTCAGCACTTCGTATAAGAAAACGCCTCATAGGTCTAGAGATCCCAGCAACTGCACATGGAGATGAGCAGTCAACCTGACATACAGCAGGGTAACACTATCCACAGAAATACCTCATGGGGCGAAAAAAGTGACCTCACATCCTGTCAAATTCTCAAAGTTATCACAGTCACCAAAAATATAAAGCAAGCCCTGTTCCGTCACCTAACATGTAAAGTCTCTACAGCTTTCTTGGTTATCCTGAGAGGACAGATTCTTCCACAGGCAGCACATTCCAATCTACCACTTCTGGTTTAGAAGGCTAATGTTTTAATTTTAAAAAGACATAACTACCAATTCAGACCAATGAGAGTCTAAATTTCTCTCACATTAAATTAAAAGATGGATAAAAATTTATATTATGGATGCAAATACTGTTAAGTAACTTCAATAAAATGGTACAGAAGATAGGCAAGAGATACGAAATAATAAAGAGAAATTGTTCCAGTCCCAGCTCAAAAGACTTCAGATATCTTTGGGCAGCAGCCTACAAGGAATCAGGTAAAGACCTCAATGAAAAGAAAGCAACTGCCAAACTCCATTAAGAAATAGAGGTATTTAGCAAAGGAAACAGAATCCCTTCCACATCTGTTGCTTGGGAAATTGCTGTCTGCCTCACAGATTTTTTCCAGCCAGATTTTTTTCCAGGCAGGTATCCATGAAGCTAGACTTCAGGAAGTAAGCTTTAGTCAGTTGGACAGGATGGCAATTAGCAAGACACCAATATTCTTAAGAAAAAAAACCACATTATTGCAAATAACATAAATAAAAGTTTATTACCTTTTGTAAAAGCTGTTTGATATGCAAAGCAAATTTAGATCTGCTAACTTAATGCATTATGGCTAAAGTAAACTTCTCACATCAATAGTTTAAATGGCTGCCTCTAGCTGCCCCACTATGTCTGAAAAGCTATGTTAAGAAAATGTTAACTCTGCTACGAAAAGAGAAAGATAAAAAAAGAAAAAACCCAACACAACATTACCAGCAAGTTTTGCAATACAGTAAGTGAAAAGGTGTCAAAGTTTTCTACATAGCAAAAATATCTCAGTAATATAGTATCTGTCACCTGACCTGGCTTACATTTGCTGCAAACAAAACTGTGTTAACTATAAACAATAAAGTATAAAACAACAAAAAGTCAAGTTCTATCTGTAGCCTTAACAACTCAGTCTCTGGAAATTATATTAGCTCAATTAACTACGATTTAGGAAAGATTCTCCACAAAGCTGTATCAAAGAACAAAAAAATCCTTATTACTAATAACACCATCTAAACAGCAACTAATGACAGAGGATAGACAAACTGAAAGACAAATAAGTACTTCATTTTTTAAACTGAGGGCAGACAATTAACTTTCCAAGAGAAAGTGAGAATATAATTTCTTCTTTTTCCAGCACTCTGGAAACACTGCACAAACTCTCCCCTACTCCACCATCAAAATGGAAATTCTTCCCCAAAACTGTAGAAGTCAAACCGTTTTTTCCATTATAGGTGAATAGTCATGATAGAAGTCCAAAAATTAAGGTTATGAAAGAATTATACTAAAAACACTTTGTAAAAATGGAAATAATAATTTGGAAAATTATATGTCTGTATTGAGCATTAGTTGCAACACAATCTGCAAAAAAAAGGGGAAGTTGAGCACAACCGAAGCAGAGTATCAACTCTGAGAAGTTTCTCTGATTGTGCAATCTCCCGTCAGAGCTCTAGCTACACATTTCTGCAATAAACATTCCATCACAAGCAATCAGACGTCAAACAGACATTTGAAATATGCAACTAAACAAGAACTTAACACTATTTAAGAATTTGTGCATCATTATGCAAACCCTACCAAAGCCCATGAACTTTTTTCACATACTAAAAGAAAAACTTTACTTTCATTAAAATAGAACACTTATGTATACATAAATCCAATTTTCTATATTTATTATTTATTCATTAATAAATACAGCCACAATTATTATTTTAATATTTTTGAAGTAATAAAAATTCCATGAGAATTTTTAGATAAATATACAGTCAAGTAAGATTTTTCATAAATTGTCAGTATTTTGTTTCTCACAGAAACAAAACAGAAAGTTTTGAACATATCCACATTTATTGCTAACAAATTGTTTCCAGATTCTAGAATCCAATGCACTCAATTTATAAACTGACATACAACAACATGCTTTTACCCTCTCCGTGTAGTAATGAGATATGCTCTCTTCTTCAAAAACCACCTGAAGGAAAATTGGTAACACATTCAGACAATGCCATTAGTAACACAATTTTTAATTAATACTGGATGTTTAAGTGTATTTTCAAACGACTAATAGTGACAACTTTTGGGTCAAGAAATACTTCAATAGTATTGTAGTGGTTTTGCCTAGGCCAGGTTTTTTGGTAGTGGAGGAGCTACAGGGGTGGCTGCTTTGAACAAAGAGTTGCCAGAAGCTCCCAGCCAAACCCAGGACAAGTATCTAAAACCAATCTCTTCTAAGCAGTCTTTTTACTCTTTCTGATGCTGTACAGCAGTCATGACACATCTTAAATGCTTTGGACTGCATGTAAAAGAAAAGAAAGGTGTAAATACTAAGTAAAAAATCTACATGAAAACATGATTCTATATTCAAGCACTGAAATGACAGAACAGAATCAAAGCTGTCCATGGAAACTTAGGGTGGTTTTTTCCATTTTCAGGCTTCTCCCATCATAATCAGTAAGGATTTTATCACATGTAACACTGCAACACTACAAGTCAGTTTACCTGGGACTTTCATATTCATTATTTCAAGCCTAAAAGACAAAAGTCTCAAACTCATTAGTAGGATCCCACACTCCTAATTTCAAAAGTGCCCAGAGATGCTGTGATCTATTAGGCTTGCAAGTTCAGTTAGGGACATGCAAATAAGTTCTTTTATCTTCCTTTCAAGCCACAAGACTCAGGCTTGAGGAAAACTGAAGTCATTGACTTCATATACCAAAGTATATCCCAGCATTTCCAATGCAGTTGCTCAAGCGTGAGACACAGACAGCAGAACTTCACAAAGCAGTGGTATTCAACTTTTAGAACATTGAGTACTTTCACCGAGTTTATCTACTGCTATCATAAGAATGAAAAATACTAAAATGCTGAGAAATTACGGAAAAACAACCCTTTCATCAACTTTTTCAGCTACATCGGTATGAAATAGTAAGTCTGCTCTTTCCTAATACCTTTCCTCCTACATAACATTTCAGAACTTGAGAAAAACATTCCCCATCCAAAGTGGATGCAGAAGATTGATATATGTCTTCTGAAGGCATGATTTTCTTTTGGATGCAGAAGAGGGGAGAAAACAAATCTCAGCCCAAGAGGAAAGAGAGCCAGGGCTGTCTGGACCATTGCCACTATCATGGAATCTTGTCAAAGTCTCTCCTGCCTGTCCTTACAAGGGAGCAAGGCTGAGCTTGGGCTGATTAACTTAATCTCTACAGGAGATGTGGGCGAGCAATATTTTTGTCCTGCCATAAAAACCTTCCATGAAACAAATCGGAGCAAAGCATTACTTTTTCTGTTTCGCTGTCCCACAGACCATTTTGAGCGCATGTCCTTCAGTTTCACATTAAGCACAGAACAATGTGTCATGCAAATGTGTTTTCTAAAAAATAAACCAAAAGCTAATAAAAGGCTACATTTGACTTGCATTTCTGTTATGAAAGCACTTATCCAGCATCCAATTGCGAAAAAAAAAAAAAGCCATAAAAAAGCACTCCTTTATAGGAAATCTACATGAACTAAAGGACCAGAGATACCTAGCATGTATTTATAACCAGTGGCTCAAAAGCCATGTTCAGCCAGGTCAAGTCATATCTGCTACTTCTCATTTGCTTAAACTCTGTATTTGTAAAACACCTAGTAAAGCAAGTTTCCAATTTCTAAATACTACAAAATATCAACAAGTTATATTCCAGAACAGAAAGAGCAGCAGTATCATCTCAAGCATTCAGAGTTACAGTTTTGTAGGACATCATGCACTTCACTTTGCAGAAGTTCCTGCTGGATCACAGAGACGATTTCTGAAGAATTACATAAATACATGCATGTAAACAGTCATTTTGGAAACATGCAGTAGTTACCAACCATTATTTATTCAGTTATTTTATAACTGAACATACTGACTAGCCTCAGAGACATAAGAAACAGTTACACCTTTGGTGGTATTCTAACAAAAGCCACTGGCTTGGAAGTAAACTCTGTTATTGAAGTTAAGTAGGCTGAATTACAGATAAGCAATTTGATTTAGACATGGAAAAAAACAACTACTTGGCCTTGAAAGGGTCTAACAACAGGAAATGCATGTGTGTGCACATTCTGTATACATACACTTACACATTCCAACCAACCAGCTCTTAATCAAAAAACCTGACCTATCACTTCCACTTTGATTCGCATTTTTAAAATTCTTTGCATGTCAGGAGAAATAAGGACCAGAAACTGCAACTTTTGCACTTGAAAAATTACAAGCAGTACACGACACAAAGCTCACACTTAAGACAAAGTTCTCAGAAAAGACAAGCAACGCAGCGCTTCACCTAATACTATCAAGTAAAACACTCAAAAACCCCTCAGAGTTCAGTCAAGATACTACATTGAATGACATGGAGAAATTAAAAAAGATCTGACTGTCTTCTCTTACCACTGTAACTCAATTTTAAGTTCATAACACGTTTAAATACCTAAAGCTTTCTTCCTGGCTCCTTGTAATTTGTGTTTAAGGGTAAGTGAACTGGTACTTTCTTAACAACTTTGTCCGTTTCTGTACCTATCAATAAAACTATGACATGACAAATCTCAACATGTACAGAATCTTTACTCATTGAAAAACCTCTTAATCCATTTATTCTCTGGAAGACAGGAAGACGCTTAGTCCAGTTCAACAGATTCATTTCAAAGACAGTTTTTATAAATGAGAATGAAGGTTGAAAGACGACTACATCACTTCTGATATCATTGACTATACCTCTTTTTTGTACATATTGCTGTAAGGAACTAAAACCATGGAAGATTAAGACCAAATCAAACACATCTATGAATAGAGAAGTTATTCCTTCTACAAATCAATGAGGAAGTTCATGGCTGCCCAGATGGCAAAAACAAGAAAATCCATAAAAATAGCTGAGTGGAGTAGTTCTAAATTGTCACATACTGTTTCTACGTAAAAGCTAATCTTAAGAAACAAAAATAATCTAAAGATCCTACAGCCTGACTTACTCTGGTTCCAAACACTGTTCAATATTGTGAGCACATCAAAAACATATTTTGATTTTTAACTACCAAAATGCCAAAGCCTTTAAGTATGGCAGAACCAGATTTAAGAATAGCAAACTCAATAAGACAGCATTATAGCTTACATTTCGTATCCCATTCTCAGAATAAATTTGCTGCTTTCTGTAAAAAAAAGGAACACTCTGCCTTTAAGTGTCTGACACGATAAATGTGGCTTATATCTTCAGTTCTGTTAGGTATCAACTATATTCCAAATTAGCTGGTATGCAAATAAAAAGCTGACGGCAAAAGACACCCTGATTTAACCTCTTTTCCTTGCCACACCACATAAACAGTGCTTGTCCATTCTGTATAGCAGATACTGGAGTGGCTACTTTCTTTAAAAGTGAATGGAGGATGCCAACAGACTTACATAACTGCAATCAAGAAAAGGCTAAAAGTACTAGCTGGAATTCTATTTGCTCTTTCCACTGAGTTTTCCTGTTGTATTTTTATTTAATCTAATACATCTGCTATTAATCATGGTTGCTGTCCATTCACCCCAAAAAAAAACCCCAAAAAATAAAAGGAAGGTACATTTTAAAAGTACTTGTGTTGGTAACACAAAGGTAGTTAGTACCTATATAAGATGCTGATTTATAAAACAGACAAGATGCTGTTGCAGCAAGGCTGTGGCTTCACTCTCGATGGGACACTGATCTGGGGACTGTTGCTATAGATCATCCTAAATCAGAAACAGCATGGTCAGGAAGACCAGGGAAGAAATTATGCCCCTGTACTGGGTGCTGGTGAGACCACACCTCGAGCATTGTGTTTAATTTTTGACTCCTCACCCCCTCAGTAGGACACTGAGGTGCTAGAGCATGTCCAGAGAAAGACAACAAAGCTGGTGAAGGGTCTAGAGCACTAGTCTGACGAGGAGCCACTGAGCAAACCAGGGTTTTTTAGCCTGGAGAAAAGGAGGCTGAGGGGAGACATGGTCATTCTCTACAACTACCTGAAAGGAGGTTGTAGTGAAGTGGAGTTCGGTCTCTTCTCCCAAGTAACTAGTGTCAGGACAGGAGAAAATGGACTCAGGTTGAACCAGGGGAGATACTGGATGTTAGGAAGAACTTTTTCAGTGAAGAAGTTCTTAAACTCTGGAACAGGCTGTCCAGGTTGACGGTGGAGTCCTCATCCCTGGAGATACTTAAAAGACTCATAGATGAGATCCTGAAGGACACGGTTTAGTGGTGGGTGTTAGGTTAGTTGTTAGACTCAAAGAACTTTTACAACAAAAACAATTCAATGATTCTAACATTTATCTGATTGTAAAAGTGAAATTATAACATGAATCTCTCGTACTTCAAGTTTTATTACGGGATAATTGTTTTTAAAAAGTGCTTGAAATGAGAATATAGTACAGAGGGGTTTTTTAGCTCTTAGGAATTATCGTCAGAAAGACACCAGATTCAATCAACTACTCAGTTATCTTTTGAAAGCACATTGATACACGTACTTGAGGTCATGTTTTTTGTGCCAAATAAACTGCATATCTTAATGCAGTAAAACTTAACTGTTGCTTGGCTACAGTTGACTGCATATGGTAACAATCTTTCACGATCACAATTATCTGTATTATTGTCATACTCATAAAAAGGGTTATATCCCATTTACTGAAAATTTTATTCCATGCTAATACTTTATTTGGGAGTTACATACTAACTGAACAACATGAAGCGATCGTGAGACAAAACCTACGGAGTTTGTAAAATCTCCTACTAGCTCCTAATCATTTTGCAAGTTTTAGAAGATATATTTTCATAGTGTAAATCATTTGAACTTACTGGTACTTTTTGGGAACTTTTCCTTCTTCCAGGTAGAGTTTATCTTCACTTGAAAAGTATAAAACGCCCCCAAGATAAAAAGTTAACTCTACAGGAGCTGCTTTTCCTATTGTTTTTTCTTCTTTACCCCCAGATTTAAAAATCCCAAGTCTGTTTCTTTGTTTTCATTCTGAGCAGAATTGGTGTTACAAGGCAATATCCAATATAATGTTACCTCAGAAAATGGGACTTAGCTACTTGCACATATAGTACACGTAATTACTGTGTGCTTAACTAGAAGTGCTGCAATCACATTATTCACACACTGATTCTAGAACTTCACAGATGGTTGGAAACCAAAGCCAAAAAAAGGCAAAGGATAATATACTTCTTATAGTGAATCAAAGTAATTTTTAAGCTCATGTACTAATGTACATAGAGCATACATAGAGAAATTAATTTTCTTTACGTAAAGACAGTATCTTGCAGTCACAGCCTATATTCAGACAAAGTAGGTTCCCCTAGTTATCTGTGGGAACATCTGTATGAAAATACAAGTCAACTCAAAATACTTCAGAATCTGAAAGCAATGGCTTATATTAAAATAGCACAGTTTAACACTGCATCTTCATTGGCATGTTACAAACCAACTCACACTTTCCTTTCATCTTAGTTTGAAAAGTCTTCTTGTGGAGGGGTTTTTTGGCCATTGATATTTGCCACACATATGCATGAAACTTGACATTTGTTTTCCAAATACACTATGGTACTACTAGGGAAATTCCCCTAACTGTTAAAAAGACTATACAGAGTAGGTTATCTCCACACCAAACTCAAAAATCAAAGTGGAGGCAAAAAAAAAAAACAAAACAAACAAAAAAAAAAACCAAAAAACCCCAAAACAAAACAAACAAAAAAAAAAAGAGTACTTCCTTATTTCAGATGCAGGAAATAGAAATTCAATACAGTTTGACAAAAAGCATGAAGAAATCAGGAAGCCTTGACTTAAGTCATCGTAGGCCAAACAAACTCATCTTCAACCATAATCTTCCTTTCTCTGACCATTTTCCAAATATCTAATTTGCCTCTAATCCATATTTAGAAACAAACAGGACTTCTTTCTACACAAAAGCATTTTTGGGGGGAGTTCTTTTACCCTATTACCACCTCATATGTAAAATCTGGTTTGTGTTCTGCAGTTAGGAATACTCACAAGTAGGAAAGGACAATATCACAACCTGACACTGTGGCGATGCTCCCTATTTGTTGTGATTTCATTTACTATGAAGAGAATAACATAAGACACATCAACTTTGGTCTCAACTCCTGTCTTTTCAGGTGAGATTTGCTTGGTATTCAAACAAGAGAAAATATTTAAATTCAATGGTTGACTTTCTACGATGCAGTCAAATGGACAAACAGTTCTTTATTTTTAAAACTGTTAAGAACTGAGTAATTTATGGTAAGCAAATATTCACTGTATGAGTTAACTCAAATTGGTGAGTCCATGAACAGACAGTATTGGCATTACTGACAAAATTGCTTATTTTGTGTAGTGGGTTTGTGGGGCCAGGTTTTGCTAGTGGAGGGCTACAGCTGCAGCTTCTTTTGAAAAAAGGGAGCTGCCAGAAGGTTCCCCTGTATCTGAGAAGGCTAGTGCCACTGGGCTCTAAGATGGACCTGCTACTGACCAACACTGAGCCAATTAGTGACTGAGGAAATGCCTCTGTGACTAACATATTTGAGAAGCAGAAGAAGTTGCTCAGCAGAGGCAGAACTGTAAGCAGGAGGGAGGTGTTTTAAGATTCTGTTTCTATTTCTCATTTCACTCCTCTGTTTTGATTATATGTTAAGAAAAATCAAACTTTTTGTCCCTAAATTGAGTCTGTTTTGCCCATGACAATAATTACTGAGTGGTCTCCCTGTCCTTACTTTGACTTATGAGCCTTTTTGTTATATTTCTTTCTCCCCTGTCCAGTTCAGGAGGGGCTGTGATAGAACGACTTGGTGGGCACCTGGCACCCAGTCAGGGTTGAAATTTTGTCATCTGCCCAGTTAGTCACTGCTCTTCTTCCTGTCAGAACAAGACTACTACTTCTGCAGTAGAAGTGAAACAGAAATTAACTGACATGAACAGTGAAAAATATGACATCTTGAAAAAAAATTTTTAATACAGAAAGAGGATATCTAAGTCACTTTTGTATTTTGCAGAGCTGTGGACACAAGTATCTCCCTCAACTTCAGCATTAGCTCTTTTAGTTAACACTGCTTTCATTTTTTTCTAGACAAAGAAGAAGAGGCATAACTAGTAAACCAGCTCATTTCTAAAGCTCTAGGATGGATAAGCTGCACTTCATTATACCTGGAAACCATTTGTTTATCATAATGCAATTACAAGGCAAGCAAGACATACAGGGGATTATCTAATATTAAGCACAGGCTTTAGCAAAAAGTTGCAAGTTACTTGCTAAAAAACCAAGACATTGGGTCTTTTTACATTGTTATTAAAAAGGTTACATTGATTACAACGCCTCTGAGAAAAATTAATCTATTTTGTGAAAATATCAGATTATTTCTGAAAGTAATTCTTCAAAAGCTTTGCATCACTTCATTAGAATTGTTTTTAATTAAATGTAAAGACTTGTCTGGTAATTCCCTTGCAGAAAAAAGCTTATCATTTAATCAACTTGTTTCTAAAATACACTTTTGTTAGATACTGTTATTTCCTCTCATAAAATCTGAGTAATGCAATGGCATTGGAAAGTGAGTTTGCTGATGCTAGAACACTTAAGGAGAGAAAGTGAAAGACGTCCTGCTTTGGTACACTTAGTCAACCTCTCAAGACATCCTGATTTAAGGAAAATCTTCATCTATCTGTTCTGGTTGAACTTTAAATTGAAAAATTATGTTTCCATGCCCAGGCATGTGAAACTTCAGGAAAAAAATTCAACCTCCAAATACATGATTTTAATCAATATTTCAAGGGGTTTTTTTTAATCAATATTTCAAGTTGCTCTTTAACTCATGTCTGAGTTAAACTGCAATGGAAAAGTCTTTACCAAAAAGTTCCCTTTCTCTTTCCCCTAGAATTTGTGGTTCTCATACCATTCCTTCTCAGCAACTTATCACGAACCATGCTAGAAACTATTCTTTATATTAAAGTGAAGTTGATCTGACTCCCTTCTTTGAGAGGAGCTCAAAGAGGTTGTCATGACCAAAAGAGAAGCTAAGGTCAAGAAAAACAGAGTCATTCCAACTCTTCTCTGCTGCTAGAAAAAATTGAATTGTACTGAAGGTAGAAATTTATGTAGGAATCATTTACACTTGCAGTCCTAGAACTGAAGCAGCTCCAGTAGCACCAGGATCATAACACTCTAATTTTTCCTTTAAAATCTTTGATCGTGCCAATTACTGTTGAAAACAGCATTATGTATTACATCACATTAAGAAGGACAAAAGCTTTATTATGAGAACCTGAAGGCATCCTAGGACCGAAACAGTAGGAGAAAACTTGAAAGAATCCTCTTACCTTACACTCATGCAGAATTAAAAGCAAGATAGACTTTTAGTCATTTCCTTACTCCAGCACAATCTCCCAAGTGGAATCAATGAACAGCTCTGAGGGTGCAAGTTAGCTGATACAAGACCTTCGGTGTTACAACTCCATTCTTTAGACAAACAACCCAGAATTTTCCTGCATATATCTTCCTAGAAATAGTCTTCACAGCTTGTTTCAGAACCACCCTGTGACTAGTTCTGAAGATTTCTCCATCTGTCTGATTTTACAAGCCAAAAGCATCTCCAAACACTTTAAGGTCATGCTACATCCAGACCTCGTAGGCCAGGGTATAAGAAAGGCTAAAAATAGCCATGAGCACTTCAGCAAGAGAAGACAAAATCCCTTCCAGGAAGTATACCAATCTATACTTTACAGAAAGAGTCTAGCTCCTTCATGACCTCTCCAATTCCAAATTTGGTGTACTGAAAAATATATAAACACCCATAAGCAAATAACCAACCCAACAAAACATCCAGTCACATCAGTATTTCAGCTTTCACTCCGTAGGTCTTAATGGGCATTTATTTCCATCATCATCTTTGCTCTACTAGTGTTGGAAACAATAGTCTCTGTTTCAAAAGCTCTGACAATTGTTGCCAATACTAGCAGAGCAAAAACTTCAAGTCCTAATAAGTCTACCATTTGGCTGGCAACATTTTTGGCTTTGTATTCCTACAAGAGGAGTATATGGCAGGTAGTAGCAGGTTTGAAAGGTCCCAAGACCACTACAAACTGTATCACTGGTATGTTGGCAACTGTTTCTTGAATTGCCAATGACCTTAGTAGTAACTGGAGTTTAAGGAGGAGGACAGCAGTTCACAGATGTATTAGAGCAATAGACAGATTGCTAAGTAGACTGAAGTAGCAAAAGAACTTTTTCTCTTTGCAAAGGAACAGTACATTCTCTTAGCTTAATACTCTTTGTGTATCTACAATCAAAGCTACCTTCTAAGAACAGATTAGTATAACACACTGGTTTAATACTATTTCAGAACAAAGAAGGGCTCACGAGGAAATTCTATTATTCCACCTCTAACACTGATAACAGCGCATAACATCAAGACAAAATTGCAAGGTACCAGTATTACTTCTATCTTCAGCTACAACTTTATGTCCTGCCTGGTACTATTCTGCACAACCTGGCATCTGTGAAAAGGCACAGGACAAGTATATATATCCAGCACAAACTGACTCTCCTGCCTTCAGTCTCACTCCTCCCTGAAGGGTCTTCCCCACCCAATCCTACTCTACCATCTCATAGGTGGATAAGTTTCCATCTCTCCTAAGTACCTTAAACAGAGAGTCACTCCACACTTGTAGTCAAAGGCGCTCCTAGATTTCAGTGATAGAATTAACATGCTGAACTCTCTCATACACACTCCAGAAAGACAGTGCTTACTGTATTGACACCTTGCACTTCAGCTTCTACCACAGCAGCCTCACCTCTCTTTTCATGTCTCTCTCAGAGATGGGTTCCTGTCCCATCAATATCAAAAAGTCTTCCACATTTCCATGCCAGTAATGAAGTCCCACCCAGTCTCCCTCACTGCCTGTCAGGAAAATGGTGTACACATATAGATAAAGAGAAAACACAATGCTACCAATGTTCGGGATCACGAAAAACTGAAGTGGCACTCTGGAGTGCAATCCAACAGAGAAATCTTACAAAATCTGTTTCAGCTGCAGCCACAAATTAAACTTAATGAACTTACCAAACCACAGCAACTGACTCCTCAGATACGAAACCTTATGCTTAAAATCTCAAATCTACAATTGCCTCCTTGCAGAAAGCTCCTCTGGTCTTCTGTGGCAGACGACTTTCAGAAAATTATTTCAGCTACAAAGACGTTTACTTATCCAGTTAATATGACCAAAACACTGAGAACTCTGCAAATAAATGCAAAGTGAGTATTGATGACTTTTTAGTCTCACTGAATTTTATTCTCACTATGAAGAGCTGCTGAGAAGAAGAAACTTACAGGTTGCTCAGAGAGGTACTTGAGTTTAACACCTTTGAGATACTCAAAAGCCATCCTGGGCTACTTGCTCTAGGTGGCTCTGCCAGAGAAGGCAAAGTTAGAAAAAAAATGACCTCCAAGGTCCCTTTCAGTCTCAATGATTCTGTGAAATAATGATTGTTTGTACTAAACAGTACTTGGACTACACACACAGTATTAAATATTTAAAAGGCAGATTTCCAAATCATCTTCCCAAGTAACACATTTAGAGAGAAGAAACACATTTTTGAGTTTTCTTTAGAGGCTTCTAACCAAAATATGGACATAAAAAAGAACCTGTTTTCATCTCAAGGTGTCCATTTTCTTGGACTAGTAAGCATAGCATCATCTATCAGTGGCCAGTATGAGATGAATGCCCTGACCATACTTCCTTCACATTGTCCCATTTGAAATAACACTCACCGCTATAACACAAGTTCTACTATCCATCTCCTCAAAAATACAATTTTCCCAACCACAAAACAAGGAAAAATTTTCTAGTTGAAATCTCCAAATGTCAGAAGAAGGTTCTGGTCTCTTCTTCTTGGTAAGTGCATTCCAAACAATATACTCAATTTTATTTAGTCAGGGTTTTGTTGGGTTTTTTTTGCCATTATTAATTTGCTGCCTCCAGAGAAACAGTATTTTCATAGCAATCTGTAACTACATGGGAAAACAGCCTTTTGCATGAATGCATTTTATACGTATGTATCTAACATCAGTAGCCTTTATCAGAAAGTATGTTTTCCTCTGAATATATTCATACCTTAGAGTTTAATACATCTGAATACAATGCACCACTATTTGAATACTATACAGCCTTTAAGAGGGGAAAAAAAAAAGAAAAAAAAGGACATAATTACTCAATATTTGCAAAACTAATAGATACACACAAGCTACAGACCCATTTAGGTAGTTCCAACCTGCAGTCCAAAATAAAGTTTTATGTTGCATAGTGTTTCCAACAGGAGTTTCTAAGAATTTAGTCTTTGCATCAATTCCATGCAAATGAAAAAAACACCAAGAAAACTTTCAGATATTTCTCAACTCTTTACTAAAGAAAAAGAAAAGTGAACACAAAAGAAATTTAAGAGGGAAGGCTGAAATAAAGAAATCAGCACTTGTTTTTAGATTAGGACTTATTAATAAAGAGATCTTACATACTGTCCCTATGACAGTTTGTATTGTATAAATATTGACAGGGAGTGGCTATCTTTGAGTGAGTTAAAACCAATCCTTTGCAAGATTTTGACTATCAGAATAGACTTTGACCTGTGCTGCAGTTAGAAGCTGGTACCGGTCCTGTGCTGGTTCTCCCCTAGCAACGTGGGTGGGTAACAGGACCAAGCAATGGCTGCTTGTCTAGACAGTCTCTAGACTTCTGGAACTAAAGATGCACCACACCATGTTACACTCTGTAGGTGTCTGAATATCCATCAATACTAACAAGCCCAAGAAGAAACATGGCTACAGGTTACACTACAGCAGATCAAAACACTATGGATAAGAAAAGTTCCAAACCATTTTTCTTCATGAAGATGCAGTTTCAGCTCTCATTCAAGCACTGTTAATCAGGGTGTTTACTTCAGCAGATGACTGAGAAAGGTAGAAGATGCTATTATTTGCATTTGTATTAAATGAGCTATAAGTGGGTGTTGTCTGCGTAGCACTTCCAGTATAACCAATGTTGTCTCATCACCCTTCTGGCATTATTGCTGCTTGACTGACAGGACAAATTAAATCAGAGATAAAGAGTTCTCAACCTTCTCCAGTTTTGTTCTCAAAGAAGGAAGTTAAGTTTTTCAGTACCTCCATTTGGAACTGCAATTTCTTGATGACAAAGACATTTCAATAAATAGCATCAAGCACCATCCACCAAAAAAAAATTACAGAAGTTTAATTACAAGTTCTAGGACTTCTCAAATTCAAGACAAACATCCTGTATCGAGAGAAACAATTCAGTATGCCTTGGTAAAAGACCTAAAAAGCTCTTTAATTTTATGTAGTACTAAAGTGTTCCCCAGGTAATTCTGCTAACAACAACTGTGAGGCTACCAATATCATCTGCTCACAGTACCTCTAAATATTAGGTTCTCAATGAGTGGGTACTGAAGTTATCATTGTCCTCTAAGTCAAAGGTTTACAGACCAACAGGTTGATTTTTCAATTTATCCAATAAACAAATTCCAGGTGTTTCCTTCTTCCTTCCCGCCACCAACAAAAAAAAAAAAGAAAAGAAAAGAAATGCTCTTCGGTTGCTAGGGAAGAGAACATTGTTTACAAGTATTTTTACTTGATAAGAGCATTTATACTTTAACTAAAGGATTTTGGTAGGGTTTTTTATTCATCTTGTTGAAATGTGTCAACGTTCACTTTCTGTTATTCTTCTTGATTAAAACCTTTCCCAGGAAAAAAAAATTTAAAAAAATTTTATGTTCCTACAGCCATACAGTTTTATAAGCAGAAGAACTGTCTAAGTTAACTGTTACTCCTTTATAAACCCTACCACACACTGCGAATAAAATGCTAACATTTTGACAGTCCCACTACCTCTACTCTTAACTTTCTAGAGGCTTGTGTAATATTAAAAAACTCTTCCAGGTGCAATCTGAAATGACAATCCACGAAGTTACTGCATTTCCAAAGCCAACTTATAGTTGTATTTTACCTCTAACATACCAAGTAATATATTTTATCATTAATTTCACATCAACCCACATATTTCATAATTCTTGCCGATGAGCACGTAATATTGACCTGCAGTTATATTTCTACAAGTAAAGCTTGGATACGGCTACTTGAAGACACAGAATTATATTTCCAAGTCAGACAGAAGTCTTACTCAAGATCTAACAACAGAACGGTTTGGGTTGGAAGAGATTTTTAATGATCATCTGGTTCCAATCCCCATAGTCATGTGCAAGGACACCCTTCACAAGATAAGGCTGTTGTAAGTCCTGCCCAAACTGACCTTGAACGTTTCCAGAAATGGGGCATCCACCACCTCTCTGGACAACATCTCTTCTATCGTCTCACAAGTCTCACTTCAAAACTTCCTCCTCATGTACAACCTAAATCTATTATCTTTCAGTTTAAAACCCCTGTCACTGCAGACCCTGGTAAAAAGTCTCTCTCTGTCAGAAGAAAGACATTCAGATGACTCCAAATCTTTCCAAGTCCTTCTGTCCAGGGCTGTTCTCAATTCATTCAACACTCAATCTGTACTGATACTGGTGACTGTCACAACCTTTGCCCTTGGATCTAAAGAATGGTAAAAACATCACCATTGGCTATAGCTCCATGGAAACGCTTCCCCTTACGTTGAACCACCTCCAGACAACTTACAGCATCCTGAAGCTGACAGGATTTTTCGAAGTGTGTTTTTTCGAACTTCATTTGCAAACAAGCAAGCTACTTGGATACCAAGTTTCTCTAGCATCTTCTGCACTCAGATTCTAAAAGCACAGTTAATGTGGTTTCAGTGAAGGTAATTTTCAACAGTTAGTTTGGTAGATGAGAATTACTTAAGTAAAGATGCTTTTGAGTCCCATTCTTTACTTTTAAGAAAAAAAAATAATCAAAATTCTTTACACAAAGTCTTCAGAACTGCTTTCTAACAAGCTAAGCAGAAGAAAAAAATAAATAACACCAAAAAAAAAACCAACACGCTTAGTGACAATGGATATTTAGAACTCCAAATCCAGAAGATTGTATCATCTCTCCTTTTCCTATGTGAGAGACAAACACAAATTCATCTAGCTGAATATGAAAAGGACCTAAAACCAACAGGTGAATCATGTGCTGTACCTGTGTAATTTTAGTGGAAAAAAAAATGGAAACCTCTTGAGATTGTCATAAGCAGCATTTACTGTTGTCAGTTAATCTAAAGCCAAACTGCCAAAAGAGTGAAATCTTTGACATCTTTGGAGATTAAGACTATGAAGAATCTGAAGTTTTAAATATTAACTACTCAAGTAATTGACTAGGACTTAAATAATTGAGCTACTGCAGTGTTTACATAAAACACGAAAAGACTTTGTGAGTTACTAAAAGAGCAGAGATAACACCAAAAAGCATTTCCATGAAAACTTACTAGTTATCTTTTAATCAAAGACAAAAGCAGCTCCAGATCTAGATGTGCCCTATCTGTTCATTCACTCATTAGTCCCCAGCGCCCAACAACTCAAAGCCCATCTATCGCAAGGATTTAGTAAGAAATGCAAAGGAATAAGAAATTTGTTTTTACTCCAAACCTGTTGCAGAAATAAGCTCATTGAATACTACATCTGACTGCTTAATATGATTAATGAGACACTAAGCTCAAGTTAATAGCTGGTTACTTATGTTGCCTTTGGCTCTACTTACCACACCTATGGTATCCAACAGTATCTCGTCATTGCACACCTTGGAGTGTGACTACCTACCTAACACAGCCTTCACAGTGTTATTGGATCTCTTTAGGTCTCCTAGTACCTGGTATGTTGAGAAAAACCACTGCATTACGCTGTGACACACACTTCACGTAGAGCTTAAGGGCTTTGGCTTCCTCGTGACTCACCAAAAAAGACAGTTTATCTGTGATTTGCCAGCCTAGCACTAAGTCACTCACACACAAGCCCCACAGAAACAAGTAGACTGAGTTACACAGAGTTGCAACTTCAGTTTTCTTACTCTGTTTTTATTACAATTGCAAAAGAAAACACGGGAAAAATAAACGCATCTCTCTCTCCTGCACCTCAGCTTTATGAATTTCCTTCCTGCAGCATGTAAATTGAAGTTATTTAGTCCTCGGTGTCTTTTCCGCCTGCTCTGTTGTCAGCACTCTTCTCCCACACCTTCCTGAAATGGTAACACGCCTTCCTTTGTAACAGTCCTGCCCCCCCCCATCTTCTTTTCTTACTGTTCTCATCCCACTTCACATAAAACTCACTCTTTCTACCATACAGAACCTAGCTTATAATGTTTACAAAACCAAAATGAATCACTACAAAACTGACTTAAAGGTTATTCTATGCCTGACTTTTAATGTGCAGGGACTACAAGCTGATTGGGAAGAAGAGTGAGAATAGAAATAAAGCTGAAGAGAATCTTAAAGAGAAACCAAGGGCACTGCTGAGACTTTTCTTCGTGCAGTCAAAAAAAACGTGTTTCCTGAATCTAAAGAAATTCCAGCATTTTAAGCCCACACATATAGAATATCAGATGCTGAATCTAAAGTGTCTGCGTTATCAGTCAGTCATACATTACAACTCAGATACATGCAACTAACACCTTTGCTCAGGAAAAGTGAAAGTAATTATAAATAACATCAATTCACAACTCTAATGGAAGGAAAAGAGAGTTTTTGAAGGTTTTATAACAAAGGAATTTTTATATATGTAGTCCAATCATAAAAAAAATTTCTTTTTAGGTACACTAGGCCTAGAACCTGACAAGTTTCCATCTTTAACCAGGGGCTACGGGAAGGGGAATGGAATGTTCATCTTGGAAGATATTTTAAGTACAGATCAATTACACCTACACCTAAGCATTTCTTCCTTAAAAAATATATATATTTATCTCCACAGAGATTATACCACAGATCTGATATACAAATAATACATCGAGCCAAGAATGACGCTCATAGAGTGAATCATCACATAAAGAACTGGTATAATATAATGTAACTCTTCAGAAACTGCTAGGATACTTAAATCCTACAGAAAAAAAAGCTCGAGAACCTACTCAGGGTGAAAGATATAAAACAACGTAAAAGTCCCACCAGTAGAGAGAGATTGGTACAACGGTCAAACACACACAAAGTTAACGTACCAACTCAAAAGTATGCCCAAAAAATCTCAGATGCTGTCTAAAAATTGACACTTTAAAGGACAGTCTAAAGATCTGAGATGCAGTCATATATTGTAGCATAACATTGTACAAGCATGACAGGAAGCATCCCAACAAGTTCATTCCCAGACTTGACTGTAGCTTAGCTCCAAGTCACAATTAAGTGAAAAGAGACGAGTACTTCAACTGATTAAAAGGTGACAGAATGCAGCTAAAAATAATATCAACTGCATGTTTGATACCTGCAACCTCCTTACTATCACTGTAGGAAGGTCCCCATAGTATGGCCAGTTTTAAAGCACATTCTAGCAAGTTGAGTCACAATTAAGGTAAAGTCTTGGATTGTCGATTGGACCTATGCTCATGATGTTTATCAACAGAAGCCAGGTGTAAAGATGTCAGATTTGACAGTAGACTTGAGTTATCAAAACAGACATCATATATCCTAAGCATCAGAGCTCTTCCCATTAGCTGGGTTCTAAGATGAAAGATAAGTAAACTACATCGAAATAAGCAAGTTAACTGGAAAAGGCAGAGCTGTTTTCCACTGCCGCAGCAACATCCACAAGGCTCTGCTTTTATTCGCAAGTGTAGATTTGATCTGTCAACACTTCAGAAGCTCACAAATCAGTAATAAGCTAAATAGACTACACAATATCATGAACTTATATAGATTCTTTCATTAGATTCTTTACACCTCTCCATCACTTTATGCTCAAATGAGCCTTCTGTTAAGACGCAGTAGATGACTAAGAGCTATCTCCACCCCCCAGTTTCCCTTTCCTCCACCCAAAAACCTAATGTCAGAGTTCATACTCTGACAAACTCAATTGACTTCTTCTCCTGACAGCAGAAAGCCGGGGGAAAAAAAAAAGCACTAAAGAATTTTTATCACTTGCTACAAAGAAAATAAAGTATCTACTTCAGCAAAAAAAGCAAAAACACACTTTGCTACTATTTAAAGGCAGCTCTAGGCACACCTTAAGTACTCAGCTACATCCCAAACAAATCGGCTGGATTTAGTATACACTTTGTTGAGGTACTTTGTATGGTCAGAATTATAATATCATCCACATCTGTCAAGCAGCTATCAAGTGATGTTGGTTTATACGTCAAGACAGGTTTTTTTCCAGTTTGCTTTCTTCAGATGCAATTCTAACACCGACAGCACTGGAGAGATGCATTCAACCATCAGGTGCCTTCCAGAAGGGAAACAATAAGCAGCTAGCCCCTCTATCCTAGGCCTGGCACACCAACTAGTTTAAGATGCATTATAAAACCCTGTCATGACTACTTCTACACCTGTAAAGGCATATTAATCTTAGAGCTGTATCTTACAGGTCAGTATTTTACAGCACTTGCAAAGGTCTATGCTAAACTGGCTGAAGTGATTGCTGCAGTCCCTAACCAAAACACGAGGACCTCTCTCTCAAAAAACAACGACAAAAAAGCTGTTAAATGGGGAATTGGTATATCAACGCTATTTACAGCCATCTGCCCACGCACAGGACTGGCACTCTGGAACTTCGTCTCGGTACAAAGCGTCCACCGCCCGTTCCTTCGGCCGGCCGGCGAAGAAAAGAAAGGTGCACGCAGGGAGTGAGATGACAAATCAGCCGCAGGACCGGGCGGGCGCCTCCGTGGCACGAAAGCCGCTCTCCCTGCCCTGGGACATTCACGCATCCTCAGCTCAACGCCGAGTAAACAAAACACTAGTGCGGCGTTAAGCAGGGTGGTGACTCAGCCGGCAGTGAGAGATTCGGTCCCACAGGGTAAGAAATTCGGGAAGAAGGCAAGGGGGGGCCGATCGGCGCTACCTACTCACCAGCAGACAGTCCACGTTCACTTCGGATTTGGGGTCCTTTAAAGTCACGTCGATTTTTTCAAACCGAGACTCAAAACTTTCTCCCGTCGACATGTTTCCGGAGATTAAAAGTTTCCCTTATTCCAGAGCAAAGTAAGTTTTAAAATAATGAAAAAGTTAAAAAAATAATTAAAAAAAAAAAAAAAAAAACAAANAAAAAAACAACAACCAACTCCAACCAAAAAAAAAAAAAAACAAAACAGGAACAAGCGAGCACAAAAGAGAAACCACACAGCCTATACCAGGCGGCGGAGCGCTTCCTGCGAAATCCCTTCAATCACAGAAGTCTCTGAGGCGAGTCCCCCACGCTGCCCCGCCAAGGGGGGAGAAAACCGACGGAGAGTCCGTCCGCTGCCGGGGGCCCGGGGCTGCTTCTCCCCCCTCCTCCTCTCGCACGCTCGCGCTTTCCCGGGCAGCTCACAGCTCTGCAGCAGCAGGTTTCCTCTCCCTCCCTCCTCTACTCGGGCCCCGGCGTCTCGGCAACCTCATTTTCCCAGCCGGGGAAGCCGCCCTGGGAGCCAGCGTAGCGGTTCCTCCTCCTCGACCTGCAGGACGGGCGGCGGGTCGGTGCCGGGTTNACAACTAGCAGGCAAAAAAAAAAATGAGAGGAATTTAAGGAAAAAAAAATATATATATAAAAGCAGGAAAGTCAATGCTCTGCGCGGCGTGTCTCAGCGCCGTGGCGACGGTCCTTCCACGGGCACCGGGCGAAGGGAGCCCGGGGCGGGCCGGAGGGGAGGCTGCCGCTGTCCTTTTAAATTGCCGTGCCGTGCCGTGCCGCTCCGTGCCGTGCCGCTCCGCGCCGCTCCGTGCCGCGCCGCGCCGTGCCCTGCGTGCTGCGGGCGGGCAGCGCGGGGCTGCCAGCTGCGCGCACAGGCCGCCCCGGCCCCTGCTGAAACTCGGGGGACGAGTCACTTCAACGGCGGAGCGCCGGCAGGAGCATCTTTCTTCCTCTCTCCTCCTCTTCGCTGAGCGGCCGCCGGCGGCTCCTCGCTGCCTCCCGCCGCTGCCAACGCCGGCTCCCTTGCGTGTGTGTGTGTGTGTGTGTCCCCGCAACCCGCGTTCCTTCACCTCACGTACGGGACGACAGCCCGGACCACTTCAGAACCGACCCGAGGCTGCAGCGTGAGAAGGGAGGAGGGAAGGAGCTGGGTTAAGGGGAGGGGAGAGCGTAAAGTCCGACCGCGGCGGCTGTAAGGAAACCTGGGAAAGACACCAACATGTCCGCCTTCCTGTTTGAACGGTCAGGGGAGGGGGGGGAACGGCTGCGACTGAGGCGCGGGGCGCATGCGCGGAGGGAACGGCTCCGGTACNGGGTGGGGTGTTGCTGGAAAGGGCCGCGGCTCGGGTGAGGGCGGGGCGCGTCTGACAGCCAGGCGACGGACCGCAGCGCGCCCCTGGTACGTGCTGTCTCTGCTTGCCGCCACCCCCGTGGCCGTCCCGGCGGGAGCTGCGCGCAGGCGGAGGTGTGCGCGGAGCCGGCAAGCCGGCGTCCCGCTGGGGAAAGCCGCCGTTCAGGTCCGGGCATCGGCGGTGGCGGTCGGCGACGTGCCGGGAGAGGTCGTTGCCCGCTGTACGCCTGTCCCGGCTCCCTGAAGGCGTCTCAGAGCTGCCCGCTCCTTCTTCTGCGGGCCTGGCTCAGCTGTCAGGCGAGCGGGCGCGGCACACAACACGGTGTCTGCGCGCTGCTGCGAGGGGACAGGTGCCTGTAAGGGTCACCCCGCTCGGCGAGCTTCANGAGGAGGAGGAGGAGGCGGTGGCGCAAGGTATGCGCGCGAGGCGGGGGCGCGCGGCCGCCCCGCCGCGCCGCTCCTCTCCCCACCGCTGTCCCCCCGCCCCCCTCTCACCCGCCGCGCCGNNCCGCGGCTCGGGTGAGGGCGGGGCGCGTCTGACAGCCAGGCGACGGACCGCAGCGCGCCCCTGGTACGTGCTGTCTCTGCTTGCCGCCACCCCCGTGGCCGTCCCGGCGGGAGCTGCGCGCAGGCGGAGGTGTGCGCGGAGCCGGCAAGCCGGCGTCCCGCTGGGGAAAGCCGCCGTTCAGGTCCGGGCATCGGCGGTGGCGGTCGGCGACGTGCCGGGAGAGGTCGTTGCCCGCTGTACGCCTGTCCCGGCTCCCTGAAGGCGTCTCAGAGCTGCCCGCTCCTTCTTCTGCGGGCCTGGCTCAGCTGTCAGGCGAGCGGGCGCGGCACACAACACGGTGTCTGCGCGCTGCTGCGAGGGGACAGGTGCCTGTAAGGGTCACCCCGCTCGGCGAGCTTCAGGAGTTTCCGTCCTTGGAGATCTTCAGAAGCCGGCGGGACATGGCCCCGAGCAGCTGGCGCTAGGTAGAAGTTGACCGGACTCCAGAATCCCTTTCCAACCGCAGCCACTGTGTGTGCCTGGGGAAGGAGAAGCCAGAGAACGTTCCAGTTTATGTTCTGACAAAAGCCATGTGTGGGGTAGCACATCCGACTCAAAAAGACTAGAGAGATGCAGCATTAAGCATATAAACCTGTGCAGCATGTCTTGCTGTTTACAGTTTAAACTGTACTCTCTGACTCCAGCAGGGACCATTTTTTCACATAAGGAAACTCCAGTAAAGATTTCAAATAATATCAGGCAGAGTCCGCTGCACTGGCTCAGTTCTTCGGCTTTCACTAAAGTTCCAGAAATGGCAGTGGCATTTTTTACCAAGACCACAAAAAAATACGTAGAGAACATCAAACCATTAATCTCTGGTTACTGAACGGTTGGGAGTAGCAAACCTGAATCACTAACACTATGAATTGTTTGCAAAGTCGTGGTTAAGAAAGAAATTGTCTATAGCCAGGTGCTATGGTATTTGAGCTATTCTGTCTTGGATGTTCAAGACTTGCTGTCTCACTTTATCCAGAGAAAAAAAAGAAACGGCATTCTACATTTTGCTTTTTCTTGTCTGCAGTTGCCTACATCTTTGGTTTTGTTTTCTAATGAGAAGTATGTACAGTTAAAGCAAAATTACATGCTACAACAACGTTATACTCATGTTTACTTTCACTCATTTTGTGCTGGCTATTACCACAGCCCTTTGATTCAGAGGGTTTGGTTGCTCTTGCAAATGCAGATGTTCCATTTCAACAACCACAGTCCAAAAAGAACATCTTGTGTACTCCACAAGCTACAGGGTGTAGGCTTGAGATCGTTTCATATGGGATGCAGCAAGTAATTCTTAAAATACAAAGAAAATTCAGTCCTCATCTTAAAGAAGATGAAAATCATCATTACAGATACAGATCCTAATTCGCAGTCTTCTTTGGCCGCTGCTTTAGGCATTAAAAGATGGGCAGGGAAGATGCCAGGCTTCAGCAGGGTGATTCGAAGCATCCAGCTGTCAAGAATGCACAATTCATGAGGCCTGTAACAGAGTAAGGAAGAGGAAGCCTGAGCCTGCAGCTCAGCGGGCAGGGTCACCCTGTAGTGACACAAGGCCTGGGCTGTGCTCCTGGTGCTGGTTATATGTTTCATCCCATGTCTGTGGGAAATCATGGCGGTAGCATTGGAAATGTAAAACTTACATCATCTCCTGACCTCTCTGCAACAAAGCTACATGAGTTTTACTCTCCCTTGCCCTTTCCATCTTTGCATTACTGTTTTTTACAGTGGCCTAGTTTCTGTACAGTAAGTGGAGAGAAGCACTGTCCCATTGGCTTGGCAGTGGGAAGAAGTCACTGAGATACAAGAGCTGGGCATGGGACAGGCCCCAACCTCACAGGTTTATCTGCTAGTGAAGGATCTTGCTGCTACACCAGTACACCTGGATGCCTCTTCCAGTGTTTATGGTGAGGGAAGCTGCTGTGTGTGTTTAAAACATGTCTGTCAGACTGGGCTTTTCTCATAACTATGGTGGAGTAAAAGTGCTTGTCTGTCTGTCTCTCTCAAATAGAATTTGCGTGGGAGGTACTTTACCCAGCTGTCTAGGAAACCAAGCACTGCTTTGAAAACATAAAAGGGAGACTTGGGTTACAAAGAGTGAAAAAGAAAATAAATTCTAATCTTAAAAGCAGGTATGGGCAAAATGTCTGGTGTGACAGAGTGCACACATTGTAGCTGAAGAGTGTAATGAAATAGTTTCTAATCCAATGAACACACTCTTTTCATGTGCTTGAGTCTTGAAGCACGTTTTCCTGAACTTCAGTCAGACTGTGTCTATAGGGTTAGGAACCTGCCTCTCTCTAGCATTGGCCATTTAGAAAGCATATGAAGTTCTTAAATAACCAATCACAGCGCATTGACAATGGTGGTTTAATTTGGTTTTTCTTCCTGATGACAAATAAACTAAAAGTGGGTCGTTTCTTCTTCCTGCAGTTGTTCTGTCACATATTTTGAGATTCAACTAGCTTTTGCTGAGTGAAATGGAAATTATTCAAAATATGTATGAACCGGTGATTGAGCTGATGAAGCATGACAACCTAAAAGACTTTTTTTCCTCTCTTCAAAAGCATGTAGTCTCTAATTCTTGAAAGTGTCTCTATGTAAGCATATGTCCATGCTTAGTAAACAAGCGAGCTGATAACTCTTAATAAACAGGAATCATAGTACTCATACATATGTTGTCTTGCCTATTTTATGAGGTATTTAAGTGCTTTTGCTTTTAGTATGATACAAATCAGACAAATTGACACTGACTAGAGAGCTGATTGTTTGGCAGACTGCAATTTCCTATGAATTACAATCAGCAAACTGCAGAATTACTGCACTGTGTTCCTCTAAAACTTTATGCCATACTTATAAAAAGCATGTATAATAGTGTTTGTCACGTAAATGGCATTCTTGTAGGTCAGAGTAGTGAGACTGTGCATTATAAGATGTTTCAGTAGTGCACATTTCAGGAAGTGAGCAAAGAGCAAGAGCACAACAGCAGTGGGAGATTCGACGAGTATTAGCTCAGCCCTCTGGGCAGGTATTATTACCCCCATCTTCTCACGGAAAAGCTAAGAAAAAATAAGTGAAAGAGCTTGTTAATAAAGTCAAAGGCCATCTAGACTTTTTAGATCCTTGAATGTGCATCTTTAAAAAGCGTACACTCAGAATGAGAGAAGAGGCCAGGATACATGAGTTTCTGGTGTCACTACTGACTTCAGCAGTTACACAAGGCAGAAATGAGACTATATCCTGTTCACCATATTAGGCCAAGTTAGTAATATGTGATCTGCCTTCATATTCAACTTCCTATTTAGTCAACATGAAACCTGCAGCAGTTAAATCACACTACCCTACGCCTGCCTTTGGCCCACCACCCTCTCTCCTCATTTGCTGTACAAAACTGGGCTGGGTTTGCCTCAGCTCTAATACACTGGACAGTTAATAGCAAGGGCCAGTATTGCTCCAAGCTCTGAGATGAAGGCTGGTTGACAACTTCAGTCCTCGGGCAACATGTTTTACCATTACTAAAGCTCATCTGTGCAACAGAAAGGCCTTTTACAGCAGCTGCTTACTTGAGGCAAGGAACGGTGGCTGCTTGTGCAGACATATCTGAACCAACATTGGGTAATGATGAAGTCCCACTAATGCGGATCTCGGTGTGCTTGCGAAATGTGAAAATGAAAGTGCTGGGTTAGATGGTGAATGCTACTGGTTGTAGGCAGGTGTTTTAAAGGCACAGGCATGGCGTCAACTACAATGTAGCCCCCTTGCCTCCATTGGCAGCTCAGCTGCATGCTGAAAAAACTCCTCAAGGAATTACAGACTGTAAGCTTCAGGTGCAATGTGCTCTGAGTAGTGAACACATTAAAATGCTCTGCCAACAGGAGAGAGAAAGCAAAGAAATGGGACAGATATTTGTCACATCATATAACCAAGAAAAGGCACCTTGGTTAGAATCATAGAATCGTTTCAGCTGGAAGAAACCCTTAAGATCATCAATTCCAGCCTTTGTCCCAGCCCTATCAACCACTAGACCATTTCCTTAAGTGCAACATCCACCTGTCTCTTAAAACACCTCCAGGGATGGTGACTCCACCGCCTCCCTGGGCAGCCCATTCCAATGCCTGACAATCCTTTCAGTAAATAAATTCCTCCTCATATCCAGCCTGAACCTCCCCTGGCACCACTTGAGGCCATTTCCTGGTTCTTCCAGGATGAGGTAAAACGTAGGAACTAGAACAGAAATAGAATAGAAATTACCTAGGCAATACAAATTGCTAGCAAGAGTAGACAAATTTGGATATAATTGATAAAAAAAAAATTTGGCTTAGATGAACTCGACAAAAGCAGTATCTTTGAAACATCTGTAGGTGCTGAAACAGTGCAACATATACATATATAAGTATGTTTTTTCCTGCATGTCTCTAGCTTTATCAAAGATGCAGTGCTTCAGGCACATGACATTGCATATTCCAGTGTATCCCAACAAAAGGCAGTTGCTGCTGTTTCCTCTTGCAGCACAACACATTTTCAGGCACTGTGGTACTTCTTTTGGCTTTTAACACTGGAACCCTCAGGAGAAACTGCTCTTGCTGCCTGTGAGTAGTGAGTGATGAATAAGAAATGGGGCACTTGAATCTTTCTTGCATTTTCTTCAATAAGCTACAGATAAGAAAACAAAACAAAACGAAACACAAAAACTTTTGAAACTTTTGCGATGACCCGGTTTGGTGAAGAGGATTGGGTCTGAAAACAAACTGTTGCAAAGGGAGGAAGTAAACGGGATGTGATTGTCTGTTCCAGCACAAACACAGATGCGTTCGCTGCCACCAGACAAGGGCATAGTTATACAAACAACCCAGTGTAGGCACTCCCAAAGTAACTTTTGCAGTATCTGGAAAGGAGAGGGTCTGTGTGCCCAGAGACAGATTGTAATCCACCGGGTAAATATCTGTTCACCATATGGCTCAGGCCAATATCAACCACAATTGCATATACAGTTCAGACTCCTTTTGCTTTTATGCTTTAAAAATGCAGAAAATAAACCTGTGACCAATGTATAGCAAAAGCTCACAAAGTGATTTTAAATCAAATAAAAACAAAATTCCACTGGAATGCTGAAAGCTTCATACCTCAGTGAGGACAATTTCCGTGGCAAATACTGTTTTCCCACTGAAGCCACTTGGTGGGTACAGAAAATGTTAAGATGCCAGAAATTCTTCTTTTACCCTGGGAAAAAGCTTTTTATTTTCACTATCCCAGAGCTTAAAAATGGCTCAAGTATGTACTTCTTGCTTGAAATCTTAAAAAACCCAAACAAATTCAACTCTAAGTCAAAGAAAAGCTATGCAAAAAATTAGCCTGAACAAATGATGGGTTTGAAAAGTTAGGAATATATTAAAGTAGCAAACAAAAATTAATCTTCTGATGGTATCGTCTATCAGGATACAAAACCTATATAACTTGTATCTTTTTATTTTCATTATGAGTGACTACCATCATTATAGACCTGCTTGCAGATGAAGCTAGCATGAATCTGACTTTCTGCTCTATTAATTCATTAGCTATGGATCACCTTCAAGATTAAGATTTTTTTGCTTCGTATTTCTCCAGTTCCTGACCCTAAGTGCTCTCTCCCTGAACAAATTTCTCCCACCCCACCTTAATCCTACTTCCCCCACATACACATATCACATTTCCTGTAGCCGGATTAGTTTTGCAGTCCTTGCTCATCTACTGGTTCTTATGAAGGCAAAAGTTAAAAGTAAAACTGGTCTGAGTTAAAAAGTAAACTAGCTTTGATTCTCCTGGCTTTGGTTTTATATATGTTGTCCTAAATATCTACACTCCCTGGAAACTCTGAAGACTATGCTAAACTCTGCTGAAGACTATGTTAAATCCATAAAAAGTTGTGGTTTTTATCCTGGCCATGGGAAAGATTTAACAGTTTCAGACTTTAACAGATAATTAGCCTCTGTATGACATATTTCATACTTTCACTGGAATAGATGGAGCAGGCTTTGTGTGGTCCTCCTCTGGGTATAATGGTGGAAGCTGCGGTTTTTGACACAGTGTGAAGTTTTGCAACATAAATTACAGACAACTTTTATATAGTGAAGCTTCGTAGAATTCTCTACAGCTTGTGTCTTAAATTTAAGACACTCACGTGGCACAAAATATGGAGGTGTTTTAAACCCATGTGTTTCATGTGACTGTCTTCCAGATATTAAGAAAAGTACTTACCATTTCTTTGTGTTCAAAGTCATTACAATCACAGGAATTACAAATGAGATAATTAGGTAATTTTGATGGCTTTTAATAATTAAATCACAGAAGCCGAATTACTGATTTTATTCACACTGGATAGTCTCAAATCCTTCTGTTAGTCTCATGCCACTAGACAATCAACTAACAGTTCTTTTATACCAAGACTACCAGTGTTGTTATGTTTGTAGAGCTCTGCTATTCTTAGAGCACACCTATATGCTTTGAGAGAGTCTAGACTCAGAGGAAAGAGAAGATTTAAATCTGACTTTTTATCATCATACTGTTTTCATTCAGCCATAACAACCCAAAATCCACAAATGGATGTTTCATAGTTGTGATGATAGAATGGAAACTACGTGTTTAAAAATATGAGCAAGCTCCTTCACAGGTCTAGAATCAAAGGATTAATCTCCTTCTTCTCTCCCTTCCTCAGGGATAAAAGACACTGAACGTCCTGCAGAATGTCACTTGGGTCTGTTGTTGTGTAATTCAACTCGATACTTGGAAGGTGACAATTTTGTATCTGTTTTACCCTATTATTACACTGACTACGTCAGGACGGTGGTTCTGCCTTGAACTGGTCTGAAATGGAGAAGTGGGCCCATAGACTCCTAATTTAATGAGAACAAAAATAACCTGACAAAGTGACAAACTAAAGGCCAGGAATGAGCCTCTTGCTGAGATCCATTTCTAAACTATGGTAGGCCCAAAGTTATGCCTTCTTGATGGCAAGTTTTTAGGCAGAGAGGAAAAAAGAGCCAACTCTGCTTAGTTATCCACATAGTCAAGTATAGCCTGTCCACAAGGACTGGAATTCTCCAGTCAAGCACTGGTGCCTGGCACAGGTAAGGAGAGCTTCCAGCAGAGATGATGGTGCAAAAAACTCTCTCTCCAGCACTGAGCAGGGTTTCAGCCCAGCAGAAAATATGGCCCTGCAAACCCAGTACGTTCTGTGCGTAACACAAAGTCCACAGCAAACTCTGTTGGGGATATTACTAGACTTGATGTTGAACTGTAGGATTTCCCTTTAGGTGTGACTGTGCATTGAGTGTGGGCGGGGAATGACTGTGTGGATAAAAGGCATTATCATGAGCTTGGAACTACGGAGGAAGCAAGTAGAAAGAAAATAATTGAAAGAAACAATCTAAAATATTTATATGAGCTTAGTTTTGTGTGTCTTACTTTTCCTCTGCAGTCTCTTCTTTCTGGAGTGTCTGTATCAGAGAGAGGTTTCTTTAAAGGGCCACATTACATTTGAAGTCCTCTGTCCAAACCTGTGCTGCAATCTCCTGAAAAGTCATGTTTGCCCTTTGCTTCACAGTAGATGTGTAATGACACTGCTAATGTATCATAGTGCACCATAAGAATAGGTGAAGCTGCTTTGAAAAGAATTGGATTTTAAAAAGTACAAGGTGATTGACTCATTCTTGGCCCATGGCCAAACATGCTTACAAAATTGCTTCCGGCCGATGCTTCAGCACCTTTACCACAGAAACAAAAGGTAGTTCGGCAAGCGCAGCTGTCCCTCAAGAGTCTCATAAAGCAAAAAACATAGCTATAAAATGAATATGCAAAAGCAGTATTTATAAAGAGTTACATTATTATACCTCTGCAATCACTTACTTGTTACTCTATGTGCCAAACTGGCAAAGCTATGAAAATAATTCAGAACTACAGTGTTTTTAAACAAAATATTGAAACAAGTACGATGTCCTGAGTATTGTGGACTTAGAGTTTGTTTTAATGAAAATATCTTTGGTTTATGGAATTTTATGTAGTTCCCAACACTCCTTTGCAGTGGCCATGATATCATTTTATATTCCTGTGAAGGTAGGAACGTTACACTGCCTGAACTGTAAAATGCCCACAGCAACTAAGACCATATCCACACCACACTGGTAGATCTGTAATCCAGATGGCAGAAGTCACAGTGGTTACATCCTTTTACTCAAACTTGAGTTGCCTGCTAGCCCCATGTCATAAAACCAGAAGTTTATCCTTTTCCCTACAAATGTGCGTGCAGAAAAGGGACATAAAACTCTGCACCTCCAGATTTATCTGAGATAGGTTCTAGCCAGCTAGCTGAGGTACCCACAGTGGCAAAAGCAGCCTCCACTACCCATGATACTACTTGCCCAGGCTCTGAAGCCCATATTGCTGCAGCTTCGAGCAGCTGTTCTTCAGCCAGATGGATTACGCCATCACATCTGCCAAGCACAGTGCGGACGTGGTCTGAATTGCTGCAACCATTTTACAGTGCAGGCAGCATAATGCTGCTACCTTTGTATGTGTAGAAAATGATGTCACTGCCATTGCAAAGGAGTGCTGGGAAGTGCTTCAGGTTGGATAAATACAAGACTTTTTTCACTGAAACAAACCTGCACTCTAATAGTTTGGAAATGGTACCTGTACTTTCAGTAGCCTGAATACAGGAATTGCAAACAGAAATCCATTCCATTATAAAAAAATCTTGCAATTATAACAATCAGCGGTCACTGATGTTATCTGCACTGCAGGTAAATATGGTGAGAATGTCTGTGGCCAATATTTCTACTATTTGATGACCACATTATTATTTTTGGTTTGCTGTTACAATTTCCTCCTTGACTTGTTCCCAAAAGGCACTGAAACACCAGTCTTATCACTCAGACAGTAGTAACTGCAACTGTCTTTACATGAGTTTTGCAAGCCCCTGTCCAGAAGACTTCCTAGCAGAAGAGTGTGCACTCTGCGTCTTCTCAACGTGAAGCTCCCCCCTTTCGATTGTCGTGAGCTGTGTGAGCTTGTTGAGACTGGACCAAGTCCAAGGGTGAGCCAATTGCAAGGCAATGAAGGTGACACCACACCATGGGAAACTGAGGAGAGAAACGTCCGTCTTTTGCAGTGGGGGAGATGATCAGCTATTAGCCACCATCCTGCTCAGCTGGATGGAAGTTTTAATCCTCAAATCCTGTCCCTAGCAGCCAGCAGATCATTTCCCAGCAGTCATCTTTGTAGCATCTGCGTGAACGTGGTGGGGTGCCTTGTACTTCTGAGCACATGCTTTGTTACTGTCTTTTTTCATGTCCCGATCAGACTATTGCAAAACGCCGTATGCAGACTACCCAAAATGAGTCATGTCTGCTGGCATGGATATCTGCAAGATGTCTCTGTAGAGAGGTGGGGAGCCATGCAGGAAGCAGGGGAGAAGACCACCCTGGCACAGCACAATGGCTTATTTATTAAAGAGAATAGAATATTAAACAGAGAGGGGCTAGCAGGTTTGCATCCACTGTGGATTAGCTTCCAGGCAAAATGTAAAGAGTTCATTGTGACTCCCAAAGTATTACATGCTGGCCTGGCTGCCACAGGGGCTTGATCCCCTGTGAAATATATCCCACTTGCATCTGCTGAGAGTCAAAGCTATGCTCTAGAAGCGTTATACCCAGAGGGTGTCAGGGCACTGGAACGTGATCCACTCCGCACCTCCAGGTCTCCAACCTTCCCTTGCTTGTGGCATATTCTGATTTGTCTGGTTTTAGACCTGCCGTTTGTGAGAGTTTTCCTGTACACCGAATCCTACACTGGGAGAAGGGACTGTATTACTCATACATAGTTTAAAAAACTTGGGTAAACTGGGTGGTTTCTTGCTCCCATGGACATATGACTTCATCCTCTCTGTCTTCCCAACTTCATGCACTAGCACAGCTAGATTTATAGGATGATCCTCTTTGCTTCAGAGGCAGATCTGCTGCCTTATCACCAACTGAACAAGAATTCCTTCCTTATCGAAGGATCAATGTGTGTTGAAGTGGAGAAACTATGTGGTATCTCTTGGTTTGTACTTGTTAGTAAATTAACTGCATTCAGTTTCTGTAACTTGGCTTTTCTTAATATATAATTTAATTTCTTATAATTTAAAGATGAAAAAAAAATGTGTTGGTAGTGCACAATTGCAATAGTGGGCTAATACAAAAATGTCTTGATATCAAACAAGTGAAAAAGCTTTTCCACTCAGTAACTCCTGAGCCTTCAACAGCACAGTTACCTGGGCAATTTACTCACGTTATTCATGATGAAGTTGTGATTAGCAGTGTGCTGTTAATTGCTGAAGCCCTCTGGTTTAGCTGCTATTGTCCATAAAGACTAAAAAATATATATATATCTTTGGCAGCCCAGTCCATTTCAAGCCCTACAATTTACACTCACTAAATTACTAGGACCAAAACTATATTCAGAAGTTGTTCCATTCTACTCCACATGCTTCCTCACTCTGTTTCCTAGCATCTTTTTCCAAGCTTGTATTGGGCAATTACCTTACATGCAGAAAATAACATCTGTAAGGCTTTTCTTGATTTTTTTTAGCCATTTATTCTCCTGTCGTTGCTTAAAAAACCCCAAATTGCAAAGCCATGTACAAACTGATATTGAGAAATGGTAATGTAAAATTACACATTTTTCACATTCAATAGCTTTATCTAGCAGTCTGCCTTTGTCCTTAGGATTTAATTAAATCTCTCACAGAAAACAGAATTTGCTAGTACTTGACTTTTGTTTTCAGAGCACCAAAACACAGAAGGCATTTAGAATCAATGACAATGCACAAAACACAATGAACTCCACTTAGTGCTCAGGGCAATACAATGCTCGTCCTTTCTATGGAGAGACCCTGGGTTAAAAAAACGATTAAAATTAAGCCATGACCGTTTCTAGGTTGTCTCCTGAAGAATCCTGACTGCTGCATCAAGCTTATTATGCGTCACACAGTCCACCAGCACATGATGGCTACCTCTACAGCTCCAGTAATCTTTTTTCTCACTACATAAACTATATCACCCTCCAGTCTTTATTTGTCTTCACTGGCTTCCTTCCTGTCTCTTAACTCCTCACCCTCTGCTTGAAGACCAAGCATAATTTCCCCCCTCCCATTTCTGCTCCTCCTTCCCCTTCCTCTCAGCAGGGCTGCCTACAGAGCCTGCTTTGCTCCAGCAGGCCCCCTGCTTTTGTTTCCCAGCTGGTCTCTCCTGCATCACTTTAGCTTCTCTTTACACCAGTTGGATCCCTTTCCTACCTGGCTTTTCCAGAGCTACTTCACATTCTTTCTTTCTTTCTTTTCTCATGGCCGACTTCTTTCTGTCTTTCTTCTTCACTTTGACCTTAATGGCAGATTTGTGATGGTCACTAAAGAAAAGGTACGATTTTAATTCTTGCAAAACTGATTGCAAAACTCTGAAAATTAACACTCAGCTAAACAAAAAACTGGTGGAAATCTAATTAAAGGTAGACATGATGTTCAGTGGCCTTGAACTGTGTAGATAAAGGTCACTGAATGAGAAGCTACTGAGAATAATTTTGCTTCTGGCCATGTTAACAAGGGACAGTAAGCCACACATTAAGTATATTCCTTGAATTAGGAGCAGTTTCAAGTCTGAAACACTTCTTAGCCCTTGCAGAGAGGCCCACAGTAGGGGAAAGGTGTGCTCTTCCTATCGCACCAGCCAGCCGGGCCTGTAACATTTCCTCCTGTTACGCTCTTAGTCATTTACCATCCCACTAACTGCAAGGAAGCTCAGCCACAGCTTCTTTCCCACTCCACAGTGGGCTATATGTCTCCCTGCTATTCATGCAGCTCGAGAAAGTTTGTCTGTTTCCCTGAGCAAAAAAGTGTCTTTCTTGTGTCTTCTGGAGCAGTGCTGCTCAGCACAGCATGCAGCCCCAGGATTCACTGCCTGGCTTTTGGCTTAACTAGAACCTGGACAGCGGTGGGTTTTTTTTTCAGATTTCTTGTGAGAGTGGAAAGATCAGCAAATACAAGATAACATATTTGAAGGAAATACTTGAAATAATTTATATTATATTGTAAGTGATATTTTTGCCGCCAGCTTCCTGCAGAAGGATCACTGGACTTGCTTTGACATTTTCAAGCCTTCACGCATCGTATTGCTCATGATTTACACTGCTGATAGGCCTGCTACATATTTATGGCTCGTGGGATGCCTGTTACTGGCCCATATAGTACAAATCACCTATTTTAAGACCTTCTACACGAAAAGCAGGTGTCTAACAATTTAAGAAAGCAGGGAAGACCGGGGCAAATGCACCTCATGACAGGGTCGCACTGGTCACATTTCCATCCTCCTTGTTGGTAGAAAAGACTATATTTTCAGAACAGATTATGCTTGTAGGTCATTTACACAGATTCTCATAATCTGTGCACAAAATCTGAGGACTCTCCATGGCTATTATCACACCATGTATATACATATATTTATACACACACACATGTGGTGAAATCCACCTCTGCATCTGCTGGGACCTCTCCAGCAGCTCTGCTGGCAGGAGCCGCTGCGAGGAGATGTGAATCACTACAGTGTTCCCAATTTCTGCAGACTGCTTTACCAGCTGCCAGGTAAGTTGCACTGCCACAATCCCCTACCTCGGGGACTCTCTCTTTCTCGTGGCCTTCTGCAGGGTTCTGCACAAGCAGGGGCCTGATTCCTCAGACAGATGAAGGAGGGAAAGGTAGATGTTGTCCTGAAGGGAGAAAAAGAAGCATGAACTCAGGACGCATCCTGTACCATGACTGCACATGCCTACAGAAAATGGTCCATGTTACTCTGCTACAGAACCTTCCTCTCCAGGGCTTGCTTTTCCTTTGATTTTCGTATGACCAGAAACAGCAAATAACAAACTGAATCAAAATCTATACGCACTTGTGCAGCCCTCTGCCTTCAGCAGAGACCAATAAAAGGCTGTTTTTCACCAGCATTTTTACAGCAATCCAATAAGCTATTTCCAGATCACTTGAACCAAAAATAGCCAGAGAAATGTCAAATCCTCCAGTACATGGCTGTACCTTTTGTTAGTTTGTGAGATATATTTCCAGGCAAGTATACAGGCCTTGATAACTACATCAAATGTTCAGATCAAGAAATGTTATGTCCAAGAGGTAGATAATTTCCCCCCTGCTGTGTTGGGAACAGGCAGTATTCCACAGCCCAGCTCCTCTGCTTCTTCCCATCACATACGCCAGTCACTGTTTTCATTATTTTGTCTTTGTCCAGAGTTTTGACCTCTCATTGACTTAGAAGTTTACATATGAGGAAAAACAGTCAGGCAGCTGCTAAAACAAGCTGGGAGAGATCAAACGGTTCAGAAAGAATTAAAAACAAACAACTTTTATCGTTTTCTTTTGTGTTTACCAATACATTAACAGATCCAGATAGATGGAGAGATACACAAATGCGCATACATCTGTTTAAATGATAACATTAAAAAATTACATTGAAAGAATATTGTTTAGATTAGCGCAGCCGAACACTGAAGGATAAGGAAATTAGGAAAATTAGGAAATAGCAGGTTAAGATTGCTATGCTAATTTATTTCTGCCACTGGGTGTGATTATCCTGTGTTGTACAGAATGAGGCATGCATCCTGTGGGAAAGTCTAAAATATGACTATGTCATGGAAGGGCTTGTAAGAAAGCATATGCACATGGGGAGGGACAAAAAAAGATTAGAGTCTTAAATCTGCCATTTTCTAATGTATCAGGAACTGATGCTGTAACTTAGATGACACTATTTAATGACTGGGGCATAAGGAACCAGATGACTTAGCTTGTGTTTAAGGGAGAAAAAAGCTAGGTATGGGCAACCCCCCGTGACACATATAGAGAAACACAGATTCTTGCCTTTTATTCAGTAGCACAAGCTGTCATTGCAGGCATTTATTTCATCACTTTGGAGTGGAGGTATGATGTCAAGCATAAGTGCTATTTGGTCCAGATCCTGGAGCTGGAAGATCAAGTAGTAGAAATCAGGGTTTGTTTCCTCTATCTTACTAAATCTTCCTAACCCTCTTCTCTATTAAATCTGGTCCAGAAATTTCACCCTGATTTTGCTGTATAGTTTCTCCTAATGTTTCATTGCCTATTACTGATTTAGTGTCAGTGAGAACTCTTTAAATCAGTGATGTTGTTCAATTACTGTATTGGCAGACTGCCTTGACCTTTCCTGGAGAAGTCAACAAGAGAAAAACAGTGGTAGTTCTCAATGGCTGCATTTCAATGCACCTCATGCAGCACAGGAAAATTTTTGTCTCTGAGATGAATGACTTGACTTTCAAAGTTCTGCCGTAAACTGTAGTTAAACTTCCTAAAAGACGTCCGATTTCCCAAATACTTAAAATAATATTTCTACAGATATCGTACAAGTGCCAATAGTGATCTAAACCAGAACGTTTTTATTGAAAATAAAGCTGTACTTGCTTCCTTAGAAGTGTCTTTTTTGTTTTTTATTTAATAACACTGCCCTGGCCTGTATCATCTGAACTCTGAAGTGCTCTGTAATGTGTGACAGAGGCAAATATGTCCATGCACTCTCCTGCTCTTTGATATTGCTTATAATTATAATTCAGATAATTCAAATCTGCTTGCCTAAATGCTTAAATAGTGCTAAATTACAGGATGCAATTCCTACCAAATGACAACTCTCTGTGTGTCATTTTGCCTCCTTGCCATAGATAAGCAATAGTCTCTCATGTAGGCCATGGTAAACTATAAAATGGGCTAATTGGGAGAAATGGAAATACATTTTCTTGGTTTTTTTTTCTAATGTTGAATGTGACAGACAGTTAAGATAGAGCTGAGTATCACTATAAAGGAGAAGCAGAATTATCATTTCAATATTAACTTCACATCTGAAGCAGATTGTATACAGCTATCTGCTCCATCTATCCCTTGGGCATAAAGGCAGTCAAAGAATTCGTAAAGAAGGGGAGGAAATTGCGCTGGTCAAGATCAAATTGCAAGCATGCATAATTTGATGTACTAATGACTGTCCACCAGATATCACTGCAGGAGACTCGCCAAGAGGTTAATTGTTACGAGGACTGGAGTTTGATGCTTAACAAACATCTCCTCAGTTTCATTGTGGAATGAAAGTTATGACAGCTGCAAAGACTGCTGGTCTTAGTTGGCTGCAATAGTGAGTAGTGTTTAGAGAAATCTTGACTTTCGAAAGAAAATCTCTGCTTGCAAGTAGAAGCTAGTGGTAGGGTTGCTGCAGGCATAGAAGTGTAATTCCATAGCTTCAGTATGTGGAATCATCATAAGGCTTTAAGGTTAACTTTGCAGCTTGAAGTTAACTCAGGCCTTAGAGGAGCATCTAATTTTGTATAGCTCATTTGACTTTTGAAAATGTTGGGTTGTATAATAGAGACAGTCTCACATGGCACAGTGAAGTCCTCCTTGTGTAAAGCAACTCAAAGCTGTCTTTCATGGTCTTTGCATGGAAGTCTGCAAGTTACAAACCTTGCACCTTGCAAGTTGCAAAACGTCATTCGTCACCTCTCATCTCTAGATCTGATCCAACGTACAGAGAGGCTACTTGTCTTCTGTCTTCAGAAGCAAGAGACCAGTCAACAGTCCATTAAAAAGATTTATGGTGAATAAAATATTCCTAAGCAGAGAAGACTCTTCTAATCTCACTTCTGGTAAGCAGGTGTGTTACGCATCACCTCAGTGCTGAGCAGCGTACATAATGAGAAGACAGAAACTTTCCTCATTTTGATAGTTAAGATTCCATCCCAGATATCATTAAAACCCTGATCACACTAATCACAGTATGCATAGATCTGCTGCACATGGAGGGATCAATAGCCTAATACCAGACAAGTAATTGTTGTCCAGTTTGTTGTCCATGTGGATGACATGGCCTTTCTCTCTGATATTTCACCTTTCCAGACTGAGAAGAATCATTTTAAACATCTCTTAAAATGTCTGATTTGTTGTTGTTGTTGTTGTTGTTGTGGAAATTGCACACATGGACTTCAGTTCTGCTTTTGACTGAAGAAGGTTAAACTGCAGACGGAATACTAAGAATTATCCAGCAGCTAAAAGCAATATGCTGAGTTACTGAAGCATATAGGTGATCAGTAACTCATATATTAATTACTGTCTTAGCTGACAATATTGTTATCTTTGCCATGATATTCCTAGACAGAGTTATTGGAAACAATTGTAAGATCAAATAACAACAAATAATGTTAAGAAAAAAATAAATATATCAATCCAGAAGAATTACTGAGCTGCAGTGGCCGAAAACTGAACCTTCATCAGGACTGTAAATTCACTGATCTGATTACTGTGAATGATGTTTGCCTTCTGTATTTCGTGTAAGACTACCCCATAGTGACCAAGGAACTTCGGGTGGCTGTATTGGGTAGGCGACCTTGCTGTGTCTGCTCTTGCCTGTGTACACACATGCTCCTTCCTGCAACACCCCTTGGGGGGCACATGCCAGGGAGCATCTTTACCCTCAGCACCAAGGTAATTCTCGGGGTTCCTCTGCTGCAAGAAAACGGGAGGAAAATCCAGCTCACCTGCCCATCCAGGGGATGCATAACTAGCACAAAGGGGAGCTGGAGAGGAAACTACACAGCAGGGAGGTCATCCTCTAAGAGAAAAATCTCCTGGGCACTTGGAAACATTTTGTTTCTAACTGCCAGGGAAAATGCTGACATTTATCTTTGGTACTGGTTCCAAGTTACATTTTGGCTTTGCTCATGCTGAGGAGCTTTCTAGCTTGGAGAGAGAAGAAAAAGAAAGCAGGTAGACCACAAGACTCCTTGCTGCCTTTTATTTTATCCACCCCTGTGCTGCTGCCTTTCCCTTACTCTGCAGCAATTCATGTGGGAGGGTGAAGAAGCAACTGTGGTAGCAAAGCATGGCAAGACACAACAGAAACTGGAAACAATAACCTGCACATTGGAGCATGATGACCAGTAACTCTGCCAGCAGCTGGGGATAATAGCCAGGCCACGGTAACCCACACCAACAGCTGGCAAAACTGCTTGGCATGCTTCAAGGCTTGCTGGCCTGTCCTTTTTACAGGTGTGGAGCTGCGGCTGGCTGTCAGCCTTGCTGCGCACCTCTAAATTCAGGAGTTTCTCCATATGCTTGAATACTTGCCTCTGGGAGATGAAGAATTTTGGTTTGCATAAATAGTTCATATTATATTATTACAACTTGCCCAGTCATAAATTTTATTCATTGTTTATTTTATTATTATAAGGTGTTATGTAGCTTATGTAAATACATTTAATTCTCTCTCTCTGATTTGGAGTGCTGGCTTTGCTTTAATAGGGAGGAGTAATCCTTGCTTTGGAAAAGTATATATCCACCCTCAAAGGGATCACCAAAGGCTTGAGACACAAATGCTGTCCTCCTGCACTGTACAAAGTGAGCAAAATACCATTAGCGATTATTCCCTTGTGCTGAACTGAGGATAAGGAACAAAATTCGAGGAACACGGCCTGAGAAGAGGTGAATTTGTCTGCTCACCTGTCATGGTCTCCTCTTTGCTCTTTCACAGAAGATATTGGCTTGGGACAGTTGCTGTGTAGACAGGCTGAAGGCAGCTTATCCTGGGACACTGAGGTAGCTGAGAACAACTGCTGAGCAAGAACATTACCACTTTAGTTGGAGCAAAATACTGTTTACCCCTTTCTCACTCATTTGCCTCTCCCATTTCCCTGTTTCTCACTGGAGGCAATGGCTGCCTGAGGCATGGGAGTACCAGCAGATCCCACAGCTGCTACGGCTGTTGGGCTGGGAAGGGCGGCATGCTGAGCCCCACAGTGGCCAGAACACACCCAGGACCCTTGGAAGTCTCTCTTTACTACATGGTCCTGTTACCATGCCCAAAGTACCCCTGCCCAATGCCCCTTACCTATGGAGAGGTACCACTGCGTGGTCTGACCTTCTTCAAACACACCTCCCACCCTAACTAGGGCACTCTGTCATTTACTTCCAGGTGCTGCTGCACAGCATGTTTATACATAGCCAGAGCTGATCTCCTTCTTACCACCACCATGTCACTGTTTCAAGAGATGAGCAGAGGACTCCTGTGGATACCTGCAAAGGGAGTTCTCCAGTTGTGGTTTATGGTCCTAGGTGTGCTGGTTCCAGTACAAGTGTCCTTCATTCACAGGAACACAGTAAAGAAGAGGCTCAGCAACCAAACCTATAGCTGCCAGAGCTCAGAAAGTGTCGGGAGCTCAATTGTTGGCACTCAGACTCACTATTGTCTTTCTTTAGGTGTCTCCTACCTGCCTACTACAGCTCTTTTTCAGTTTTGCCTGTCTTAGCAGGAGAGATCAGGAGGCTTGGACCCACTAGTCCTGCATACACTAGGTGAAGTGGCTTGGTCTCTGGTTCATCAGGACTGGTTTCCGCATATCTGCAAGGTTCCTTACTCATCACAGGCACCACCACCCATGGCGAAACTCCAGATCCCCACAGTGGACCATGAGGAAAAATACAGCTTGCCACCTGCCAGGCCAGATTCCTCAGCAAGACACTTGATGCCAGCAAGAGCAGGAGAGCTCTGGAAGATGAGCCCAGCTTTGGGCATGGCACACATGCATGAGGGTAACTGACTTGCCTGCACAAAGGATCCTGTCTGCCCCTGCTTGTGGTTTTTTGAGTCTTCCTAGTTTTAAGTCTGACATAGAAGGTTTTACTGGTGAAGTGACATAGAAAGTGACATAGAAGGTTTACTGGCCTTAGTAATATATACATGGTGGAACCAACCCCACTAACATCAGACCTGTTTTGCACTGGCAGCTGCTGTCAGTCTGGCTTCCCAGTTAGGAGCCAGTTGCTTTTATCTGTGGATGTGTGCCTTAATGTGGTATTGGAGCCAATGTGATGAGAGTTGTTTCTACTGCAAGAAGAAAATTGTGGTGGAGGCACTTTTCCCCTGAAATAGTTACAAGACTGTTTCCTTGGATGCAGCAGAAGCTAAACAGCAGGAAGCAGATCCTTTGCTTGTCTCCACCAGCTTCTGTCACCCAGAGCTCAGCTGTAGAGGCTCTTAATTTCAGACTTCCTCAGAGACACATTCCCTGCTTTCCTCCTGGACCTCAAGACAGAATATTTTCTTGTTGCTTCATCCCATGGATTTTCCCATCTTTTCTGCTGTTCTTTCATATATTTCTAACATACACTGAACGTTGGCCATAGCAGCTTCCTCTCTCACACATCTGGTATGTCTCTTTGCTACGGACATTGACTTGCTCCTGCATTTGGGATGGAGATTGCTACTGTTTGTATGGTCTAGCTACATGGAGATCCTTTTTTTATGGAACTGCCTTAAATGAGGGACAAATGCATACTATTTAAAGTATAAAATAGCCAAGTACTTTGAAAAAGCCTGCTCCTAACTGTCCCAGACTGCTCACCCACAGTTAAAATAAACTTTTTGGCTTTAATCCCCATGTTCTGTTTCACATATAGGAATGACAATGCTTTACTTCACTAGTATATTAGAAAAATAAGGGAATATGTCTGTATGTGAAGCTCCCAAACACTGCAATAGTGAGAAGCATGGCAAAGCCTAGGAAAAAGCTAATATTTTGTCCTTTCAAAATGGGATTTGGGTCAGGAGAAAATCTGAAGCACAAAAACCCGTTACTACCACAACCTTTTCTTTGTTTTCCTGCCTGTCTCCTGATATTGTGGGACAGAGGGGAATGACTAGAGCTGAAGCAATAACCCCACCTCCACCAGATTACAGATTGTATCATCAGAGATCCCCTATTCACAAGGGAGCATCTGCTGTGGGAATCTCCACTCAGTTTAAGTTCTTGCTCTGCTTATGCATGCATAAGAAGAACAAACTTGGCAGGCTGAAAAGTCCGTCCCTTAAGAATATTGACAGATGAATGTAAACTCAATTACCTTGCTTTTTCATTCCAGTTGAGTTACTTGCACTGTACTAAGTACATCAGCATCTGGAGTCACTTTGAACAACAGGATAAATCATTTTCCGGTGTCAAAAGCAGAATTTCCAGTATTTATAACTTGCAAAAAGTCAAGGGGTTGGCTGTGCTTTGTTTCCCACTATCCTGAAAAAACAAACAAGCCAAACCCTATGTAGGAGGTTCATCATCTCCAAGAGTAGGGTGGGATTTTGTGGGTATAGCTAAATGGCTGATGGCCATTTTGCCTATGAGCCTGCAAAACTGAAAGATGTAAAACCTGCTCCTGAATTTTCCTTACCATTCTCACCACCACCACCGTCTTCACTATCCATTAACCCAGCTCATTACTGAAAGGTGAAAACACAAAAAAAGTAAACATTAGTTAATGGGGTTTGCACCTGGGGGCAGTAAACAAAGCTGCTCTCTGTGCCTGTGAGCTCTTGAAGGGAAACTCTGCAAATCTTAGCGCAGAATGGACAGATCTGCATGGGATAGGGTATGTGTACAGAGAATGGCAAAAGTATTTTGATTTTTCTGATTCAACATTGTGGATAGAAGCAGAAACTGATGCTAATCTTACTCCTCTGTAGCTTGGGACATTTCAAATCCATATTTTTCATTCTGGGGTTTTGTCTCAAGTGGAGAGAATTGAGACTTTGTCTTGGGCTTAAAGAATCAAGACTTTGTCTGAAATGCAATAATATGGTGCATGCTAAACAAAACAAGTCTTTGTGTACCATTATTGTCAAAACATTATAGCAGCAGGAAATAGCTAGACATGGACTTTCCTTTCCTAGTTAACTGCTACTATAGATCTATTAAACTTCAACTCATTTTACTTTCAAATCCTATTGCAGTTGCTGAATCCTTTGTCAGAGAAAGAAACAGCCTATACAACAGCTCTTTACAGCATAGCAATGCACATATTAAATCAGAACATATTCACCTTACCGTTTCCTTCATTCACTCCACACTTTTCTGAATGTGACTGTGACTCCTGCGCCCGGGCATGACCCCGCTCCCGCCTGCCCCGTGGAGCATCACCGGCAAGCAGGCAAGAGCTCGCTGGCCCTTTGGGAGCTGCTGTCAGGGCCAGGCTTGCCCCTTCGAGCATGGCTCACCAGAGCCAGGCTCAGTCCAGGTCCTGAAGAGGCTGCTGTGAGTCATTTGGTGGAAGAAACATGCGGTACGGTTTGATTTCCATGGCAAGGTCAGCTCTCTCTGTCGATGCTTTCCCCTGTGCAGGGACAGGGTCTGAAAGAAAAACAAGCCCTGTAAAGGTATAGCTCCCTGGGCATACTATTCAGGTATGGATTTTCTTCTTCTGGTACTCAAACCAGAGCAAGGATTAACTCTACTGAAGACAATGGAGCCAAACCAATGCAACTCAAAGGAAAATCAGACTGTAGCTCAAAGAAACATCTATTCCTATTACTTCCCAGACTTTTATTGCTGTAAATATATACTTCTTTGTATTAACCGGCTTCAAAGGTCTTAAAGTCCTTATTGTGTATGCAGACTACTAGTAACACAGTGTGCTGCTGATGCATAAAGCACGCATGAAGAGTACACAAATACACTCAGCCTGGGCTTAAATTTAGCTCCAACCACACAAAAGATATCTTTATAACTAAGAATGATGGGAAGAAAGATCTCATTCCAGACCAGATGAACAACTCATTTTTTTACTGATTCTGGATTTGGCCGACCTGACTTAAATGTGACCTGAGACATTTCTTAGTGCTTTGGAAATTGCATCAACATACTTGGGTTGGAGATGCCACAGTCAGGAAAAAAAAAAGGGGGGAGGGGGGAGATTCTATTTTTAAAATTCTGCTGTTCCTTTTTAAAATAGATCAGTGAAGCATAACTTTTCCTATAGCTGTAATTTTTCAGGCTAAGCAAACTCCAGTAATTTCAAAGGCAGTGGGAACAAGGGGTCACTTGGGGCCAGCCTGAAAAAAATTAACTCCTTGTTCTTTTCCAGTAAAAGCTTTCATCATGTTATTATTGTTGAAAAGATACAGCTTATAAATGAAAAGGTAAGCTTTTCCATGCAAGAAAGAACAAACTGAAGAAATATGTAGCAGTAGCAGGCTCATAAGTGTATGAGAATATTAATGAGGATAGAGCAACACCATCAGAAATACAGCTCCGCATTTGCTCAGTACCTATCACAAGTGCAGGACTCGATTTTACTAAATTATTACTGTCACTAGATAGCTAGTGTCAAAGAGGACTGCCAGAAGCCATGAACACCTTTCAGCAGTAGGAGGCTATGAGCCATGCAGTGTTTGAGCTTTACCTGGCATTATCATAAGTGCTGAGAGCTCCAAAGACTTTCCCTGATAACATATAGCTGAAAGTCCTCGGTTTTAGGAGAAAAAAAGCCAGGTTCCAGCAGCATGACCCTCTTGAATACTTAACACAAGTAGAACAGGTTCTTGTTTCATGATTATTTTATATTGGACAGCTGGACATGTTTCATATAACAGAGGTCTTAAGAGCTAGTGTGTTACATGATTTTTAGGTCATATATTTCATACCAACATCAAAATAACCCTAAAACACTGAAAAACCCAAACATAGGTAGGTAGGCTGTCCTTGTCAATAAATTCTATTTAGCTGAACGATGGACTCCTGGCCTGAATTGACACCTTTGAGCACTGGCCATCTCACAGAAAAAGTGCCTTGGAGTAAAACTCTACAAGTAATAGGGTAGATTCATGTTTTTCAATACGTTTCAAGTATGGGAATGGCATTAAAAAACCCCAAACAAATCCCAAGTGGCTTTCAACTGGGTGAAGTAATGATAGCTTGGAATTGGGAAGGCTTGGCCTCTGTAGTTTGAGAGCCCAAGTGAGGTAGCTGGGATAGACATTCAGGCTTTGAAAACACCAGCTATCTTCTGTTTGTTTGTATCTACATTTACGTTTGGATAAACAGCTCTCAGCAGAAGAAAATGCAATTTGTTTAAGTATTTCAGCCAAAGGACAGCAATTATAACAATAAGACACTCCTTTCCCTACCTTCAAAGCATTTGCTAGTACCGTGGACCTGAGACCAAGTCCTGAGGCTTAAATACCTTATAACTACACCAACATGGACACTTCAGAGATCTGCTCTTTGGATTAGACACTGTGAAATCTTACAAACATTTTCTATTTATAGCATTTCTGTCCCTCTGGTTACAGAATAGAAGTTACTTTGGTACACTGCAATGATATTGCAAAGTCCTTCTAGATAAATGAGCATCTTCATGCTGTAATTGCAGAGTGCAATCAGTGGATCGACCAGACACTAATAAATCTTTAATCCCAGGCCATCCAAATGGTTCAGCAGCACTCTCTGAAATGTCCATGGTTCCTTAGCTGTCAGGAAATGTGATGCCTTACTTTGTCACAGAAATGTTTAATGATATTTGAACTTACACAGCACTGAATATCATAGAATCGTAGGAGTTGGAAGGGACCTTTAGAGATCATCTGGTCCAATCCCCCTGCAGAAGCAGGTCCACCTAGATCAGGTAGCACAGGAACATGTCCAGGTGGGTCTTGAAGACCTCCAAGGAAGGAAACTCCACACCTTCCCTGGGCAGTCTGTGCTAGGGCTCCCTCACCCTCACAGTAAAATAGTTTTTTCTGATGTTTCAATGGAACTTTTTGTGTTCCAGCTTCATCCTATTACCCCATGCTATGTCGCTAGATACAATAGAAAAAAGGTATGTCCCAACCTCCTGACATCCATCATTTACATACTTGTAAATATTAATGAGATCCCCCCTCAGTCTCCTCTTCTCTAGGCTAAACAGCACCAGTTCCCACAGTCTTTCCTCATACGAAAGATGTTCCGGTCCTCTGATCATCTTGGTGGCCCTGTGCTGGACTCTCTCCAGCAGTTCTCTGTCCCTCTTGAGCTGGGGAGCCCAGAACTGGACACAGGACTCCAGATGAGGCCTCACCAGGGCAGAGTAGAGGGGGAGCAGAATCTCCCTTGACCTGCTGGCCACACACTTCTATAAAAACAATATGCAATGCTTCTATTAAAAAAAAAAAAAAAAACTCAAACCTTACAGACGTAAGAATTTGAAGTACAAAAACCTTGGTGGTCTGGAAGTGTATACCACAAAGGAATAACCTGTAGCTACAACTTAGAGTAGCTCTTCATGTTGTCATGGACATAAACAAAGGCAGCCTTCTCCAACATGCTTGAGATTTCTATGAGTTGATCAGAACACGCAGAATGCTTTGAGCAAAAATCTTTTACTTTGTAAACAAATAAAGTGCATGCAGACATTTTACTTTAAAAACAAGTGTCTGCAGTATATAAAGTATTATAAAGAATAATTTTAAAGGCTCAGTCAAACATACGTCTTACATGGTTTAGAAATGCTAAAGATACCTTTTAAAAAGAATAGTGTGTTTGATTTATGTGGTATTGTTTGATTAATACAGAGCTGCAGCAAGTAATTCCAGAGAGTTTGATTCAGTTTTTCTGTCAGTGACACTCAAGCACTTTTATAAAATACTTTAAAGTCTGTGGCTGATATAAAGTATAATTGTTCATTTTGTGTCTCTTACTAGAAAAGCTCTCCTGTTAAAGGAAAAGAAATTAGTGTCTTCATCCTCTTTTCTTCCTTTAACTTTTCAAATATTTATAAAGGGTTTGGATTTTCTTTTTTTCCTAAAAAGCATTGTGTTGTAATTACATTTGTGAATGATCCTAATTGGTGCAACCAAGTAGCTCAGTGCAGAGTGTCATATTCAAAGACTGCAGCTATATGTGAAACACTTTCCTGAAAATCTAACTAACTCAGGCAATGGCTCTTTTGAATTTTATAACCTAAACAGTGCCAGAATACCAGTCAGATGAGAAATATGCAAAGAAAAACTTCGTTGATATTTTAAGGAGCCGTATCTTGGGGAAATGGTAGATTTGGCTTTAGGATTTCTAGTATCAGGTCAGAAGTTTGCAGTCTCATACAGCAAAACATTTTGTTAAAAAACCAAGATTTTAGCTGAATTCTGTTTGAAACAATGTAAACTTTGTGTATATGGGTCTTTGGCTTGTCATTTTCCATCTCCAAGGCAGTGTTGCTGGTCACTAGTGTCCTTTAACTGGAGGTTAAAGTCAAGCCTCTTTACTCTCTGTACTGCAGCCATTCTCAGCTACCTAGCTACCTACCTCCCTTTACCTCATATGTCTTGCATGTTCTGCTTTTGATCTCTTCTTTTGCATGCACCACTTGCCTCCATCATCATCATGTGCTGAAGATGCAAAAACAGGTTTCTATGAGTAGGAAGGCACCCTACAAATCACGTGCACCCTTTGTATTTCCTTAGCCCTGTCTGCCAAACTTGAGCCTGCACCCAGCTGAGGAGCCAGACACACATTGGCAGCGTACATCATGATGGAGTTTACAATGCCATTTCCTCATGGATGTTGCAGAGTGGACACCAAAGAGGCTGGAGCAGTGCAGGCACAAAGCTTTGAAGTTTAACTGTAAGAAATTTAGTAACAGGAGTGTCTGGCCAGATGCAATAAGGTGCTGCTGATTCCTGAAGAAACAGGCCTATCCAAATGGGTACAATGGCAACTTGAGGGCAGACTTCCCTTTGTTTGAGCCTAAATGATCTCTTATCAGAAAAAAAAAAAAAAAAAAAAAGCGGGAGTCAGATCTGGGGGTAGGGAGTGGAGTCTCCTAGGAGGTGCAGTCAAAAGGGTCTTTGGGTATTGCTTACAAGAGGACTTCAAGGTGAAAAAAAAAAATTAAATAACCTGCCTCTGGCACACATAAGGAAGCCTGTTTGAGAGTTCTTTTCTGCTTGTGTTTTGTTTGTTTGTTTGTTTGCTTTATTTCTTTTGTGGGGTGCTCCAGTTTTCTGGGCATGTTGCTAGAGGTTGTGTGCTTTGCCAAGCAGCAGCCTTGCATTCTCGGACAGGCAACATCCTGGTTCTGCCCTACCCCAAACTGGATGTGCTTACACACCCGAATGTACTGTCAAGAACACTTTAGCTCAGACAGACATTTGGTGAAGAGAAGTTGGGTTAAGGCTGCATTTCTCCCATGAACCGACCTTAGTTAGTATACCAGCAGCTAATAACAACGAGCTGTAGCAGTGTTTTATCCTTTGGAGAGGTCTCAGAAGAGATGCTCACCCAGACATGCACAGGATCCTTCCACAGTCGAGTTCACGGTATCTTCTCAGGCAGTGTTTACTGTTGCTATATTGTGGCATACTGTGACTTGAATGACAAGGGACTTCAACTGACTAGAAATGATGCAGATCACTGTCACAGTCTCCACCAGGGCAGAGATTTCAGCTGTGGACCATCACCCTCCACTGACACTGCACCCTCGCCTTCTCCATCCCTCAGATGTCCCACAACTTCTCACTTAGAGATAGCCACTGCAAGAATCCATGCACACACATCTGCTATCATCAGGGCCACCCTGGATAGGGAAGGGAAAAAGTAGCAATGTAAGGGTCTAAACAGAAAGGAAAAGTGTTGCTTATCTATGGAGTAGAGGAAATAAGAACCGCTGAAATTTTACAGCGGTGTCCCAGGACAGGGATGTATAATTCAGGGGAAAGATTTGCAGTGGTGAAAGCCAGGGAGAGGGAAAAAGCAGCTTGGGTAACAAGGAAGGATGAAGCTAAGTAAATCTGCATTTTTCCTGCGGGGTGCTCCGTTCCAAAGCTGCCATGAGCAGCCAGGTTGCTCCTGCAGCCCCTGCTACCCTCACACATGCGCCGGGCGCCACTAGGCGGCACTGCGGTTGCGCGGGGAGCGGCGGCTGCTGGGCTGCGGCTCCTCTCGGGCTTTTGGGTGACTTTGTTTGCGCAGGAGGCGTTGACGCTCGTGGGAACCGGTGACAAACTAATTTTTAATTTATTTTTTTTTTTAAATGGTGTCTTTAGGCGCAGAGAGTGACGGCATCGGCGCTGCGTACGTGTGGAAATGAATCCCCGGTGAGGCCGGCTCTTTCACCCGGAGCGTTGTAACATGTCTCCCACACTCAGGCTGTGCTGATCGGATACGAAACTGGCTCGGGAGGGTAAAGGAAGATTTCTGCGAGAGCCGTGAATGCCAAGCGGCGCACGGGAGAAGGGCTGGCTCGTGGGACCCCGGGAGAACGGCGAGGCTGCTGTCGCCTGGAACCAGCGGAGCACAAGGACGCTGCGCAGGTGAAGAGCAGCAGAAAGACGGACAGTAACTGTTTCAGAAGAACGCAGCTCTGAAATTATAGGAGCAGAGCGATTTAAAGAATGAATTAGTTGCTATATAGGAGTGGTAGAAATGCTGTCAGTGATGTAGGCAGGTAAGAAACTTCAACGTGACTGGCTCTAGTTAGGAAAAGGTTCCAGGGAAATTGGTAACACGCTCCGTTTTGACTCGTGATTGCCTGGGATTTTTGCCTATGCAGTGTAAACCATAAGAAAAACAAAAGTGGCCATTTTGTAGGAAATTCAATAACTAGCCCAGTTCTGCATTTGGGGGTGGGGGGGAAACACACCCAGTTTTGCTGCTGTGGACAAAACAGTAAGTGCTTCAACAGGCTCTAAACAACAGCCACTGATACCAGACAGCTTGACATCTGAAAATGTGCATTGTTAGTGTCCTCGAGTTTTCTAAGAGCTGACTGAAGAGTGCTTTGAGTCCCTAAAATGCACTTTCAGATGAAATGGAAATCCAGGGGATCTCCAGGGAGTGGGAAAGAAGTTCATATTAGAGCAGTATTTTGAAAGGGATACAGAACAAGCTGGACAGTTCAAGTCGTGAGCTTCCATCTGTCCTGTAGCCTGACATTGCCTGGGTTCTTCTGGCTATGGGCCTGATGGAAGTCTGTAGCCTGAAATGTGCGCTGCCTCAAATGACTGTGTTAGTAAATACCCAAGTAAAAGGAAGTACGTATTTATGCCGACTGACATGGATTTACAGAAAGTAGATTTTGCTAAGATATTCTGGTACTATTTTCAGAAGAATAAGACCTTCATTCACAAAGACTGTTATTTTCATATAAAACCACTGTGAAGCATGAGGCCTTAGTTTTGCACAGTGCTTTGATCAAGAGGTTACAGCAAAGTAATATGCCCAGTTCAAAATCCAGTGGTTAACTCAGTTGTTAATCTCAGTGCTAAACAATCATTTTTCAGTGGCATTCATTGTCCAAGGATATGAACTAGTGGAGCTCCACCTAGATTGTCTCCTGGCCATTTTCCATTTTGATCTGGGATACAGAGGAAAACATAGTCTCATTGTATTGCAACAGACCAGAGGAACAGAAACAAAAATAGGTCAGTGATGTAATCAGGTGATAAAAAGGAAGCAAGCATATATTACTTTACTTCAGGTAAACATGAAGCTATGTCTCTAAGAATAGAGAATGAAGGCCACAGTAGTAAGATGGAAAACTATACTTTGAAGCAGTGGCTCTGCAAAAGATTCAGAAAAGAAGAGCACAGCAGCTAAACAGAAACTCCCACTGAAAGTTGACCTAAAGGGCTAATACAATCTTTAGACAAACAGACAAGAGAGTTTTGAGTCAGGCTGGTGAAGTTACAGTATGTGGGGATTTGGCACTAATCGTGCTGCTGTGCTGAAATGCTATCTCGTTCTTCTAGGCATGTTGACACATTAGTGGAAGAGGTTGGTGGTGTTTTGCTGTGGTAGACCCAAAGCACGAGAGAAGGAGCTTCTAATGCTCCAGGGGCAACACTTACAAACAATAAAATGGTGTAATATAGTGACCAGAATGATAAAATTTGTGAAATCATAGGTTTTTTTATGTCTGAAAGATTGTTTTCTGATAGCTATTAGGTATTGCTTTCCTGGAACTGAAACCATTCAATGTAACTGAACTTTTCTCATAGATGAAAGTACTTTTGAGGTCAAGGTTTGCATGCTTCTCCCCTGTGACTAGGGACAAAATCATGTCCGTTAGCACAGTTGCCTTAACTAGGAAAAACCTATACTTTTCTGAGGATAAATGCAAGACCATTTTTTAAACTGGAATTCTGAAAATACCAGACTAAATGACTTGATAGAGTTTCCCCATTCAAGAGAGAGAATGTATTTCATCTCCTTTGCACTTCTTGGAAAGGAGATGCAGAAAAAAAAAAAGGGTTTAGCATGTAACTGAGTCATGCACCCAGCTCTCAATGCTGTTTCTATTACCTTCAATTAATTCAGAGCTCTTGCTCAGTTTGCTACAGCGGTGTAAGTCAAGCACCTTGGAAACAAAATCTGTCAAGAAGAATTCATGCTTCTTCCAAAGGTTTCTTCAACCTCAAGCATCCCTTCTTTCTCCCTCATATTTTGCTGTTGGACTCTTGTTTCCTGCAGAGCAGCTAACATCAACATTTGCAAGTTTATGTGTGGGTTTATGTGTATGCAAGCTACCCACATAGTAACACCTCACCACTGTATTATTCTTTTTCATGTTAGCTACAGCAGCATAGTCTATGTTACAGGGAAGTTAAAAGTACCTAAAAATGTCCATTCATTTTTATTGAGCTGGTAGGCAGTTACTCATTGATGACAGAAAAAAGAGACTGCTGGAGAACATCTGCTCCAGCCCCCTGCTCAGACGGAGCTGAGTTAGCTCATGCTGCTCAGGGCCTTTTCCAGTCAAGTTGTAAATATGCCCAAGGATGGAGATTTCTCAGTCTCTCTGGGCAACCAGCACTTGAAAGGACATCGTGGTGGAATTTCCCTTCTTGTTCCCTGATAGGCAAGTGTCAACTGGTGTTTACAGGAGAAGGCAGTATGCCTGATGGAGATGCAATGAAGGACAAACTTCTTTGCAGGGAGGTGGCATTTACATTCTTTAGTGTGCTCTTGGTCTAACTGGTTGCTGAGCAACTCATCTCCAGTGAAACCAGATAAGATTTGAGTTAGCAACATTGTTCTCCCGGTCAGCAGGCAGTTAAATGACCAGGTAGTTGACCAAAGCATTTGATGAAGTCAAAATAGACTGTGTTTTGACCAGTACTTTCATGATCATTGGTTTACCTGTCTTCGCTTCATGTCCACTTTTAGTAATTTAGAGTTCTCACTAGTAGCATCACTTTTAGGATTTTAGAACCGTTCCTGATACCTGTTTGCTTTCAGCTCTTTTTTGCAGACAGCATTGGACTCCTTCCTCAGGTCTTCCACTCACAAGTGATATGCTTTTTCTCCTAGCCTTAATTTCATCTGGGACGGAGAAGAAAAAATGAAAATGAATAGAGATTAATTATTTCTATATTAAAAATAACCCACAGCATTAATGAGTCGAGGTGGTTTTTTTTTTTTTAGCTTTTGGGATTTTCATCCTCTTTCTAGATGACTGGACAGCAGCTGGTTTTGGAACCACTACTAACCAGCAGTGCAAGCAGGCAGATTTCCTTCCCTTCTGATGGCAATTGCAGTCCTGTCTGTTTAACTGGCAGAAGACAGCAAGAAACCTGTAAAAAAACCCACCCCCAATATGTAAATAAAACATGACCTGAAACCTTATTTTGCAGTCATCAGGATCCAACTGCGTCCAAGCTGGAACTAGAGGCTGCTATTGGCTGCTGTGGGTTCCAAGGTGAAGCAATGCAGGGGATTAGTGCAGCAGCCTTACCTGCTCACCAACTTAAGTACAAATCTCAGCCCAGGTTGCTTTCAAAATGCAGATAGGGACCCTCCATTCCCTTTCATTGGTGCCACCAGAAGAGCTGCAGAAAAAGCTGTACAGCAAGTTGTTAGCAAATGTGACTCGTGCATTTGGAAGCACCATGTGCTTGAGAGACAGTAATGCAGTGAAAGAAAGCAAATTATACTAATCTTGACAAAACAACTGACTTCCCTGACGCCACGATGAATGTAACTCAACATTAAAACCAGTAGCTTTACAAGACATGAACCTAAATTAACCTCCCAGGAAAGTTATACAGAGAAAGAAAAAGAAGAGGGGTAGTTAGTTATACAAAAATCTTTGTAATTAATACATTATAGCGCATGTACAAATTTATTTTTGCAAGGTTTGCAGTCATATAGATACTTTAGCATTTAACGTGAGGTTCATCCCCTCCCCCCTTTGAGAAACACGAGAAGCAGCTGGGAGATGAATAGCTAAAATATTGTGTCTGCACACCTGTGGATTACAGGTTGAGGCAGTTCAATGCCAAGACCCTAGAAGCTGCCCAAGAGAGGTGTGGCAGCTTTTGGACATGTTTCTGAAGCTCTGTGGGAAACCTGCCCTGTGGAAAAGCCAGCTGGCAGGTCACACCCCACAGCACATACCTACTTTTCTTTCTATGCTTCGAGAGAACTGAGCCAAGCCATCTCTGCATTCACATACCTCCACAAATTCTTTTGGAGAAGATGAGGAATTTATAAATATGGGATAGCTCTGAAGGCTCAGACTAAGAGATCTGCTGTGGACAGCACTTGAGCCTGTTAAGACACAGTAAATGCTGGCCTAACTTCACTTGGTAGCTAAGGCTTTAATTAGGATGAAGTCTGGTCTACAATGATGTGCATGGACTTGGTAGGAAGACTGGGAAGGGAGTGACTCTTATGGCAGCTACACAGGCCTGGGGAATTTACTGTAAGCTGCTTAAAGTAGGAATTTTATCTGTGTAAAGTGAACAGTGACAAAAATAAGAATGGCTGGGGCTTGTGCAGTCTTATCCACCTCACCCAAAAAATATTTTCCATTTGTAAAAACCCCAAGAGCTCAAACACATCTATGACTTTCCAGCAAAACCAGAACAAAGTCATAAACCAAGATGAAAGTTTGATACCCTAGCTAAATAAACCTCCGTAGATTCTAGGTAGTGAAAAATGTAAAGCAATTTTTTAAACACTTAAAACGCCTTGCACTACAAACATTACACTAAGGCCATGGGTACTGTAATTGTGAGATGTCTGTTTTTCACCTTTAAACTTTTCCATGGCTATTGACCCCAGTATGGATTCAGGGCCATTTTCTTTGCTGTTGTTAACATTTCTAAAATTCATGAGCATCACCTCTCATGAAAAGCGAATAACTATTTAATAAAAATGCAGCAAAGATAAAGTAGCAAGTAAACTCAGTGCCATTCCTTTGCTGAGTTCAGAATAAATATCCCAGCAAACATCAAACAGCACTAACGTACAGATCTGGATGAGATTCACTGCTGTTACTGATAACAGCTACAAGAAACACTGCAAATTTTTAAAACTTACCATTTAGCTTTGCTCATCAAACCATGTCAGTGCCAAGAAAAATCGTATCTTTGTAAACTCTAACTTAATTGCTGATATGAAACTGCCACTTAGCCTTTTCCCACGTAGGTGACTGAATGATCACAAGGAGAGTGTCTGTGTTCACCCAGCACTAAGGAGAATGAGGGGAGAAGGGTCGCCTTTCAAAGGTGTTCATTTAAGAAGGGGATGAAACTGTTTGCTGGAGCTGTCAAGTTATTTTCACTGTCTAGAAATAAAGATAGAGCTCAAATTTTAGACAGTGTTAAGTTAGGGAATACTACCTCCTTTGTAAGTCAGTCCTGTTTAAAAATCTAATTTCTCTCTAGACTATAAAATAGTTTGATTAGATTATGTACTTGGCAAAGTAGACATGTCATTTAGGGGTAACAGATCTGAGTTTCAGTGTTGTCTATGAGGAGGCGAGCCAGGGACTGATGAAAGAGGCAGAGTATGACTGTTTTATAGAATAGTCAGTACCATGCCTACTTCTCTATTTTGTTGAGGTTAATTTTCATATGATCTCACACTCTGAATACATTTAAACAGAAAGTACTTTCCTCCTTATTACACATGGTTATCTAAGTAGCCATGGTGAAATCATCTCTTTTATGATATATCTTGATGAACAAAAACCTATTCCATATCTAGATATCCCTAGGGGAAAAAGAAGTCCTCAGATCAATGGACCTCATGAGTGTCCTACTCAGGCTTTCAAAGATACGTGTAGATTCTTTATCATCTAGTTAAAGTGAACAAATCCAACTACAATCAGAAAACTCTTCTTGAATCATTTAAAGCAATCAGTTAACATCCTTTTAATATTCTTGTTAAAAACAATGGAGTATTGATAATGTTTTGTTGCACAGTGAAAAATAAGAACATATCTTTCCACTGAGAGAGGTCAAAATGGACTCTGCTAATTCCATGTTGTGTAAGAAACCAGGCTCAATCATAAAACCTGAATTCACATTTCAGTTAGCCACAGTCTAAAGCAATATTCAGATTAGTTACTAAAAAGGATGCCACTGAAAGATCTGTGAATTTTGAAATTAAAAAACCAAAACAACCAAACCAAAACCAACATAAAAACTATGTAGAGGGTCAGCTTTGACAAATGCTAGCTTAGAGTGTTTTCCTTAACACAGAACTTCATTTTTCACAGTAGCTCAGATAATACTAAAAATCAATAGTCCTCTTCCACTGCCATATCTGAAGCAAAATTGAATTTCCCAATATGTTTAGAAAATCCTCAAGAGAAATGTTATTAGAGACCCTCTCATGCAGCAGAGTTATACAGGTGCCAAATATTTATTCTGTTTAAAGAACACCTTTGATTTAGTCAGGGTAATGTATTTTCCCTTTTGCTGGCACACAGTCTGCTAAAGGCGTGCTTCATAGCAAAGGAAATGGCATCTCATTGTGTCTTGCATGATAGATGAAGTACAGCTGCCAACCGGTAAACAATACCTGACATTGCAATACCAAGCATTTTATAGAAAGTTCTAAAAAAAAATTGAGATTCTGGCTATAGTTTCTACATTCAAGGTGACTGAGGTTCTAGTGATTATCTCAAAGGCTGTTATACAACCATCTGTTCCTTTTTGTGAAATGACTGTCTCCTATAAGTGGTCACTCTGCAAAATCAAGAAGAAATAGAAAGTGTATGTGTTTCACTGTCTATGTGCTACTGCTGAACTTCCAGGAAAGCCTGTTAATTAGTTGCATAATTTCTATGGAGTGACTAATGGATAGATAAAGCATATTCTTCTTAGTTACAAGAAACACTCTGTCTCTTTCATGTTAATGTGCACTATTTATTTATTTTTGTAGGTGTGCTGAAAGTGCTAAACACAGTGATGCCAAAATGTGTATTTTAAGAGAATTTCAGTAAAAGTATAGAAATAAGAAAGCTTAGATATAATCACATTGGAATTGCAACGGAGAATCAAAGTGTCTATATTCAGTTCCTAGCTCTGCTTTCAGGTTATCTGCGTTAAAAGCATTTAATTTTATATACTTCAGCTTGCCATCTCCAGCACTGCTTCGTGTTTCGACCTATCCACCTGTTTCAACCTATCCACCTGTTTCATCCATTTAGAATAAATGTTTTTTAGGGAATAGCTCTTAACTATTTAGATAGTACTTGTTTGGTAGCTGCATAGACACAATACAAGTAAATACAAAAGTATTACAACTAGGAAAAGAATAGTTTGCATAGCAATAACAAAGAGATAAAGGCATAATGAATCATAAAAGCCTATTGTTGATCCAGAAAGATCAAACTTATTTAGAAAGCTCACACCAGAATTATCCATCAGGATGGTGGGATCGACTTTAGTCCCAACAAAGGAAGTCAAAGCAAAGTTTGCTTTAACAATGGCAAGACCAAGTTGGTGAAATTCAGATACTTCTTCATTCAAGCAAAGTGTAATAACAAAGGCTTGGTAAGCTGTGCCAAATAAAACATTCATATTGATGTCCTAGGATATAAATTACTGGGTTTAGTATGTGTAAAATCAATAGTTCACGAATAGCAAGAAAGGAATTCACTGGTGTGGCTGTTTATGTTTTTTTGAAGTCTAATTTCTGAGGTTGGATACATCAAGTTATCAGTGAATATTTAAATGTAACAAGCATGACAAATATAAATAAAAGCTCTGGTTCAGAAAATGATCTAAGATGAACTAATGACCTTCACTTTCAGGAAAAAAACCCGTCCCTGTTGAAATCTGTTGGGAAGTTTGGCTAGTGATGGGATAACTGTCAATTCCTACTATCCACAGTATTTAGAACACTATATCAAAAAAAAAGATCTTATTCCAATTGCTCTCAAACCCAGAAAATATTAAGAAAGTGAAGACATACTTAAAGGCAGGGGAAATGCAATCCAGTTTCGAATGCTCAGAACTGAAGGATAGCTATCAATCTCTATAGTTCCACTGGGGACTCATCAATCTTTGTACAAACTGTAGTGTCATATTATATTCTTACATGCAGAAGATAATAGTTATCTTGCCTTGTGAAGATGAAAATGACCAAAACTCAACCCTTGCATTTTCTTCTATGCCTAGTCAGGGATCATCTGCTTGCTAAACCAGGTGCTTTTTTGATGCTGCCTCAACCTCAGTATTAATTGACCTTGCTTCCCAAAATGAGCCTCTAATTGCTGTGTGACTGTATGCCTGCTGTCAATAACTCCTAATGATTGACTCTAATTTCTCACTGCTTGAAGTTGCACTTATTCCCTCAAACGTTCTTTTGTTCTCAATGCCTACATGTTCTCCAAACTGTGTGGTCTCTCCTTTATTTCACTCCAGCAGCTGCTTTGGCATTCTGCGTCTTCTGTTTCAGATACATGAGTGGCTCCACACATTTGGATTGTGAATATCATGGCTTCAAACCCTGAAAGACTTTTATGTCCCAAAACGTTCTTGTTACAGATTTTATCCTACCATCTGATGTGCAATATGGCCCACAGATGGTACAGATGAAACCACCCCACAAGCTGTAAATGTTGATAGTCAAAATAGAAAGTTAGAAGAAAACATATATCAAATGTTTCTTCCTTTAAAAAAAAACCCCAAACAAAAAAAAAAGTACAAATAAGAAAATAGTTACTTCATTAAAGCTACCAGTATAGTTCTCACCCATTGAGTAGACACCTCTAAGTAAAATTATATAGTTTGAAATATCAAGGGAAATCTAGACTGCAATTACTGTGATCAATTTAGATATAATGAAGTAATCTGGGTTAAAATGAGCATATTCTACAGGCACCTTGCTATGCTTTCAAATCTCTAAGGAACTTTTAACAGTAATAACAAAGCCACTGTCTAAATCTGTCCAGGGTCACATGACAACATTATCTTAAAGGAATTGATACTGTTTAATTCCATGATATTTTGCAGAGTATGAACAGCAGAGTTGACATATACAGCATATAAGTGAACATAATAGAATGGCAGCCTAAAACCTTTTGCAGCTATGTACTTATAAGTTGCCAAAAAATGTTCATACTAGTTAAAACAGGCAAAGTAGTAAAGCTTTAGGACTTAATCCTAAAGCTTGATCTGACTTGGCAAAGTCTCTTAAACTCTACTTCAGCTAATTTTTTAGCTATCTATTGCTAAGAGTCATATTATTAGCAGCTTTATAAATACACAAATATCAAGATGCTTAGTCTAACGGAGGTAGTGTGTCTTCAGGTAATCCACAGCTGAAGCCCAGTTCTAAACAATTCAAGTATGTGCGTAGTCCCGTCAAAGCCAACTGATTTAGCTATATACATAATCTCAGAATTAAAATAACCAATAAACAAACTAGTTACAAAACCTTGTTTGGAAAATACCTTGTCTTTGAGAACAACTGTGCCATGAGAATATATGTAAGAAATTTCTGGAGCTCATGGCTGTAGTCATAGATAAGAAGCATTCAAGTACTACCAAGAAGTTGGTAGGAAAAAAAAAGCATGTAACCAGAAACATAAATTCATATGGATACATAAAAAGGCAGTGAAATACATATTTTGTGTATGTGTGATGCATCATCAGAGGTGACTTGAAGATTCTTTCCTGGCAGGTTTGTTGTGAAGACTGCCTAACCATATACCCTAACCTTGGGTCCATAACTTATCTATACAGATATATGCACCCACTACTATAACATCTCATTCAATGAAATGAAGTGCAAATCAGTGTATCATGAAAAAGCATTGCTTAAATTAAACCAAAATAGGACCGATGGTGAAACGCTCTTAGTACCTATCAGAAAGGGTGTAATTAATGCAGAAAAAGGCTAACTTTGTTGAATATTCAAAACCATTTATGTTACCTTTTGGACAGACCTCCATTTCTCATTTCTGGACCGAGCAGCAGTACTGCAGTGCCCCACCACTCCCATCTCTACTTTCTCCAAGAGACAGGCAGTATTTTCCCTCACACTTTTTGACAGAAAGTCTCATTATCTCTCTAGGATGCTGGAACTTAGCATTTTAACTAGCAAATAGAAAAGAAAAAGATGTGAGAAAAGTACTGGACATCACACAGCAGCAGGCTCCTGACAAAGAAAATAAACACTACCAAGTTTTTTGTTTGTCTTTTTTTTTTTTTTGTCATGATCACTTATTTCCTCAGCTGTTGAGGCAGAAAGATAGGACACTACATAAGATCAAGAGAAGAAAACAGCTTTCTGAAAGGCTCTCAAGAAGTATGCCCTTTCAAAAGTGAAAAGTGAAAGACAGGACATAGTTCATACAGTAGCTTCATCAGTCAAACGTAAAAGGAAGAAAAAGCAAACTCAAAATTTCCCCAGTTCAATTGATATTTACTCTCAGAGTGCCCTGCCTGTATTTCTAGTCTCCTTCCAACTCTCCTGCTAAGTTCAACCTTCATCCTTCCACACACTAAGAATCCAAACCCAACTCTTTCCCCAAACAGACTCAGGCTTTGTTTACAGCTTTAAACATTCAAGATCCTTCTGTTTCCATCCCCTCCAATGTACTCTGATCTCCTTATCTCTACCCACCTTGCCTTGAGCCCTGTTCAATTTAATCTCCAACACAAGTATGCTCACAGCACCCCTCTCTAGTCCATCTCCAGAGTCCTCCTAGCATGCTAAGCTCTTTCTGCTTCTACTTTACTGCTCTTGGACTAGCTCCATTGCTAACTAAACAGAAAACAAAACAGGAGGTGACCCCTCCAACTTTAAACTCAGCCCACAGGCCGGGCTGGCCTGTGCCACAGGACACTGCAGATGGCACTCCCGGTGTCATCTTCTGCCTCCCTCGGGCACCGAACCACGCTGGTACTGGCAGGGTTTTGATGCTTTCCAGCTCCCTCCTTGGCTACCCTCCATGCAGGGCCTCGTTTCTTCTTTTCCAGACCGGCTGCACCCCAGCTCGCTCTCTCTCCACCAACCCTCGGCCACCGTGTCCCAGGCTTCACTGTCCTCTGCCCGCCTCCTCTACTAACCAGTGTCCACCTCATTGTCACCTCAGTCCCTGGCACGACGCGGCCTCCCCGCCGCCTTCCCAGCCGCACCATCCTGGGGCTTGGCGCGGGACGGGGTGGCCGTTCCTCGGCCGTCTCGTCCGACGGACACCCCATCACCTGCGCGCGGGTCCCCCGCGGCCACCGCCCGCTCCTCGCGCCCGCCGCCCCCCCGACCCCTCTCCCTCCCCGCTGTCAGAGCAGGAGGGGCGGCACCTGCGGGTCCGCCCCATTCTCCTCCCCTCGCCTCCCCTCCCCTCCTCCCGCCAGAGAGAGAGAGAGAGACCGAGACCCGGAGGGAGACGGTGGCACCGAAGACGCCGGGCGCAGTTCCTGCGTGTGAGAGGAGGAAAGAGAAGATAATTAAATTAAAACATAAAAAATAAAGTGAGAGAAGGGTGGAAGGAGAGCACTTCAACTTCATCTCTCTCTGCCCATCAAGGTAAGGGAGCGGCGGGGGACGCGGGGCTTTACTTCGCCTTCTCGCCGGTTTCTTGGGAGGGCACAGGCGTAGCGGGGCGGCAGCAAGGCGGCAGCGGCGCCCCACTCGCGGGGCCGCGCTCCGTGTCAGTCACCCCGCGGAGCGCAGCGCCGAGCGCGGCGGCAGGGGGCTATGGGCTGCCAGCGGCGCGGCTGGCTGCCGTCGGTGTCACGGGCGGGCTGCCGGTGTTCTCCCTCGGGCAGGCTCCAGCCCTTTGTTACCGTCGTTTTAGACCGGTGGGGAGGGGGCAGAAATGACCCCGCGCCGACGGGGCGAGGCGGGGGCGGGAGAGCCTCGAGCCGGGCGGCTGCAGGAGCAAAGCAGACCCCCGTGGGCAGGCGTGCGGGCGCGCAGGCGGCAGAGCAGCAAAGCGCCGGGCAGCGGGGGCGGGTGGGCGCGGGGGGTGCAGGTGGTTTTGCTGGAAGGGGGAGCGGGTTGGCGGGCGGACGGCGAGCTCCCCCGGCCGGGCTGCCGAGCGGACGGCCGCCGGCAGGGGGCCCGGCTGCCTTGCCCTCCGCGCCCGGGGGAGGCTTCGCCTGAGGAAGGGCAGCGCCGGTGGTGGGCGGCCCAGAGATGAGAGGGGTCGTTTTGGTGCCGTTTCTGGACGTGTGCAGGCTGGTTTTGATGATGGGAGGACAGGGCGCAGGGTGTCCTTCCCCGGAGGAGGAGGTGCCAGCCCCTGTCGCGGAGGGGTGGCGATGCGCCCCGGAGACGCGGCAGCCCCGTGGGCTCTCTCACGGGAGGCCCTTCGGTGGTTCCCTTCGCCGTGGCGGTGGCCGATAGGCACCGCTTACTTTGATGTTAGGAAGTAAAGGTAGAGGGGGGGGGGAAAGCGGCTTCGATGGAGCTCGCGCCGGCTCTGCAGGGCAGCTGACAGGCAGCGTCAGCGGCTGGGTAACGCTAGGATTCGGTCCTTCCGTCCTTTGCGCTTCCCGCGGCTTTCCCGAAATCTCCGAAGGATGGAAACTTTGTTTAAACCGGAGGCTGTCGGCCAGCCCAGAGGGTGGGTCAAGGATTGCTGTTTGTTTAGGCCCCGAGCCTGTTTAATCCATGTTCTGAAACTGAAGAATTATCAATGGTCGGATGCATTTAAAGTGCAGAGTTACCTGGTGAAAAAAATATTTCCCACGTCTGCAGCTTATCCGTATGTTTGCTTTAAATACCCTGAAAGTCTGACCTTTTTAACTTAATTTCATTTGGCTTTCTTTGAGTTGGTGACTCTCAACGATTTTTTTCACTGAATGACATTTTTAGTACTATCAAAATAATATTTAATGTTCTTCCTACCTCATTGATAGCTTGTTACAAAGAGCTGTTTAAAAGATTGAAATAAAAGACAGTTGAAGAAGAAAGTGCTGTCTTTTATTTCCTGACTAGGAATAATTGTAAAAAAACCCAAACAAACAACAAAACAATTATTACAGTAGTTTAGACTTGGCAGTGTATTTTAGTTGTGGATATAGTTATATGTGTGACTTCTGAGAGGACAGCCAAAGCTTTTTGCACTTCTGAATACTGTAATGAACAGTAAAGTTTGTTTTTTTGTTAAAGAAAAACAAAGTGGTGTCTTCTATTTGTTGAAAAGCTTATTAAATATCCACTAGTGGGATTTAAAAAATATATTTTAAAATAATAAACTTTATCCTGAAGAATTTACTTGTGAGCAGGACAAAGTTACTTAAGGAGCTGGTGGATTAATTTCTTTGCAAATGAATAAGGATTATGTGAGGATTCTCAGTGCTGTTGAGAAATGTTTATTTTCTTCCTCTTTCTAACACTTGTGGATTTCGAACACATGCATATTTTTTCTTATATATTCTCAAGTACTTACAACAAAATGCTCCAGAAGGTCAAGGAATAATGTTCAGTATGTGCCTATTTCTGAAGAAGGTTGATCTGAACCCTGAAGATTTAATTATACACTGTTTTTGTTAACTGAATTAGTAGATGTAGTATGTTTTTTGTTTATTAATGGTAGTGTTTGTGCAAAACCAATTTTTAGCCAAAGTGTTTTACAGAAAAAAAGAATTTAGTTATTAAAACAAACAATTTTTATTGGTTGAGTTTGGCTACAGATAATGTAACAATCAGAAATAGTGATGAGGTTTTTGGTAAGGCAGTTTTTAAGCCCAGGATGTAATACTAAAGGAAATAAGCAGTAATAGGCAACCTGATTACCGAGCCTTTATTGGGATAGTTAAAATATGTGAATAATAATAATAAAAAAAAGGATGTTTGGTTCAAGGTCTTCTTAAACCTTTCACTGCTGGCATTGATATCTGGCAGTTAAACAAGTCATGTGCCAAGTATTTTGCAGGTACAAGGAAGAGGAAAACTTGGTAGAGTAGTAATGTTTTGGGAGTATTTTAGGAAACTCTGATTACTTGCTGTGAGATATAGGGAATTAAACTATTTTTTTAAAGTAAAAAAAAAAAAATCTCTATACCATAAAGTCTATTGTGTTGTGAATGCTGGGCTATTCAATCAGTGTAAAACTAGACTGAGTATAAGGTCCAAAATATACTCTAGGAAATCTTATTAATGATAGCTAAAAGAAAGGATAGAATGCATTTCTCTATAATTTTCAATGTTTCTAGGAAATTCTAAGTGTGCAGAGAACTTTAAGAGTTTTACTTTAGGTGGTGTAACCTTTTGTAGTATCTTTCATCTTAGGCATTCTAGCGTGGTTTTTTAAAGTGTTTTTATGCTTTGTATGGTTCTGTACCATATGTTTTGTATTTAATTCTTTGAATGACCACTGAAGCGCAGGCAACTTTGGGTGAATGTGACAACTGTTAACTAGTGCTTAGCAACAGTACACAATAATCAAGACGGGAAGTGAAGAAGAATACCATGTCTAATGGAAACTATGGGGGGCATTTAGGTAGGTAGGATGTAATTAACAAAACCAGGAGCTTGGACATGATATTAAGGCATCACATCTTTACCCTTGTAAAAAGGATTGTGAAATCATTTTTGTAAAAAGCATTTCAGATTTCTGGTTCTGTACCTCAGATGGACAGACTTTTTGAGACATACATATTTTGCCTATTCTTGCCATAATCATTTCTTGCACATAACACAAGAATTTAGAAGCAATTTCCTTTGCTTCTAAAATGGAATCATGAGAATGAGCACTGTTAAGAAGACAGACAAATGAAGAAGTAATAAGCCTTGACATTTTGACATTTCTCTTTTACAGAATTAGTCCCACAAACTAGAGTTCATTAGATGTAATAACTAATTAAGGTGTCTCTAATATTCTGAAACAGATTACAGTGGCAGTCATAAAACGACACTAAGCGTTCCTGTGTGACCTGATCCAGGTGAACCTGCTTTGGCAGGAGGGGTTGGACTAAATGATCTCTAAATGTCCCTTCCAACCCCTACAATTCTATGATTCTAGTGTTTACAACTAATGTGTTATTTTATCTAAGAATTATGGACTTTTTTCAAATCCCGTCTTGTCATGACATTCCATAACTTGTGGGAAGCGTTGCTTGTAAGAATATTTGTTCAAAACATTTCTGCCTAATATAGTTTCAGTTTAATTTTTTAAAAATTCCAAACCTTATAATTTTGTTTCATCCTGTATTGTATGTGGAGTTAATTCATGGACCAATTTTATGTCCTGTATACTTCTAACACATCTTATTTCTAAGAACTCTGAAAATATCCTCATATAATAAGGAGAGAGCTAGTAAATGAGTTTTCTATGAGTTGTTACAGAGGCTCATTTCAACTCTGAGTATGGCTAGTATAGACCTTGTTGATGGATTTGAACTTGCAGGTAGGTAGTGAAAATCACCTAAAAACAAGAAGCCGTGCCGTGAAAGGGGCTTATAGTAGTGAACTATCCAGTAGCATTAAACATTTAATATTTTAATAGAGTAATTAATACTTTTAAAATACAAAAGGAAAAGAACCCACATAATATCTGTTTGCAGAACTTGTGGATGACAGAAATTTGAAACTGTTTGTTCACAATGGTAACAGCTAAATTTTGTACATTGTTGTTAGCTTGGAAGTGTGAAATGTATGCAGTTCCTTACAGAAATGACAGGCTGGATTGATGGGCTGAGGCCAACTGTATGAGTTTTGACAAATCCAAGTACTAAGTCCCGTATAACAACCCTAAGCAATGCTATAGACTTGGGGATGTGTGATTGGAAAGCTGATCAGCAGAGAAAGACCTGGGGGTGTTGATCGACAGCAGCTGAAGATGAGCCAGCAATGTACCCAGTTGGCCAAGAAGGCAAATGGCACCCTGGCTTGTATCAGAAATAATGTGACCAGCAGGACCAGGGCAGTGATTGTCCTCCTGTACTCAATGCTGGTGAGGCTGCACTCAAGCTCTATGTTCAGTTCTGGGCTCTTCACTACAGACATTGGGGTGCTGGAGCGTGTCCAGAGATGAGCAACAAAGCTCGTGAAGGCTCTGGAGCACAAGTCTTTTGAGAAGCAGCTGAAGGGGCTGGGGTTGTTTAGTCTGGAAAAGAGGGGGTTTTAGGGAGACCTTATCCCTTTCTACAACTAACTGAAAGGAGGTGGTACTGTGGTGGGCGTTGGTCTCCTCCCAAGTAAGGAGTGATAAGGCAAGAGGAAATGGCCTCAAATTACACCAGGAAAGGTTTTAACTGATATTAGGAAAAACTTCTTCACTGAAAGCATTGTCAAGCATTGGACCAGACTGTCCAGGGAAGTAGTAGAGTCGTTATCCCTGGAAGTATTTAAAAAGCCACGTCAATGTGGTGCTTAGAGACATGGTTCAGAGGTGGACTGAACCAAAATGATTCTGTGATGCTAAAAGGTAATTATTTTTTTTTTAGTGACTCCTGTGGCTGTGTCAGCTGGTTACTGTTGTCTTACTCTGTCTCACAGTAATATCATAGCTTCTATGAAATTCTTTTGGGACATGAGAGGTCATAGAGAATTGTGCAAATGACTGCTTTCATTGAAGTGCATTTAATGTAATTCTCATTGAGTTAGCATTTTAAGTTTAATGAAAAAAAACCATATACTTGACCTGAAGATCTTACAGCCCATATTGTCAAGTGCTTTGGTTGATCTGCATTAAATGTCTATTTTTTTTTTTAATTGCAGTTCTACTAGAGTAACTAATAACGTGTTCATAAAATATTGAAGATGGGAAGGACTGTATATTGTGAAATAAAATCACCAGTAGAGTAAGATAGTAGGGAGCAACCTAAGTCAGTATGACAAGATCTGATAGAAACCTTTAATTAATATTCCCTGTGTAATGTTTTAGAGAGGTTATTTTGAGATGGTTTTTCAAACTGATGGAGCTATGAACAGCAAAACAGTGTGGGCAGACTTAAGATACTGTTACTAAAGGGATTACCAGACATCTGTCATAGTGGTTCCATGAAAAAGCCTGAAGTGACTAGTTTATAAAAATGCTGTGCAAATGTCTTCTTGGTCTTGGTCTCCAATCTCTGTCATAGACTGTAATTATCTGTTTCCCATGCTGTTGGTGTGATCTGAGACCTCTTTGAGGCAAGTTAAGAAGTTATTTACTGAATGTAACTGAAATTTTATTAATAGTGGTTGAAGTTTCTTTTTTAAAACATTCATCTGTGTATCTCAACAAAAGTAATAGGACATCACTGGAATGTGCAGTAAGAAGTTGTTAAGGTTAGTTGTATGGCTGATTATTTTAAACTGAGGCATGTAGTGGCAAATGCAGTTGAACATTTTGCTAGTAGCTCTGTTTTTTTTTGCACTGAACTCTGCTGCATCTCCCTCCGCAGCACTGATTTCTCTGTTGAGTGGAGTGCATATGATCAAAATTTCAGATAAATTAGTAGACTTCTTTGGAAGAGAGTTTAGGCTGTTGTTTTTCTCTAGAACTGTATGACATTTAAATTTCCTGAATAAAGCCATATTAGTTGCATATAAAACGTTTTGTCTCATGTTCTCTATACTTGAGAGACATTAGATTTTCCCCCTCTCCCTCTTTCTTTTGTAATGCTACCTCTGACTTCAAAGTTTGCTTTCTTGTAGACTTTCAGGTCTCTAGACATAAGGAAACTTAAGGAGACATTTTCTGTGAGTTTGATAGTTAAATTTTCCTTTTATTTGGTGAGAGTTTTTTCCCTTGTAATGCCACCTGTGTTTTAAGTGATAGAGATGATTCATATGCATTTTTAATGGCAATGCTCAGTGAGTGTTTGTATACTCTGAGTTGTGTGGTCCCTTCCTTGTGTTATCGGGCGAGAGTACTTAGTAGAGTGTTTGGAATTCTCTTTATGCCTACCCCTCCACAATCTTCCTGGTGAAAAGCAAATGACCGCTTTCTAAAAACTGAAATGTGGCACAGTGTCCTTCATCTTAGTGAGGTCTGAGCTCTTTGGAGCTTTTCCATTGCACTCATGTCAGAGATGTTGTAGTGGTAAGGAACAGCAGTTCCCAGTAGCTCAGTTGAGCTGCTTCAGACACTGTAAGGAGACTGGGCAACTGCCTCTCTGCACTGAGTCACTGGTAAAATATGGACATTTACAGCAGAGTTCAATAAGCATTACTGTTGCTTACCAGTGTTACTGGTAAGTTATCAAAACTTTGTTTTGATAACTGTCAGTTTGGGATTTGCAGAGAGCCAAATGTTCCATTCCCCATCCTGAACCTTGTGTCCTTCCACTCCTGGTTTAGTTGTTTGTTGCTATTAGTTCTCTGCTTATTATCTCCTCTGTGATAAGATGTTTGTTGTAATGTGGTGTTTTACAGTGTATGATGGCATCTCAGGCTTCCCATTCACGGAGATCATGCCATCTACTTTTACTGCTTCTGTTCCTGCCTCACTGACCATCTCACTGTGGCTTGTCAGGAAGCTCCCAAATTCTGTATTCCTTTAGAGCCTTACATCATCTCCTCTCCTTTCACGCTTTCAGTCCACTTTGAGAACAGCTGTTTCTTAAAGGAAGCTTAATCTTGTAATTTCTTTAAACCACTTATATAGAATAAAATTCTTAGCGCAATTAGGTGATTCCTTTGAGAAGGCTAGGGATTAGGTCTTGATTTTTTATAGCTATAGTGCCCTTCACTGTACCAGGAAAAGAGACACAGCTTCCTGACAGTCACATTGTATGTGACATTTAAGAACATAGTGGCTTCCTAGTCTTGTCAAAAATCCTCTCAAAAATGTATTTGTATAGATTAAATGTGAAGATGTTGTTGTTACCCTTTCTTAATCTCTTAGAGGGAAAATTCTGGCTGTAATAACAATAAGAAAGCAGGTGGATTAGCCCAGTGATTTGTACCAGCTCACAGAGGAGCAACTTAAGAGAAAACCTAAAGGGAGGGGAGGGAAAAGGCAAAACCATGCAAGAAGAATTTAATGCCTTGGACAGATGCACACAGAACTACCAATGGGATATTTAAAAGCAGAAGTTCAGAGTGAAAAAGAAACATATTCTCACAGTTCTGATTGCAGGAGCTTCACCATTTTTTTTTTAAGGTTAGCTCTTGCCTTTATTTTTAAATAAAAGAAAAAAAAAATAGGAGAGTCAACTCTAAGTTTCCTAGCCTCTCCAAAAAAAGGAAGATGACTTGCTTGCCAGATTGGTTTTTTCACCTTTTTCCTCTAGGTCCATAGTCATGATTTTAGCAAATGTGGCAAAGGCTAAGTGTATGTCAACAGCATCAAGATTAAAATGATAGCTGTGGGAAGCTTTTGTGTCAAGAGCTATGGAATCTTTCCTGTGCAACAGCAGGACAGCTGAACATATAGGTTTTTTCTTTTCATGGCATTAACTTAGTGATACCGTTGTTACTATGTGTCAGAGTGTTTTGAGTGCTGCATGGAAAATGCAGAGGCTGTTGCCTTGTCCAGAAATCCTCTAAGCTGTAGAGTTGACAAACTAGGGAAGACAGTGTGTATGTATGCTCAGATACATATATACATGAAAGACAAAAGTATATGAATTGGAAACACTAGAGTCTAATATTATAATGGCCCAATGTCTTAGTGGGTCACAGGATTCTTTTTCTTTAATGATTGTTTGGCTGAGATGGCTTATACATCGTGGTCACAGTTTGCTTTGTTACATGTGTATTACTAGATCCAAGAGGTTTTAGTCTGTTGTGGATATGCCAGTAGTTACAGTATTCAAAACAGTATGCCTCAGAAGCTCTTAAACAAAAGGCACCAAAAAAACCCCCTTAATTTTGAACAGCAGATGTGACCTTGTGGCAGAAAAGTTTGAGGATTTTTTTTTTAAAAAGCATTCTTCTGGCTGTTCTTGACTGTTGTAATGAACAGTGTTTGCTTGCTGACTGTCCAGTGTGGTTGTTTTATTGAGAGATGCCTTGTTCCTGGTGGCTGTGCAGAGGGACACTCAATTTTCATCTGCAGCACAGCTGGCTGGCTTTCTATCAAGTTTGACTTTGGGGTGATTCCAGATGTGACATGGATTTGGTGTAGAAAGAGGGAGGTTGTGCTTGTGATAGGGGTTAAGCACTCACCTACACAGTGCAGTGTAGGTTTTCAGCTCCATTTGCTGTCACTGTAGTAAATCCATTTCTGATTATGTGCTAAGACCAGACAGATTAACTGCTGAGTTGAACTTGTGAAGTTGCATGTGTATGTTGCCAAGATTCCTCCTGCCGAAAATGGAAAAATCTGTGTAACCTGGAGGTTCAGAACAGTTGAAAATTTATCCTAATGTTGTTGCTTTGATGTTTAGTTAAATAGGGGAAAAAGGTTTGCTTTTGATTACCATGTTGAAAGGATACCATCCCAGTAGTGTCATAAATGAGAACTGAATCTGGGACTTACTTTCAGTAAAAGACAATATTCTTCCAGATGCTTTTTAATTGAATTGTCCCATGAAAATGGGCTCAACTTTTAAGTAAATAACATGCAGTTTAGGGTCTTAAAGCTGAAAAAAAGATAGGAATGCAACAGATGCTGCATGGTTTTGATGCTACTGATATATAGCTTGTCTTCTCTATTCTGATTCAGTATATAAACAAATACAACATGAACGTCAATGTGTAACCTTGACATGTGACTGGATCTTTGCTTTGTATTTATTAGTAGTTTGTCCAAATTGCAAAAAATATCCACTGGGAAACAAAGTATTTGTATCAAGTAAACATTTCACTTAGAGGAAAAACTTATTTTTGTGCCTCAGATTTTTTGTTTTTAAGAAACAAACCTTCAGTTTTTGTTTCATTGTAGGCTAGCTGCAAATTACAGAGAACTTAACATTTACATTTGATGGGTTAATAGCTCAAAGCTATCGATGCAACTCAGCCATGAACCAAAATACATCAGAACAGTGTCTTATTTTGGCAGGATTTCCAGTGTGACCCTGCCTTGAGTGTTGACCTTCAGAGGTCCCTTCCAACCCAAGTTATTCTGTGATTCTGTTGTTTGTTGTGAAGTGTGGCAGTACAAACCCCATAAAACTAGGCAATATTGCCTATTGGTAAGATACAGCTTCCTGAAACAATTAACATGTCCCAAGTGCTTTGCAAACATACTGAAGGAAAAGGCTACTGGCAGCATGAACTGGTTTGGTAACCTGTTTTCTGTTATTTTCTTTCTGGCCATTTTTCCCCTGTTTGTGAGATGTGCTTTCTGTGTGTCCTCAGAAATGTATACTGATTGCATATCCACACACATACATCAACAGCAAGACACAGCAAGCTCTGTTAGGGGCAGCTGTCTGCAGGTCTTGTCGCAAAGCTTGAGTGACTCCATAAGAGGTTGTTTGGCTTGTGTGGGATGGAAGATTGGATTGACATAATTGCATTGTCTAAAAATAAGCCTTTCTGCATTAATGTTCATAAACATTTTACTCTAAGGAAACATAAAATAAGACCATTACTATTATTTTAAGCCCTTTTCAGTACTAAAATAAAGCATACATAAAAAGACATATTTATTCATGTTATTTCAGTCATTCACTTCTACTTATGATTTTGTTAATTGGCGAAGTTGAGGAACTGCTGTTCTCAGTTACATACCCTTATGCAACTTTCTGATAACTGAGTTGTATGTCTGTCCGTATGTTTTATTTTTTTTGGACATATTTATTCTTATGTGATGATTCAGTATGTGGGTTGCTCTTTCTCTCTAGTGGCGTATTCTATCAGAATACACTCCATATGTAGAGGAAAAACAGCCAAGTGTGGAAAGAATAGGCTTGTGCTTTTTAGCTCCAGTTATGAAAAGAGTAATGGAGGCAGAATGACAACATACCTTTTTGTGCTGCAAATTTTTGTCTAAATAAACTGTGGTAAGTTGAGGTTTTTAAAAAAAAAAAAAAAACAGAAATGGGGAAAGAAGAACTAGAAATTGGTAACTAGAGATTGGATGTTCCCTGACAAATTCAATTTTAGGAAGAGGTTGTCTGACAAGTTAACAAGGGCCAGAGAGCAGAATTGTTTTATGATTCATAACTAATCCTTTGCCCAAGGACAGAAAACCAGTGTATTTGAGGCCATATGCCTGGAAGGAGACTGGCCTTGAGATGAATTCATTAAAACAATTCTGTCATCCCTGTTCCAAAGTGCAGCTCATGCTGAGAGGTCCTGATAAATTTCTCATTAAAAAATGCATGTTGAAAATTAGGTCTAGTCTGTGTATTGTCATAGTGCCTTTCTGATCTGGAAGAAATCACATACACTGTGTTTCTTTCACCCAGCATGCAGAGATAAGAGAATACAGTGGTGAATCTTCTTGAATCCATACTATCGTTATGTGTGCTAGGGAAATAGTTTCTTCAGAAATGAGTTGATGGCAAACTGCTGAGTAAATAGATGCAATGTCACCATGTAGTCATCTGAAGGAGACTATTCAGATTATTATTTTCTTAATTTTGAAAAGGAGGCTTGCAGTGATCTATCTGCAGTCATTACTGGCTAACCTATCTGATTTTTTTGTAATTCCTTCTCTGTTTCTACAACTAGACTTATTTTTACTTAATAGAGCTTTTAACTGACAATCACTGTTATTTACCGTTCTATTCCTCTTCCCATCTTCTACTGAAGTGCTGTTATCTATTGTCATTCTAAATTTTTGTATTCAATTGATATTTGGATTCCACCTCTGCTACTGCTGAATTATTTGCTTTTGAGAAAATACAGTTTTGTAACTGAAGATTAGGATATCTGACCAGGTCAGAGATAACTGAGAAATGATCTTGTTTTCTGAACCTGGACTGTTGCTGTTCTGTTCCATGGCAAAAAAAAAAAAATATGGGAATTTGTTTGAATTATTTATAGATACAAACTGTATTTTGCTGAAGAATTGCTTAGTTCAAGGTAAAGAGTCAAGTTAAGTTTGTTTTTTTTTTTATTTTTTAGAAAAAGATTCTGGAAAGCAGGCCCCTAAGAACTCACTTCAGAAGGAGATTTGAGGTAAACTTGTGTCCTTTTACATTTCTAGCAAAAAAAATGTGCCATGTGTCTAGGGATTCCAAATTGGCTGAATATGGAAGTTTCTTTGGTCACCAAAAAAGAGCATGATGGCATACTTAAGAAGGGAAAAGGAAACAACTCTTCTTTCCTCTCTTATGTGGCTATCTTATCAGGGCAGAGCAGTGTAAAGAACATGTATTTGTGAATGCAAGAGAAAAAGGGTCTTCTAAAACTGTGATAAATGCTTATGCAAATCAACAGTGTAAGGTTTTTTTTCCCATATGATGGATTACGTACTAGCATGTAAGGAGTATGGGACTTCTGTTGCCATGGCATATATTTCACACCATTTACACTGATGTTCAAATGAAACAAAACCATCACAGTCCGTAATCCATTTAATAAGATATAGCCAAATTACTAACACATATTGGAGAAAAAATATTGTGTTTTTCTCATGTCTTATTTAAGAAAATTCTGCATTTGTTAGAAAAATGAGTACATTCTTTCCTGGATATCACTGGGTTAACTATCATTGCCTGCCTGATCAGAAAGAGCAGTTTCAGTAAAGAATTGGATTTCAGCTACAGGGCTCTTACTAAGCTGTGAAGAGAAACACAAAAACATGTAAAATCTTGATGTAGGCCATGAATTTTCAAAAATAACAACTTGCTTTTGTTTGAGTGCTGGGGTTGATATTGCAATGTGGACTTGGGTCTGCAGAAGATCTTGTTTTACTTCTGAATTCTGCCACTGAGAGAAGACCCATGGCTTCTCTGTGCCTCAGTTTCCCTACCTCTAAAACGAGGATGGTGGTCATCTTGGGAGTATTTTAAGCACAACATTACAGTAATGATTAGCCATTATGGTCTTCCATGGCTGACCCTAGAGGGTTCTTAGTTCAAGAACTGTCAGGACCTTGGGTTGTTGAGCTTCACTCTCTGTTGTTAAGCTTTAGACATAGTAGACCAAATTGTGTTCTTGGCGTACATACAAACAGTTGCTCATTTGGCCTTTGTGTTCAAACCTTCTGTTTAATTTCAATTAAGTCAATTTTAATTAATTGAATTTAAACGCCGCAGTCTCTGGTTTCCCTGTGAGATCTGATTGCTGTGTGCGGAGAGTCTCTGCCGAGGCGGCTTTGTGGTGAAATGGATTCAAAAGTCCAAGGCCCTTCATCTGTGTAGCAGCCCATGGCTGGGGCTCTGTTTACCCGCTGTAGTGGGGCTAACCGCTATCTGCACTGGTGTTAAAGGAGTATATGCAATACCCGGTGAAAATAGACTAGGCTGTTTCTCACAGGAGGTCTTCAGCTGACTAAAGCAAGGGGTAGTTGGAGTAAATAAAGAATTTGCAGGCCACATGCTGGCGCAACCTTTCCCCTCCCCCATACCCTCTTCTCTCTTTTTTTTTTTTGGCCATATGTTTTAGTAGTCTAAGTATGTGTCAGTGGTAATCCAGGCTCTGCACTTTTAAGGGATGATTGCCCAGTTTGTTGTAGAAGTGAAGACTTCCCCATTAAATTTTTGTGAGAGTCATAATTGTAAACTGGGGTGTTTTTTTTCCCTTTTAAATTTTACTGCAAATTACTCTTTGTATAGCTAAATTTAACGACATCTCTTTTTGCCGCCTGCCAGCCTATTAGGAGTTTGTATGATGGGGGGGGTCAAACAAACCGGTTTGTTCTCTGGATGCTAATCTGAATTTCAGAGCTGCTGTCCTTTACCCCCTGGGTCTCTGCTCCCCTCCCCCTCCTCCCTTCACAAACAGCCACATCGGGTCTCTTTTTTTTTTCCCCTCCACTCTCCTCTCCTTTCCTTCCCTGGCCCAGCTGAAAAGTAAATGCTGAATATCTTTTCCTACTTATCCCATATCCTGAATAGCCAATTCTCATTTAGAGTGGTTGATGTACTAGTGAATTAATGTTTCAAAAATTCAGATTATTTGAAAGTCTGCTGGTCCGTATTTTACATTAAAGATACCGTGATGCTTTTTCGGGATTAAATTTTATGGGGTTTTATGGGTTAAAGCAAGTACAGGGTTTTATGATAACCTTTTTTTAAAGGTCACCTCTTTTGTCAGGTTGTGATCACATCGTGTCAGTTTTATATAAAACAGTCATCAGGAATTCTCTTCGGGCGAGTAATTTCTCAGGTCTCCAGTGAACCTTGGCTGAACACAGAGAGGTTACTAACTAACATTGGACCCCTGCTTGTAACCAGCTTTCATGGTAGCTGTCATAGCATGGTTACAGTTATCCACTCTTTTGCCTAAAAAAAGAGGAAAATGGCATGCAGAAATGCATTGTCATTGCAGGGAATAAACCCTTATACCTGTTATTTAGAAAATAAACAAACCCACCAACATACCGCCCTAGCAGATTGAAATGTATGTGTGTCAGGGAGGAGGAGAATAACACATAGGAAAAGATTTATGCCTTCCTTTGGGCTGTTGCTTGGTAACAGAAAATGCCTCTTAAGCCTATTTTTGGAGAGGGGAGGGATGAAACTTGATTCAGTGACCATCTGTCCTGAGCGGGTTGATTTCCTGTTGAGCTCCCCTTTGTTTCTGTCAAACAATTGATTGTTACCCTTTATAGATAAGAATACTGTTGGTGACATTGCCCTGAATCAGCAGGTTGGCTTGTGGCAACCACAAAATGGATCTGCTCATTTTAATTTATTTCTTTTAGCTGTTTAAGGGGTTTGGTTCTTCTGAGGCCACTGACTGTGATTTTGCTGGGGTTTATTTATCTGTGTTGTGGTTTGGTTTTGTTTTTTTCCTTTGGGGAATGCCCATCAATACAGTAGGCAAACGTAATAAATGGAATTGAAACTTTTTTTTTTTTTAAGAGGATGTCATAATGCCTTTTTTCTTAGTCTGAAATCATTGGATAAAGCAGCTGTGATTTTGGGCCTGTTAAGCCTTTTGGCAGCAGTAGGGGGGAGCAGAAGTTAATTGAAGGCACTATTGAAGAAATCCCCACCGTTTCTGTGAAAACGAAACCCAGATTCTTAATTGCAAATGGAATATTTGCTATTGTTCTTGCTTAACTGTCAGAAAATCATTCTCTGTTTGAGTACCTCCTGATGTTGGCTTAGTAGTAGTTTACTGGATAGATCTGCACTCCGATTAGATTGTTTTTAAGTAATCTGCTTTATTTATATTGCAGAAGCCTATATTTTTTCTTTAGTTATATGCTTGCAGGGTACAAGGTGCACACACGTACACCTATGTGTGTGTCCTCTGTAGCTGCCATTATTTGTTAAGCATTCCAATACTATTTCCTTTCCTGACGATAATAGTCACTGTTATTTCCTTCAGTCAGTGAAACTCTTTCCTGTAGTATTTATTTCCATGGTGCTGCATTACAGAGGAGGGAAAGGAGAGCCTGTATACAAATGTCTTGGCATCTTACAGGTCTTTGCTTATTGGAGTTTAGCCTACTTATCACTAAGTAGATGAAATTTTGAGGTAATTTCCAAAAGTCACTTCACAGAGTGGAAGGTGTTAGAAAAGTTAATTTCCCTTTCTCTTCTATTTTTCCCATGTGCTTTCCACGGTTAGAAGAGCTGTTGTCTGCAGCTTTTCAACATGGTACTGGATGTATGTCAGATTGAGCTCTTTCTGAAGCTGATGGCAAGGTGCCTATTCAATGTTAATATAGCAGATGCTGGGTTAGGCACGTCTGTGAGATTTCCTTTCTTTGTTTTTTCAAGTGTTTTTCAATGCGGTAGTTAAAAATCTGTGATTTGGCTTGATATGGAATGTTCCTGTGAAAACATGTGAATGATCCTGTGTGACAGCATTGTGGCTTAGTGATTTTTGATTTTTCAATGATTGTTGCATGCTCCTCGTGGTTTGCCCGTTTTCTCGCCCCACTTTCTGCACTTTTCAGCCCCTGATTTTGCTGCTGTTTGTTTGGCATGTGCTGGGTTCTGGCAGAGGGACTGATCCACTTGAAAAATAATTTCTTTTTTCATGTTACTCATAAAATCTTTGATCCATTTTAACACTAAGTGAAATACTGAGCTTGGCTGGTGCAGTGGAACACATGGGGATGGAAGAAATCAGTACCGAATAGATCTATCTATTTATTTATTTATTTACCGTTAGTGCCAAATATATTGTGAGTTGTTTTTAAACATGAATCTTCTGTTAGGTAGAGAAATCCTACTTCGGGATCTATTTTTATGTTTTGTAAACTGGAGGGTGTACAGACCTGACTTCTGTAAAATTAATTGAATGTGCACTCATGCTGTTCTTTTGACCTTTTGGTAGAAAGTGATAGATACCACCAACATGCCTTTCACATATTTTCAGTCTGCCTTGAAATTACATGGGCCTAAAACCCTGTTCTAGATTTTTGGAACACAGTTTTATGTCTGGCACAGAGAGATTGAGGAGTGATTGTTCTGATCCAGATTTTTACTGTTCCTTTAAAGTAGCATTGTTAAGCTGTATAGCTCAAATTGTAGGGAGCTGTCAAAAACTTCAGTTCCCCCAGCATCTGGGGTGAGCAGTTGAGTCCATGGCCTGTGCAGACGACAGAACGGTTAGAGTACAGGGCTGTACTTATCTTTGTGCTTTCTCAGGTCAGGTCGTACTGCACTTCTGCTAAAACAGATCTGGTGTGTCCTTTGTTCCCAGATGAAAGCAGCTACAGATCTGCGAGTCAGAAGGCACAGTGGCTCTGGCTTACCTTACATATAAGAGGACAGTAATTCAAGAAGGGGAAGTAGGTAGAAGATTGGCATCTGCTCACATTTGCCTTCTCGTGTTGCTGTTGCAAGGATGGAATTATTTATGTATATTTTTCTGCCTTCTCCTGAATGCAATCAACCAGAGCCTGAGCAACACTATTCAATGTCAGAGTGTTCAACCAGGGGTTGTCTTCTGGGAGGGTGAGCACAGAGGTAGGGTCATGATCAGCTGCTTTTCCATACCATTTTTGAGGGGTGAGTTCGTACAGGCTCTTCATCAATGTCATTGTTACAGTGCTCCTATTGCAGCTCTGACACAGCCTCCATTTACAGAGCTGGTAGTGTTGTCCTTAATACAAATTTGAGAAATCTTTCTCTCCTGTGATAAAAAGGCCTGTTAGTGGTTTGTATGAAAGAGTTTGTCTGCTGTAGCAATGACATCCTGCTGTAAGAAAAAGACTGATGATATTCTTTTTCTCCCCATCCCACCTCTCCAACTCCAAAGCCACATGCATCAAAGGTGAAAGTGCTAGGCTTCCCTTCTGAGAAGGCCTAGCCCTCAGTACCACTGACAGCCTTTCCAGAGTGGAAGTAACAGAACAAAGATTTTTTTTAGTGTGCCTTTTGTTTTCCAAAAATGGCTTTCTTGAAACTGCTAAGTTGAAGCTTAACCTAGGAAAGAAAAAAACAGGTGTCCTCTGTGGACATATATGGCCAACTACCTCATAGTCCATCACAGCCCTCTCCTATGTTAGAAGCTGTTCTCCAGGTAAACACTGGCTTTTAGAAGAGCTCCACTGGACTACGCTTATCTTAAAATCTTTGGTTTGTGTTGGCTTCACTCCTGACTGAGCTGCTCTACTTAGACCACTTCTGGCAGCTTTGTTTTTAATTCCCTGAAAGTTTGTTGCAGGATAACAGTCATGATGATCAATTCCGCCCTGTAGCCTTCTGGTCTTACAACATGTATCTTGAGTGATATCTCTGGGTGGTGGGATTGCTTGGTAGTTGGCAGCAGTCTCTGTAAGAGACTGAAATTTCTGGGACTACCTGTAACTGCTACTGTAGCTGGTTTTTTTTCATCTTTTACAGCAAGAGAGTGAGATCAATGGAGATGCTTCATAAAGTTTAGATGAAATTGACTGATATAAGTTAACTTTGGTTGCATTTCTGCTTATTCACAGTGTATTCATTCTGGGTGTAGGTACTGCTGGGAGTGAATCTGTATTCTTCCTTGCTGGAACATTTTCAAGGCCTAGCCAAGCAGTTATAAGCAAGCTCACTCTGCTTAGGGTGACATTCAAGGCTTCATCAGGCCAGGCAGAAACTGTGTGAAACCAGCAGAAAGGTATGAAACAAGATGTGATAGATTAGAGGGAAGTCTGGAAAGAAATAGAATTTCTAAGGATTTGTGCAAACTCGTACCTGGTTTTAATAATGTGATTCCGAAAATGGTTGGTATGCTAAATAAATTAATTTAAATACATATTGTAGGAAGGTTGTCTTCTTGTTTTGTTTTTTTTTTTTTAATTTATCAACTTGTGGTTGAGATTTGTGGAAAACTTGTCTCTGGCATTCTTTCCTCCTAAAAAATAATTTGCAATTGTGTATATATATATATATCATCGTTGCCACAAAGAACTGAGAATGACCAAAGAATTAAAGAGGCTGATTGACCTGAAAATTTGACTTCTAAGACCTAAGCTAATGTCTCAGAACCTGAGATGGCCTTTCTTCTGCATATGGCTGGGTAAAATGTGCACTTCTGTAACCTGCTGGCTGATTGTTTTTGTGGATGTTCTTATTGTAGACATGAGCCTGTTTCTGGGTACCTGATTGCACTCAGGAGTGGGAAATGGCAACTCCTTTCTGTATGTATCTGCAGAATATGTGAATGGATCATGCAAGAAGTATTTTTCTGTACATAATGACTACTTGGATTTAATCTAGATATTCTTTATTTAAATTGGAAGTTGCAGTTGCCTGGAGATACGCTGCTATTTTGCCCTATGGGCAGCACTTTGAGGGTGTAACTTCAGTGTTTATTAATGATGTTTAACGTGATCCAGAAGTTCATACAACAGAGTGTACAAAAAGAAAACCTGGAAAAGGGCATGTGAAATGAGTGTTGCCACTGTGTGCTACTGCTTTATATATATGTGTAAATATATTTGCAGAAGACTGCAAATAAACAGAGGCAATAGCTCTTAGATATATCAGTGGTGGCATGGAATGGCAATTTCTGTGAATGGAAAAGAAATATCTTACGAATTGGAAAGGAAGTGAGCAAACGTAAGGCAAGGTAAGACCAATGTCTACAAACTAACTGTTACCTTCCAGGCTTTTTGATGCAAAGATTTTTTTCATTGCATGATGATCAAGTAGAAATTACTTCTGCTTTATTTTTTTTCTTTTTCCTCTAATTGAGCAAAAATATCACAAATATGTTCCTTTCCTTCTCCTCCCTTTTTCTCACTCTCCAACACTACTATGCTTTATCATTTTATCTGGAAGGTTGTTCAGGCTTTTAAAGAAAACTTAGTTTTGATTAACAGACAGATGTTTTGGTTGACTATATTGCTGCGTACTTGTTATTTGTAGTTGACTATAGAATTCATGAGAGAGGGGAGTAGCAGACTTTCTCTAGCTTTCTGAGCGGGCCTGGTTTGAAATCTGGGAAACTGTGGACATAAAGCTGTATGAGTAAAGTTCAAGGAGCATTTAGGTGTTCTAGAGGCCAAATCGATCTTAATCCACATGACTGGTTTTGCCAGGAGTGTTTTGGTTGGGATTTTTTTTTTTTCCAGATGATTTTCCCAAATGACTAGATAACAGCAAAGAGCAAGGAGATGGACCTGGAATTAAACCAGCTAAGAGCCAGCACTTGGGAGATATTTGTTCTGTTTTGTCTTGACCACAAGCTTCCCAACAGGCCTCAGTGGGCATGGGAGCATGGATCGCAATTCCTTATCTTTATTTTATTTTCCTCCTTAAAATGGAAATAGTGTTACTTAAATGAGCAGCTAAATTGTTCTTAGTGTTAGTGTTGAATTAACAGACCATGTAAAGCCTGTAAATAAACTGTGGGGTTACAGAAATGCCTTGGGTGGATATGTTGGCTTTTAATTATCTTTTTAATTACTTATTAAGTCCCAGGAAAGTGGCTCTTCATTTTACTCTTCTTTTGGAATGCAATTTATTAGTGATATCCAGAGAGGTCAGCAGCATAAATAACATTTGTTTGCAGGCTTGTTTGATGCAAAGAGTGGGGGTTCACAGTGAAGAGAGCTGTTTTGTTTGGTGTGGCTAATCAGGAGTGAGGCTGGAATTGCTCATAGCTGTCATTCAGGTTTTGTTTCAAAGTCTAAGGACCTACTGGGAAAAACAAAAAGCTAATGAAAGCTCACTGTATTTCAACCCAAACCCTGTGGAATCCAAAATGATGTCCTGACACTCCATGTATTCTTATTCTCCTGCATTCCCATGGTTACTAAGGTAACAGGTTTTTAGAGGCTTTACATCTTCATTGTCAAGTATTTGCTACACTTATTGTTGCTGTTTGCAGATTAGGGCAATTTAAACAATGCCTTTTGAAATAGGGTCCAAAAATACGAAAAAAGAAATATAGTAGGAATAGATGTAATGAATCAATTACTCTCTCTCGTTTAAATTTTCAGTGCTAATTCTTGGAAGTTACATACAAAATGTTGCAATAGTTCAGTGTATAAAAAAAGCATAAAGAAACGTTTTTTTAAAGACATGTTCCTTACAGGACTCTTTGAATATAGATCTGAAGAGTACCTTTTTTAACCAACAGAATCATGAGGAAGCTTAAGTTCATATTTCTATCAGGGTGTTCCTTCTCCATTTATAAGTCATCTGAGAGTGTTACCTGAATCTTTTGAGCTGTGTTACTTTTGCATTACTACATCTGTGAAATCATGCTTTAAGCAGCCAAGGAAAAACAGAAAAATACTTTTTTAGAGAAAGTTTAACTACATGCAGAGCTCTGTAGCCAAATGCTTTATTGATGCTCCTCTGTATCCAGTTAGTTCAAGCAGAAATATGCTTGTTCACATCTTCCCTGGAAAACTGCTTTGTAGAGGAGTTGGTCAGGCTTGTAAATGAATCTCCAAGAAGATGACTTTTCAAATTTATTTAGTTTCTGATAGCTTCTTGAAAGTTTGCTCATTGCCACAGCAAGCATCTGAGGTAGGAGAGCTGGTTTTTAAAAAATAGATGCAAGTATTAACTCTGGAAACTAGTGAGGACTTTACAGTGCACTGATTTGTGGGTTGACTGGTAGGTAGGTAATTTTAAACTGCTTGGGTTATAGCTTTCTTTCTGTAAAATACAGATAATGCCCAGATAAGAGACTGGAAGGAAAGCTGTACATCTTACTCTGTGCGTATAAAGTGCTATGGGAGGTTCTGATGTTGTGTATGTAAGATTACACGATCAGATCACAACATGTAAAAGATAACAGGAGAGAGTTCCAATCTTGATTTTGCAATGTTTCAGTTAAGATACAGTTTTAATTACCTGATTAAGTAGTTTTAATTATTTAATAATAAGGAAAATAATGGAATAGTTTTAATTGTGTATGTGCTGTAATAGAAAAAGCATAGAATTAATTGCAATTACATGCAGCCAACTAGTGCTATGATTGTATATTTATAATATAGTTGAAATAATTATATTTTTGTTAAAAGGATGAAGTTTACATCTTGATTGTTTCAGTGATATTTTTCAGCATGTTTCTTTTTCACCTTCTTCACTCCCCTTGCCTCCTAAACAGGTTTTTTTTTACGCTTTTCCTTCTGCAGTATAAAAGCTTATAAAGCATCAGAGTTTGTTAGCACCTTGCTGTAGATCTGATTACAGCTGATGTTGCTAGAAAGATAGTGTGAAGAGAGTTGGAAGAGGAAGGGGAAGTTCTAAAACTGTTGTTAAAGTTCTTGCAGATTAAAAGATATTATTTCATATGTATGAAATCAGTTACATTTCTGATCTTATTGCTAGTAACTGAGTTTGTTAAATCTTTTCATTTATCAAACTGAGCTGCTTATTATATATCCGTGTATCCTGTGCTCATCTATAATTCTGCGGCTGGCAAGTACCATTTCTGAGCCTGCATAAAGGCCATTGTGTAAACTAAGGTTTGATAAAACAAAATCTCCTTTCAAACTATATTATCTACATGCCAGAATTTCAAAATAAGTAATCCTACAAGGTAATTCTCTAGGAACAGGCAATGTTTTTCCTGTGACTGAATCAGTGGTTTTAATTTGCTGTCATTTTTCTCTTTATAATAGAGATCTGTCAGAGTTAATTGTTTTAGAGTTTCTATGAGACTGAATGTGTGAAGTGGACTTGGCATTGAGTTTGGGACGCAGTTTGTTTTTGGAGTTTTCCATACTGCCATCTTGGACATCACAGCTGTTTTAATGCTGACTGCTGTGTTGTCTGAAGAATTTATGCAGCTGAGGTATGGTGTAACGAAGTCCTTTTTGCCTGGCAGAAATACAATATTTCTAGTTGAGAAGAATCCTACCAGACAGGGAAGATACAGATATTGTGTTCTCTGTGTCCTTGAGATGAGTCATTTACCATATATTCTCGAGCTCTTTATTGGATGAACCCATGCTGTGGCACTGTGTGCAAGATCCCCATGCTGCTGAAATAAATTGCCACTACTGTCCATGCTCTCTTCATCTAGGCCAGACTGAGAGTATGCCCTTAGAATATGTTTTCAATAAAGGCAAGTTATATGCAACAATGTTCTTGCTGCTTATTCACAGCTAAGTATAGTTTCTTTGGAAGTATAAGCTTAAGAGGCCTTGTCAAGTGCCGTTTTATTACAGCTCTGCAGATGCTGCTGACCATGGTTTGAGCTTAGCTAAGAAAGTAGTTACCCATTTTTGGTTACGACTGTCACTACCCTCTATGTCAGCAAGAGGTAACTTTCTTGAGTAGATGAGACTTTGGAAGCTAGTGTGCAGATACTCTGAAGTACAAAGCACATTACCAGAGAAAAGGAGGTGACAGATAAGTGACTGGCACCAGAGGGGTAAAGCTGAATGCAGATGGAATTATCTGTGCAACAAGGACAGAAGGTGCTTGGTATGCATCTCTCAAAAATCATAATTTAAAAATGTTCATAGGGAAGCCTTTAGTTTTAGTTTGATAGGTCGTTTCCTTAACAGTTCTGTACTTGTGGTTGTTGCATTGCCCTGGACAAAGGTGTGATTTGACATAAAAATGTCTGTGAACATTTATCTTTATAATAAGATATTTATAACAAGAATCAAATTTTCTGATAAATACAAAAAGCTGACGGAATACCTTTGCACATGTATGGAAGAACAAGAAGAATTTTTCCAGAAGAAATGGTTAGCTTCCTTCCATCTCACTAAAAGATATGTACAGTGCATAAGAGAAATAAGATATGTGACTAAAAAAAGAGGTATTTTCTGCCCCATAGAATTAGACTTATGTATTAGAGTTTTCATTTTTCTTTCATGATTTTTTTCTAAAACTTGGTTAAACCTACTGGCACATTATGGGGCTTATTTTATTTAAATTTCCTGGAAGTTTTCCTGGAAGAAGAGAAAACAAATTCCTTGTAAGTTGCGAAGCTCTTGAGATCTAAACTTAATAGTATTCAGCATGTGGCAGTTGTAAGCTTACTAGGAGCATTTGTAAATTCCTTAGTTGGAAAAAAAAAACATAGTGACCGAAGCGTTAAGATTTTAAGGACAGACTTGAATACAGAGGTTCCACAAGAACTTCTTAAAAATAGAGAATTCATTGCTGGCTTACCAACTTGGAATAATCATTGAAAGTTAACAGGACAACTGACTGTAGTAAATCCCAATCAGAATTTTTCCTTTCTGTAGTAAGTGCCTTCCTTCCCTGCTGAAGAGGGAATGAACCCATCTTCTGTATACAGAGACTTTCAGAGGAGACTGTAGGGAGAGGGGACGATGTTGAGGTGCTTTGTGAATGCTCTGGCTTTCCAAATATATCCAAATATGGTATAAAAGCATTTGTATGGACCTCAAGGGCTCCTTGCATTTTGTGAATGAAAAGCAACTCCCTTCCCTTTTCTATGTCCCCAGACAAAAGGCGGGAGCAAGTGTTGCACAAAAAATGAATTTTTCAACCCATTTCTTCAATTCTACTTCTTCTGTGTTTTACACAAGATTTTTGTTTTTAATAGTAGATATCTTTTTGTTTGTTTCTGTTTTTTTTTTTAATGGTAACTTACGTTCTAATCGAACTGCATTGTAATCACTCATCAGGTAGAGGAAACAAATGGAGAGCTGCAAAACTGGAAGGACAAAACTGTAATAAAACTAGAATTAGTAGCTCTTTTCTACTGCACTTCAGCAGATAAAGCTTGAGGGCCTGAAGAGAGGTCAGTATTTCCAGTGGAGGCAGACATTGTTTCACACTTGGGAAGTACAAGTTTACCTGATGGATTTTAATGGCTGTCAAAAACCCAAAATGTCTAGCAACAGGGAGAAACAGATCTTCGTAAGATTAGCAAGTATGGACAATGTGTGTTTAAGCAAGTCTATTAAGAAATCAATGGCCTTTGTCTAAAGCAAGTGTGACCTTGCCATCCTAACGAATACAGTATTTAATGTCACCAAGAGGCAGGGAGAATCAATGTGTCACAGAAGGCAAGCATTACATATGTGGTCAACATCTTGTAATATCTTGCAGGTACCAGATAAACTTGAGTAATACATGTTTTATTACAACATGACACTGATTCTGACACAAAGTATTTTGGGCAGGGAGGTCCTTAGTACAGAGTTCTTCACTTTTTCATGCTGCTCTGTTTTGCTCCCAGACTACACCTCCTTTGCGTTTTGAAATGGTGCTAAGTTCTCCTTGCCTGATTTTTAAGCCACTACACACAGTAAGTGGCATTTCAGCCAGCTGCATTTGGTAAAAGAATGAGATAGGATAGTTATGCTGAAAAGGAATGTTTAATAATAAATAAATAGATAAACTTATTTCTGTTTGAGATTTTCTTTGCTAAGCTTCAGCTCTTTATTTAATTCCATATTAGATTGATGAGTTGGGTAGTGCCTTGAGGTTTTCCAAGCACAGCTCTAAGACACAATTTTCATTTCTGTGTATGAAAGTTGCAGAAACCATATACCAGCATACAGACTTTAAGTGTACTAGCTAAAAAGCTTGTTCTGCTCTTCTTTCCATGTAGAAATTAATTGACCAATCCATGTGTAGTACTGCTTTTCTGTCAACTTTTTAGATTCTGTTTTAAATTACTTCTAAATATCTTTCATGACAAAAAGAGAGCCTATCCAATTCAAATTTTCCCTTCAACCTAAGTGTTTTGGACAAAGTGAAATTTGTTAATGTGGTCATAAGAGACTTAAAATTTTATGAGGCATTAAGTTCATGTTCTTCCCTTTGATATGTGGATCAGTGATTACATTGCAGGAGATTCTATTAGGTGTTTCATGTCTATGTTTTTAGAAATGTATTACTTCTGTATATATCTATCTAGAGCTATAAAAGTAAGAATGCCAACCTTGACAGTGAATTGGATAACAAATTTGTGCAATATTGCTTTGTTATGGGTTTTTTGTTGTTGTTAAAAAACATTGTTTATTGGTTTGTTGTTAATGGAAAGTGTTCGAATGTTTCTATTTCAAAATAGCAGTCAGAAAGATTTCCTTATTACATGCCTCTTTGGATCTTTCAACAGTAAGATACTACTCTTCAGTAGTGGCATATTTACCTCAGTAAGATCCAGATGTGGTTGAACACCAGAGAAAAGAGTTGTAGTTTAAATGCCAATGCTCTTGAAATGTTGGGGGCTTTTTTTACTTTTTTTTACACATAATTAGGCTGTTATAAATTAAACTTTTAATTGACTTAGCTGTTTGCTTTCTTATGCATTGTATACATTTCTGCAGTTCTTTTAAAGGATTTTTAGAAGACTGAAAGGTTGGTAAAGCCAACAAAATTACTTAATTATGCGAATGTTTCATAGAATGGTAGGGGTTGGAAGGGACCTTTAGAGATCTAGTCCAACCCCCCTGCAGAAGCAGGTCCATCTAGATCAGGTAGCACTGGAACACATCCAGGCAGGTCTTGAAGACCTCCAAGGAAGGAGACTCCACACCCTCCCTGGGCAGCTTGTGCCAGGGCTTCCTCACCCTCACAGTGAAATAATTTCTTCTTATGTTTAAATGGAACTTTTTGTGTCCCAGCTTCATCCCATTACCCCTTGTCCTGTTGCTAGGTACAATAGAAAAAAAGGATGCCCCAACCTCCTGACACCCGCCATTTAGATGTTTGTAAATATTAATGAGAACCTCCC
>WBNH01012364.1:881687-1031104 GCA_013401255.1 Urocolius indicus | reverse complement strand
TCTCTGTCCAACTATCAAGCTAGTTGAGATCCCGCTGAATGGCAGCACAGCCTTCTGGTGAAGCAGCCAGTCCTCCCAGTTTGGTGTCGTCAGGGAACTTGCTGAGGGTACACTCTGTCCCCTCATCCAGGTCGTTGATGAAGATGTTGAACAAGACTGGCCCCAGAACCAATGCTTGAGGAACTCCACTGGCCACAGGCCTCCAACTGGATTCTGTGCCATTGATCACCACCCTCTGGGCTCTGTCATTCAGCCAGCTCTCCATCCACCTCACTGTCCACTCATCCAACCCACACTATCTGAGCTTTCTGATGAGGATGTTATGGTAAACATTGTCAAAAGCCTTGCTGTAGATGACATCTGCTGCTCTCCCCTCATCTAGCCAGTATGTTTAGTGTGCTACTGGTTCAAACTTGTATTATTTTTTGTGGTTAAAAGCAACCTCTAGATTTATCTTTTCTAGAGAAGTAGCACACCATGAAACATATGGATTCTAAATTTGCATAATCTGAAACCAAAGACTGAAATTCTGTTCTCCTGAGCCAATAGACAGCCTATCAGTTTATTCCTATCAAAGACTGAAGAGGCACAGACATTGCAGGATCAGGCTATAAACTTAATTCGTGGCACACGGGCAACTTTTCAAAATGTCTTTTGTTGACAAACAAGAAAGCTCTTGCAGCTTAAGTATGTGTAGTGCCTTGCAGCCCACACTGAACAAAGATAGTGTTAAATGTGAGAATACTTTTTTTGTTTTGATGAAGTGGTTTTCTCTGACGTGAGAGCAGAACATACAAATACTTCAAGAACCTTTCTGAGGCTGCAAGGATTTACCCACTTCATATATGCTTTAAAGCAGCCTGGACACCATTTCCTCTAAGAAACAGTGAATTAATAAGATGAGAGGTTTTCCTCATTAATGGCATAGGAGAGATTGATAAACAGTGCAAACTTGTTTTTTGTTTTTCATCCTCCCTACAAACTGACTTAATGGAATTTCGATATACAGTCTTTATTATGAGACAGTCTGGGGACTGACGAGCTGGAGAGTTGATTTCATTTTCACCATGAACATGGTCAAGCAGAGGCAAAGGTTGGCCAAGGTGCTTGCGCAGTCTGCTGCTGTCAAGAATTTCAAGGCTTGAGTGGGCAAAACCTTGAGCAGCCAGATCTGCTCTCATGGCTGAGCCTGCTTTTAGCAGGACGTTGGAATAGAGACCTTCTGACTTCCATCACTACCTGAATTATCCCGTGTTTCTAAGAATCAGCAACAGTTAAATCTATTTGACCTAATTAAATGCAAATCTTTCAATATAAAAAATCCATTTTTCGTATTGGTTCAACAAGAGCAAAATCCTGTTCCATTGTATTTGTCTTCTCTGAACTAATTTGTGTGTGCTCCTACTTGAGCCACTTTTATTCTTGATTTATCTATAAAATGTATAAAAGACAGATTGAGTGGTAAATTGTGCTTGGAGGATGTTGCTTCTGATGCAGTTCTGCAAGTAATGGTCTATGAATCTTTCTCATCATTAAGTATATGGAATGCTACAGCCTCTGGTTAGATAGATATTGGTTGAATACACTTAAAAGAGAATTTTTGCTGTTTTTCAGCACTATTTCATGCTACTACCATACTGCTAAGGCCAAACAAGTACAAGAAGTTGTTTGCAGCCAACTTTTTTAGCAAGGGATAAGGTGGAAACCAGAAGGCCAAAGGGGTTGTATTCCATCTGTGCTGAAAATGCAAAGTCATTCTATCTAAAGGAGAAGAAAGATGACATTGCCCTTTAGCCTGGGTTTAATGTAGGTCAGTTGGGTCACCAGATGACATGACTTTAATGGCCAAACTGCTTTTAACAATTGCCTTGGGCAGTGTTTTATTTCACTGATCTTTGCCAGCCTTTGGGAGAAGAGAGAGGAAAAATCCACCTTGTCTTCTGGTTTTCACACGATGTGTGCTCTACTACTTCTGTGATCTTTTATGACTTGGTCAGTATAGAGAGCAACATGTGCCTATGTGATTATCCACATACGAAAGTGTCGTTTACTTCCAGATAATTTACTCACAATCCATCAGACTGGGTTGATTTTTGTTTTGGTTTATTTTTCAACCTCTATTTTTTGAGGACTGAGCAGATGGGTAGATTATATTCACACTATCTTTGTAATTGCTTGTAATTTGTGCTTCCTGGAAAAGACCTAATTCTTTACTTAGTTATCTATGTACATCTGTATTTATGTTTTGATTATTTATTCCTCTTTTGTACTGAAATTTTTCTAATGGAATCTATTACCCAGTACACATTTTCTAGTATGGGATAAAGGCAATGTATAGTTAAGTGCAACATTGGTTTGTACTAAAGTTCAGGATGAATTGACAAAAAGATTGGTCAGCATTCTTGAGCTGTTCAACTATTGTATGCAGAATTTCTAGTTTGCTTAAGTTGACCTATGTTATTAGCATTCTTTCACATGCAACATCTTCCTTCTTGTTGCAAAGCACTGTAACAGATACAATCACATTTCATAATCACAGAAGAGGAAGGATAGAGCTGATTTCCAGTTGTCCTACTTCATTTCCATCCTAGTGATGGACTGGGAGAGTATTACAGGGAATATACAATGTTTTCCTTTGGAAATTCCTTTCTATGTACCTTAGAAAGTGCATGCATGTGTGTCAATCTTGTATAGATGCTCTGCATGGGCAATTGCTCAGAAATAATGTCTTGAGGTTGTAATGGAGAGTGCTGTTAACATGCTAGCTTAGTGGTCTGTAATGGTCATGGAAAAGACAGAGAAAAGCAAATGTTAAGAGCCATTAAGAAGGAAAAAAAATAAAGGAGACTAAAGCAAAAAACATGATTTTGCCATGAACATGTATCATTAGTATCTCTACATCTTGAAGGTTTCCTACAGCAGGTTATCTCCTTACTTACTTTTCTCCAATAACAGATAGTAAAATTGAAAAAAACACAGAGAAAGCAATAAAGTTGATTGAAGATATAGAACAACTACAACTATGTAACCCACAAATATGTTGACTAGACTTCATCCTGGCAGTAAGACAGCTGAGGTCCATAAAATACCATAGGGCAGAGGCGATAGGTCTTCTGTGGAAAAAGAACAGAGGAGAATCAAATGAAATTAGCAGGGGCCATGTTCAATGCAAACAAAAGGTGATAACTGCAAGTGTGAGGTCAGTTGGAGCACTCTTTTCTCAGGACACAGGCACACTGAAGCTTAGGTGGCTTCTAAAGCAACTAGATAAGTTTATGGTTGCTGTTAAATGAGCCTTAATCAGTGAAAGCTGGGAAAATATTTTGGATAATTACTACTGCAGGTATGTCACATGGTTTGTATTCTCTGTGTATCTGCTGTTGGCTGCTGTCAGACTTAGGGAAGAAGGCTGACGTGCCAAGTCTGTTTTTGGCTTGTTTTGAACACCCTATTGTTCTTCTTTAATGGTGTGGGGTCACTAGGTTTGGGTGAGGTGGGTTGTTTTCTTCAGGGAGTGAGCCAGATGAATGCAGCATACTGTTTTCTGCACCATGGTGGTTTCATAGTTAAAACGATTTTAAGTATTACAAGCAATTCCTGGAGTCCCAGAAATAAAGAACACTAGTTTCCTAAAGATTTGGATTTCTTGCTTAAAAAACTCTGATTTAATATGTTTTCTATATTTAGGATGTGGTTAGGATCAGCCCTTCCAGTGGCTTTTTTAATACTGCCTTTACCTGTAGCTCAGCCAGTCAAATGTCCTGCCTTACTGACTAGATTTCCTCATGAATATTGAGGGGACTTCTGTCGCACTTGTATGGAATTGTGGGTTTAGGAGGTACTTAACAGAAAACGTGATAATGTGAGCCATGTTTTCCTCGGGAACAAGGCAAAAAGACAGCATACAAAATAAATATAAAAATATAAGAATAAATATAACAAAATAAATATAAATCATACATATAAACCAAATAATCCTTTATCTTGCCCTGAAGTAGTAGTAATATATATAGGAAAAAAAAAAAGCCCATGAGTATTAACAATAGATTTATTTTAATCTTTCTAAGGTTTTAAAGTATAATACAGGGTAGCTTCAACACTCCTAACTGTGCATAGGAACAGTGGGGTATGAGTGTGACATCTAATTCTTCTTACATCATTTAGTTACTGACACACGTGCTGTGTTCTTGCTGGTTGTTAACAGCATGTGAATTATGAGGCCAAAGAGGTCTTCCTCATGACAATGGCTAATGTTTGTAGAAATGCAAAGGTCACGATCATGATTACTTTTTCTTAATGCCAACTGGACACTGATGACAATTACTGAACTAGACAGATCTTAAGGGGTCACTTTATTGACTTACCTCCCCTGCTTTGTAAGGAGTGATGAAGTCAGTGCAACCATCTGACTTCTACGTTGTGCCCTTTTAACTGAGTTTGGTCTTGGATAGTTTTTCTTTATATTTCTGTAAAAAATAGGAGCACCCAGTTCACTAGCTTTATTTTTCTGTGAGTTGCTACTTGATTAGTGTCATTAACTAACATCTCTAAAAGACAAAAGAAAACTGGCTTTTTAAAAGCCACATTCTGTGGTTTTGGGATAACTTTCTTTTCTTTCTAACCTGTAGTTTAAACTTTAGTGGAGCAAAAAGTTGGTGTGAGCAAAAAAAAAAAAAAACCCAAAAAAAACCCCATATGAATGATGACAGTAGTCTATTTATGAAAGAGTTTTTTTTAAAATCAAATTCGAATAAAGATCTCTTCACGTAAGCCTAGGCCATTCAAACAAAGCTCTTCACTTACTTTTGGCTGAAAAATGTGAATGTATGTCTTGGTTTATAATCAGGCATAATGTGTTTGGAGGGAATAAGGACCTGTAGGAAGTGTGGCCTTGGGTTGTATATAGCCTCTCATTTCCAGCTCAGGTGTTCATAATTGAATGTCCATGAACTTTCAATTGATTCTGAACCAATTCCTCCATGGTACAGTGATCTTATACCTGTGTGTGTGCTGGACAGGGTAGGATGTTCTAAGTCCACATTTCGGTGTGTTTAGCCACCTCTTCAAAAGATTAAAAATTAGAAATGGAGAAAGTGATTTTTTGTCTCTTTGGAAACTATAGTTTCTAATTACTGCGCTGGATGATTTCTGTAATAGTAATTCCTAGACTAGTATTTTGAGAGAGGGAGTGCAGGTCACACAAACATCAGGAAGCTGACTCACAGTTGGAGTGGATACAGCCCTCAGAAATATCTTTTCTAATAGCCTGAAAAGAAAAGAGACATAAGATGATCTAATCTTTCTCATCTGAAATTTCTTCTCTGGTGATTTTATTTTTCTAGTCACTGAGACTTAAGTGTGGAGACCGTCTTTTTTATTATTTATTTATTTTACACAGGAAAGTTTCATCAGCGCAGAGGTGGTCAGTTTGAACCTACCTAAATCTATGGCCCTCTTGATGCAGGTATGGTAGATATGATACTGGAACTTATTTTTTTCAGTTTACAAAACTGTTGATTTATTTCTAAAAAGAGGAACTTTGCTTTATTGTCTCAAAAGAGACTGGAAGTTATACAATAAATGACTTTGTGTTTGGTAACAGCAAATTCCTATGAACTTTTTCTTAAGTTAAAGCAGTTAGTTTAAAGCCAGTTGTATCAATGCAATAGTGTAGTGTAAGCTTGAAAGTTGTTGAGTCCTTTTGGGAGTGGTGGTAAAATGAAGGGTAAAGTCTTACTGAAGTTAAAGTTGGCAATGAAGGAAAAATGACTTTTAGAAACAAGTGAGAGGAAACAGCAAATACTTTTGGACAAAGATTTTTTTTTTTTAAAGTAACTAATAGCTGAAACTCATAATGTAATCTGCTGAGATTTGCAAGTAATTTCTGTTACACTGTTCAGTATTGCAGTGCTTTACCAGACTTAAGTCATTTGTGTGATACTTGGGCTTGCTGAACAGCTGTTGCAGACTACTCTGTCCCCTTATTTCAGTTAAAGTTGTCGACAGTTTTTGGCATCAATTACACAGATGAAGCAATTGCTTTGTTGACAGAAGGGAAAATACACTACAAAAAATATTGTTCTTGCTAACTTTTTTCTTCTTGTTTGTTTTTTACATCTTCGTGGTCTACTTTGTGCTCAGCAGGAGGAGATTTAATCTTGTTTTCATCTTTGCTGGCCCTTCAGAAGTCAGCCAAAGCTATCTGAGATAAAAGCCAAAACTTACAGCTTATTCATGCTCAGAAAGTTGCTAGTGCTGCACTGCTAAAATTCTGCCTCCCCTATCACTCTGTTACAGCCTACAGCTGTAACAGACCTACAATTTTAGTTGAACCTCTGGTCCTTATGTCCTGTCTGAAGGTCAGGCACTGAAACTGAGGAGATTTTTTAGGGTTGGTTTTGGTGTGTAAGACTTCATTAGTTGGATTTAGGCAATGTGCAAGTGGAAGATACTTGGCTTAAATTGTGAGGAAATGGAAATCAACATGACGGGGAGTGAAAAAGGGGACTGAGAAAGATAGAGGAGCTTGGAGTGACAGATGTAGAAAAAACTTAGAAGGAGATTGGACTGGCTGTGCAAGAATCTGAGGGCTTGGAAATTAAAAGGGAAGCACATGCCCGAAGAAATCAAGTTTAGCTTGATGAGGAGGAAGTGTATGAGAATCAGAATCAGAAACTGAAGCAAAAGATCCATTGAAGGCAAAGATGGCCAGGGTTTGCAAGGAGACTGAGAGCTGCTGTGGTGAGGGGGAAAAGAAAAAAGTGATGAAACCAGGTGCTTCTGGCAAATTCAGATACAAACATGAGATCTGGTTTGTAAGGAGCCTTTGGATGATGGGAGAGAGTTGCTAGGCTGGGATAAAACTTGGGACTGGGATGAGGATCCTATGGGTTGACTGGGACTGGTTAGTGAAAGGGAGTGGACTGGAGTTGGACAAACCAGTTGGAAAGGAGGCAGGAGAGTTACTTCAGAATAGTGTTTCTACAGCAGTTCATCCTTCATAGTAGCTAAAACAGAATAAGAAGGTTTTTTTAACCTTAACTTCCTTCTACTGTGTGGTGTTGACTTTGGCTGGATGCCAGGTGCCCACCAAAGCTGCTTTATCACTCCCTCTACTTAGCTGGACAGGGGAGAGAAAGTATGACAAAAGGCTTATGAGTTGTGATAACAGGGAGAGATTACTCATCATTTACCATCATGGGCAGAACAGATTTCACATACAGAAAATTAATTTCTACCACCCAAATCAGAGTAGGGTAATGATAAATAAACCTAAATCTTAAAACACGTTCCACCCGTTCCTCCCTTTTTCCTGGGCACAACTTCCAGTTTTCTCTACTTCCTCCCCTACAGCAACACACGGGGTAAGGGGAATGGCAACTGCAGTCAGTTCATCACATGTTATCTCAGTTGTTCTTTCCCCATGAGGGTCAGGACTCCTCACACTCTTACCCTGCTCTAGCTTGTGGTCCCTCCCACAGGAGACAGTCCTCTATTAACTTCTCCAATGTGAGTCCTTTTGGGCTACACCTCTTCTCAAACTACTCCAGCGTGGGTCCCTTCCACAAGGTGCAGTCCTTCAGGAACAGACTGCTCCAGGGTGTGTCTGCCACACGGTCACAAGTCCTGACAGAAAACTTGCTCCAGTGTGAGCTTCTCTCATCACAGATCTTGCTAGGAGCTGCTCCAGCATGGGCTTCCCATGGTGTCACAAGCCCCCGCTTTGAGCATCCACTCTGGCGTGGGGCCTTTCCTGGGCTGCAGGTGAGTCTCTGCCCCCCTGTGGCCTCCATGGCTGCAGAGCAAAGCCACACTGTGGGCTGTGGGGGCATCTTTGCTCCAGTGCCTAGACACCTCCTCCCCCTCCTTCTGCACTGCACTGACCTTGGTATCTGCACATTGTTGCTCTCACATCTCAGTCCTTCTTCTGTTTGCAGTTCCTCAGGGCTCTTTTGTTTTTTCTCCTTTCTTAAGTTTGTTACCTCAGAATCACTTACTACCATCACTGATGGGCTCAGCCTTGGCCAGCAGCAGGTCCATCTTGGAGCCTTTTGGCATTGGCACTGCTAGACCTAAGGGAAGTTGCTAGCACAGAAGCCACCTCTGTAGACTCCTTAGCTACCAAAACCTTGCCATCCAAATGCAATACATGCTGTCAGTAAGTATCTTAAATATTTTGCTTGACAGTTTCTTGCCTCATTGCTGATGGTCTGCATGGAGCACCATGACCTGGTGGAAAGAACTCCAAAGACTTTTGCCATGTCCATTTATGAAGCAGACGTGGGAACACCACAGCTGTCACTTAACTGTAGGAGTACTGGCAGAACTGCTTGTCTTCATGAAAATAGACCATCAACCACATCTCCCACCCACATTTGTAGGCTTAGGTATCCCCACAAGTACTATGTGATTGCTACTATGGCTAGGACATTGGTGAGTTTGGCTTAGTGTTTGGGCTAGGCTACTGCTGGGATAGAAGCAAGTAATGGTCAGGGCTAGGAAAACCCAAGATCAGGGACCAAAGAAGTACAAATGCAATAACATTGAGGGCAAGACGGGCATGGGTGCCAGGCTGTGATGGGGAATGTGGGAAGTGTCAGCATCCCAGAGTAAGCATCAAAGCTTGTAGTGTGGGCTGGGGCAGAGTCTGGACTCAAACTCATCACAGGAACGCAGGGAAAGGAGATTGGTGAAAGAGGCTGGGAATCAGCCCTTAGGCATCAGAAAACACGATATGATCACTCTCTACAACCACCTGAAAAGGAGTTGTAATGAGGTAGAGGCCAATCTATTTTCTCCAGTACTGAATTATAGGACATGAGGAAATGGGCTCAAGTTGTGCCAGGGCAGGTTTAGATTGGACATTAGGAAAAACTTTTTCACTGAGAGGGTTATTAAGCATTTGAACAGGCTGCCCAGGGAGGTGGTGGAGTCACCATCCCTAGAGATATTCAAAAGATGCATAGATGAGATGCTGAGGGATATGGTTTGGTTTAGTTTAGTGATGGGCTTGGTAGTGGTAGGTTAGTGGTTGGACTTGTTGATAAAGATCTTTTCCAACGATAATGATTTTATGGTTCTAAAATGATCTCAAGGATTGAGGCTAGAAATTGCAGTGTAACACAATGTTTTAGGAAAATTGTCAAACTCTCAGAAAACCTTCAGTAAAGATGTGCCTACCTCTTTCTGTTTGTGTGGATTTATATGAGGCTGCTACCTGGTTTGCCAGCAGAGTGGGGGAATCCTTTCAGTCATGAGTAAAAAAACATTGAATCAAGGCATAGTTGTTTAAGTGGAGATAAGTATTTTTTCCTGACATATTTCAGATGCCTAGGTTTCACTCTGTAAGGCGAGTGTGCTACAAATGTGTTCACACTGTGTGGTGTTACCCTTGTGGTTTTGGTGTGACAAGTGTACTGGCACAGAGGGAAGAAAAAAGGTCATTATCCTGAAATTGTGTCCTGAGCTCTTATTGTAGAAAGTTTAATGAAGAAGGTCCTGATAGCACTGGGAGAGTAAAATGGGTTCTCTGAGAAGGCCCTAAACTATTACAACATCTGAGTATTTCAGAAAAAGAAAATTGTTATCTTTTCATTGAAGAAAAGTAGAAAGTGTAAAAAGTGTGAAAGCTGTTTGGAAATGTTAAAAAAACCTAATTACTGATTAGTGATTAGTATATGAAACCAATCTCATTTATGAAGGATAAGTCCCTCACTTTTATGAATATAATAAGATTCATTTGATCTTGGCTGCTGGCAACAGAAATTAACTTAATAGTGTGGGATGGGCTTGTCTGGGAGTGGCACGTAAGGTGATACCAAATATTACTGAGAGGAAAATCTAGATATCCAGGATGTAATATTTTTACCACTCCTGGCATAGTCAGTGGACCAGAGTAGATGCACCTGAAGCTCCAGTTTAGCCATGATGTAGGATTTTGAATATGGATTTCCATGGGAGTTTGGCTCCAGCAAGTTAAGTGACTTGCACTATCCTGTGTAAGACGGAAACTCAAGAAAAGCTAAGCTCAAAGACTTGTATAAATACACACTGATGTACAGTTTTTGACCTGTGGTGAATACTGTGGAAATAATCAGTGTCGATTTGTGGTGGCTGTATGGAAGGGGGAAGGAAGTGGAAACAGAAATGACTGAACTTTCTTTTAGACTGTCTGTATTTGTATGAACACAGACTGGTATGTCACATTGTGTCTGAGAAGCATTTATATGTCAAATACAGTAAAATAGTTGAGGGAATATTTGAAAATATTCTTTCACTCAAACCCACTACCAGCACCGTAGGAGTAGCTTATTCATGTATAAAGCTCAATTCTTCTTTCAGGACTAGTGTTAATCATGTTCATACATATGATGTTGGTAAGCTGTGAAGGGACACATCATAAAATTAAATTTTAATTTATCTTTTTTCTACCTGGCATGTTTATTCTGCCTGATTTTGGTGTAGAGGGCACAAAGTATTGCACAGGATCAAATGGGGAGAGGAAACAGGGCTAAGGAGAAATGCAACGCTTCATGAAGTTTACTCTTTCATTTTAAAGCTTGAATTTTAATTTCCTGTTTTGTGTAATACAGGATTTGGATTATCTTTTACTTTCTTTGAGTGTTCCTCTCTTTCCTAGATTGTAGAAAAGGAAGCAGTCATTAGCAATGATAGCAAATTTTTGGGGCCTCCATCCACACTGCATAAAAAGGTTCTATTGATTGTAAAATTTACTAAAATATGCAGCATTTCTTAGAACTGCCTCAAATTTCTTATGTATGAAGAAGTGTAGTGGGTGAGGATGTTATTTCTTGTCTCTCCTTGCTCTCCCCTGTTTGGTTTACTAATAACTCTAATTCTCTTGAAAATTTCTTCCTTCTCCACCCAACACCTTTATAGGTGTCAAAAATAGGCCATTTCCTAACCTTACCCTCTACCTACAAAGGTCATAAAAATTGCTAATGGAAACACTGTTGCCCTCTGTTGTGTAATTCTAATAGGAAATGGATCACTGCAATTTACGGGGTACTCACCCTTCTCTGTACATGATGAATGGCTCGCTTCAAGTGATGATTCCTCATTGATTTCCTAGTATTTATTACCAGAAACAACAGAGCAGGAAGAACAGCAATTAAACATTAAGTTGATTTTGAAGATGACATCTTATCACTACAGTGTCAATTCATGGCAATATAGCATTTGCTGTCGTAGAGGAGCAAAAGACATGAAGTCAGTTCTTTAAATTGCTTTTCAGATTAGGTATTTCTAAACCCACTTTTTGTTATGCTGTATTAGTTTACTTGCTCTTTCTTTGGTACAGAGTGAGAGGCTTACTCTGTGTAAAGGCTTTTTTCATCACTCTGTGCTTATTTGTTGCAAGTGCATGTGATATTTTTTTGTCATTAGTCACTTTGACTATGTTACCAAGCTCTTTGGGACACTTTCATTCATAGAAAAATCTATGTCTGATATTTAGCAAGAGGCTCTGAAATAATTCTTATTTCTGTGCTGTTTTGAGGGGTTTTTTTGCTTCATGACGGTATGTGAACAATCTCTCTTAACCTACTCAGTTTCCCTCTGGTTGGGCTGGATTGACTACAAAATGGAAAGTGGCCTTTTAGTTTCTGCAGTGTCTATACAGTCTTTTTCCATGTGTGTTGCTAGGTGAATCACTGAGCAAGACCACATATAAGCAAAGTCGACCAGATAACAATCCTTCAAAATATAGTTGTTTTTACATTTTGTCAAGTGGAAAATGGAGATGTTCCCTTGCCAAGTAGAATAACTTATTTCAGTTTAAAAGGATATTACAGTTTTGTTGGTTATAATACTAACTTAAACTTCCTTGACTTGACAATCTCTGAATGCTTCAGAGAGTTACTCTGCAGTAAGTAAAATTGTTCCATCTTCTTTACATGTTAGCGTTAAAACTTGTTTGCATTCTTTTTTTTTCCATTTTCACAGTGTCTAATGTAAGCTAATTTTCTAGAAGTTAGAAAAAAAAGCATGGAGTTTCAAAAGTCACTTGGATAGCTACTACTGCTATTAGGTTTACTTTTAAATTGATATAAACTGCATTAAAAAATGCACTATGTGAAACTGTTGAGGTAAAATGTACTTCCAAAGAACCTATAATAATTTGAACTTTCACCATGTATCAAACACAGCAGTCAATCATTTTCTTGCATTATTTATCTGCTTCTTGATATATGTGATTATAGCTTTGGTCTTTTATCTTTTATTATGTGCTTACATATTTTTAGTTTCAAACCGTGATGCAAACAATGCAAGTGAAGTATGAAATCTGCAGACTTCCAAGTCTGTGCAGTTTCCGTTTCTTTTTCTGAAAACCATTTTGCGTAAATCAGTGAGCAATCTATCAGGCTGCGTATAGATATCTGGAAAAAATATCCAGATTATCTGCTTCCATTGCTAAGCATTATAGAATTGATCTTCAAACATCTCTAGTGTAAACATGCTGGATGTTAAGTGAAAAACCCCAAATACTATCATACCTCTCTGCTCTGAAAAGGGCTTCATATAGAGCACAAACTCACTCTGAAATAAAGAGCACTTTTCTCTAAAACCATGACTTTCAACCATCCTTTCCCAAATTATCAAGTATTCCATACTTAACCCTGTCTGCTTTCTCCCATCCTGCTGCAGTTACTTTAAAAAGAAGAACTCTGAGATTTGTGTGAGTCACCTCACATAAAATAACAACAACAAAATAGTTACCAGCCTTGCAGAACACAATGATATGTTTAATTCATGTTGTGGGGTAAAAAGTCATCCTCTGAAGGGTTGCCTTAATTCCCATTGTGTTCAAGTGGAGCCACCATGGTTAGTGACTCATCTATGAACGCTTTGGAAGGGTATGTTAATTGGGTTGACACTGAGTAATGAGTAATTGTTGCAGCTTCAGATCTCTGCAAAATAAGAACACGTTAGATAATTGAAAACACACCTTTGAAAACCAAAAGTGTTATGTGACTTGTTAGCAGGCAAGGAATAAACTATGTATTAGAATATTAGAATACAATCTATGATTCTATATATTTTTATCTTGAGTAGGTACAAAGATGAGGGTAGAGAAAGGGAAGAAGTACCATTACTTTTCTCCACTGTAATTCATCATCATGAAAAAAAAAACCATAATTTATTTCAACATATCTACTTTTTTTTTTTTGTAACTTAGTGTTTGGTGTAGATGCTTGAGTGGCAGGGAACAAAGTGTACTTTTTGAAGATAAGAAGTGTTCGAAACGTTCATGATGAGAATAGCATGTACTGAACAAGCACAAATCATTCAGGCACCTTTTTAAATTTCAGATGCTGAATTTAAGTAACTTTAAATTAGGCTGAAGTAATAACATAAACATATACAGAACCTTTGTTTTTTCTAAGTCCAACTTTTAGCGCTTATGTTCTTATTGTACATTAAACAGCTGTTGATGGCAAGTCTCTAAGTGACTGGCTCATTCTGAGCTTGATAGTATTTTGGGATGAACTGTTTCCAGTCTTTGCCCTTCTATACCAGCCTCGTCTCTGACCATGGTATAAAAATCTGTATTTACAGTCTTGGTTTTTTCTCTTGCTGGTGACATGGACTACATTGAAAGTTCTGAGTCTAGAGATCCCGATATTCTGGTGCAGCTGGACAAGAGCATCTGAATCCTGATAGTCACTGAGCTGTGATGAGCATGTTTGTAAAGTCAGAACAATGCTGGTTTTGAATAGTGAGTGTTGCTGAAAGATCTGTTGGTCAAGAAATTAAAAAAAAAGTGCAACTGCAATAAAATTTTGATAAAATTTTAATAAAATTACAATTGCTACATGAGTGTTCAAACGTGTTTTGCTCCTATTTTTACCTCTTTATTATCTGCTCATATTGTTAATAAGTAAAAGTAAGAAGTGATTCCAAAAGATCTGATGTAGGTTCTTGGAGTATTTTAGCGATGCTACCAAATTATTTCATTACCTGTGCAGTAACATTTGACAGAGCTTCATGGAACCATAGATTTACTGAAAAATATCTGCTCAAATTCTTAAAAATATGTATGACTAAGAGTAGTGGAAAAATTCTTATGGGAGTTTTGGATTTGATGGACTCTTTTCTGTATTGAAATAATTTATACTTATATTATAAATTAATGATTTTCAGAGAAATTTAAGAAACATTTGTGTTGTTTTGCTGTCTGTCTTTTTAAAGGATAGATGAGAGCCTCTTGTAATTGAGGAATCATGTTTTCATCATCGGTAATTCTACTGGGAGGGGTTGTTTTGGAGGTTTTGTTGATGCTTTGTGTTGGTGTTTTTTTTGAAGGGAAGTGGGTGATTTAGCAAGGCTATGTTATCTCTATATACCATTATACCTTACTACTGGTACTGATTGAAAGTCTTATGTTACTGTAGTCTAAAAAGCTTTTTTTTTAATTGAAAATTAATATTTGAATGGAAATTTCTGTTGTAAATGAGAATTGCTTATTACTTTGAGTTTCAAAAAAGCAGACTTCATTTAGCTATGTTAGCGTACCACAGGAGAGAGCTCCACTGGGCTTCCTTTTCAGGTGCCAGAAGGTACAAGCTACGTCTGTAAGCACAAAGTCAGGGTGACTGCGGTAGAGAGTGCTACCCCCTAGTTTGTTCCTTGTTACCTGGTGCTGTTAAATATTGAGTAAAATTGTTATATGTACTGGGATTTTATCTGTTATTCATATGCCTTGTGTTTTCTTTCTTTGTGGTTTTCTGATGTATCTGAAGCAAGTGTTAGTTGTTTGTTGTTTAGTAACATCTAGTTTACCATTTTCTTTTGTGGAAAGTCAAAACTTCAGGCATCGGAGTTGGCAAAGAAAAGTTGCACAACTGGTCATGAAACTTAGTCACTGTCACTCACCTTCAGGACAGAAATGCATGCTCTTCCCTAAAATGCAAGCTAACAAGTATTTGCATGTTTAGCTTTTGGTATCATTATTTCTATGCATCAGAAGGTAACCACAAACTCTATAAAATCCTCCGTTTGGATGAAGTTCATAGCAGCTTCTTGTTCATCGGTGTAGCAATGGAAAGTAACTTCCTTTGCTCTAAGAAGAGAAACACTTTATCGTGTCCTACAAACAACTGACTGATGAAACCCAAGAGGGTCAGCGTAAAGGAGATGTCAGTAAAAATAATCTTTTTCAGTACTCTTAAGAGTCATGCAACTTTGATCTGGAGGTTCTCTGATGAAGTCGGTTTTCCCTTTTAATGCTCTTCCAGAGAGACTGCTATACCGCGTAGTTACTTGGTATAACTACGACTACACATCCTTCTATCTGCTGCTCAGACATTGGGAGGTAAAGGAGCACTTTATTTGGTTAAAACTTGCCACAGTGCTATAAATGATGACTGACTTAGAACCTTAAGCAAGCTAAAATGTAGTTTTTTTTCCTTACTGGAATTACTTCATCAGCCAATTGCTCTTTGGTCTCCTCTTGTGTGCTTTAATATATGAAGAATATGCCTCATTGTTTTATATGGAGATACTCTGTTTGGACCTGACCAGGCTGCCTCTGTAGTTGGCTGTACAGCTGTTGGGATGATGTTCTGCTGGAGCTCTTTATTTGGGCTGGTGTAAGTAGTAGTGGGGCACCGCCACAGTTTGTTACTGCTATTTTGGTGAACTGTGCCTTGCAGACATCTCCAGCCTTATCTCAGTGCTTCTGCCATATCTTGGATGAGCTCATACTGAGGAAGACAGCTGCTAAGACAATGTAGACTGAAATGGCTGGCGTTAGCCATCTTACATATTTTCTAAAAGAAGGATCAAATTAGCAAATAATATTCTGCTTACTGTGAAATGCTTTTGTATTAATCCCAGAAATTAACTATGACACATACATCCCTAGCATGGCCCTGAAATCATTCTCATATCAAATATCATGGCATTTCTTGACAAGCTAAATGGGCCTTATCTTTCCAAACAGATTCCTCATTTCTAGTGAAAAACACCTGCACCCAAACTGCCAGCTGATGACTGAGTGCCCAAGAGGTACTTAGCATGGAGAGAAAAGTGTTTTGTACTCACTGTTATGCCAACTGTTGCCAGCAAAACACCATCCACTCTTCTATGCTTCATGAATTTGCTCTAAATGAGTGTGTATATACCAACAATCTTCTATTTAATATATGTAGGGGAAAACCACCAATAGTGCCTTCTTTTCAATTAGCAGACTATTGTAAGGAATTGAGTGCCCTGATCCATTGTACCATCAAACAGAAATGAGCATAATGTAGTATTTTAAGATGTCTCTTCTGCAGTACAACGCAAAAGTGGCCAAGCTTGACTTTTAGAGAAAGGCTGGACTTCAAAAGACACTGACCCAAGGCAGCAAGAAACTCCATGTGAGCTACCAGTCAACTGCTCAGAGTGTGATGCCTGTAGAGCCACCTGCAGCTGTGGGCAGACTCTGATTCTCAAGCTGCCTAGATATCTTTGCTCTGCACATACTGGGAAGATACAGCCTAGTTCGGGCTATACATCAGCTGCATGCTATGTCAACAAAAGAAACAGTTAAAAAGGCACATCTTCACACAAGCTGCTGCAGGTTCCAATGCTCTCCTGTTGTATCACCAATGGGAAACTATTCCTTTGCCTTCCAGGCACGTAATGCAAAATTCAGCAGTCGGATAGTGAAATTGTCATATTTGTTGTTAAACTTCAGCTCTGACCAACAAACCTCTAGCTTGCTTTTGATCTTGGCAAATGGGAAGGGAAATACAGACCTGTCAGATGAATAGTGCTAGTGATACTTGCATAGATGAAGGCTCATTGAAAATAATTCTTTGCAGCCCTCCAGTGATAAGTAATGCACTTGTTCACTTTCTTTGGTCCAGTGATACTCCATATTATAGCACTAAACTCTTCATAAATTCTTGCCACTGGCTTGATAACAGAGAGGGAAGTGCTCAGCTGAGAAGTAAAGAGCTTTTGTGGACAGAAAGCTCTGTGATTTCATCTGCTCTGGCGAATTCACCTTTGGCTGGCCTGGGCATTTGCAGGGTTACAGCTAACTGCTTTGTTTTTCTGCCCTAGTTTTCACTCAGCATTCCCAGTCTTAAGAAAATGACTTGATAACAATGTGAGACTACAATCCAGAAAAAAAGTGCCATTATTTTTGACAGCAAACAAAATCACTTAGACTTGAAGGAAGGCAGCTATTTTGATAGCCCATACTGGGGAAGAGAGGAAGTAAGAAGGAGGTAGTCTTGCATTTATTTTCACCTGCATTAGGAATGCTTGATATTTGGATTGTAGAATAACCTCAAAGTTTGCATGCAGATGTGTCCATGTTTCTTCCATTTGCCATGTGTTCCACAGTCTTGTCTTCATGCTCACTGTTCCTCTGGACTCAGATTGTCCAGCCTTGCTGTCCTGTTTCTTGTCAACCCCAATCCACTCCCTACTGGTTTAGAAAGTTCCCCTTCCTCTTAGGCAACATGCAGCGGAGACTCGCGTGCTTCTCTCGTCTTACATCCCTTTTGCCTCTCAGTCAGCATCTTCTCTGCATTTAGCCACAGGTCTTTGCATTTGGATATTCTGCTCACCTGTGCTGGTGTTCCTCATCTCCACCCCATTCATCATGTTGGCACAGTTCCAAGAATTCCTCTGTTGATTCCTGCAGTTGAGAAATGGCATGAGGAAAAGTAAGACAGTGCAGGTTGCTGTTCCTGTTGTTGCCTTAACATCTGCAAAGCAGAAAATGCCAGTAAAGAGACGGGGAGATCTTTCTCCAGGTTATGGTCTTCTTTCCAGAAAAAAAAACCAAACTTTTTTTTTTTTTTTTTTTTACTCTGACATAAACAATAAGTAACTTACAGACTGCTCCAGCCTGGCTGATATCCCTTGACACTTAATGCAATTTATGGAAAGTACACTGTGTTCACTTTTTGAATGGCTAATTTTACTAAATTGATTTTATAAATCACAGAGAAAAATACTGCTAGATTTTTTGATATAGCTGAAAGAAAGAAGGCTACTTGGAGAACTGGTCCTGGCCAGATATCATTAGTTATTTGTATGGCGAGTTAAGTGTGAGACAAAACAGCCAAGGTCAGAGTGGAATAGCTAAACCCAGGACTTCCTGAGTTCCTGCAACTTGAACGAACCTGCTTTTCTTGGACTTCTCAGTAACTGAACACATACTCTTGTATGCTTTTGCCTTGATTCATATTGGTGAAACAGAGGTCTCTACAGATTGTGGCCTGATTTGTATTTGAAAAAGGTCACTAAGAACCAAGTCAAACTTGCCCTGGCTGGCAGCAGTTTGCAGAATGCCATGCACTGGTCCTCTCTGACCTGGACTAGTTTCCTCCATAACTAGCAGTTATCAAAGAGTTAGACATTAAAAAGGAACGATTAATACAATTTCCACCTTCTCTTTAAGTGCAGAAAATAATTGACATAATTTTGCCCAAATCTTTTTCTTATCTTTTTTGGGGAAAGTGAGGGAGATTAGTGAAGAGGAACTACAAGATAGATACATATGATATGTATATAATAAAACAATATATGAGAAAACAGCAATTTGCATATTGAGTGCTTATTTCTGAGAAGCATGCAGAATCTTCTTCTTTACATCAGGACATATCTACTGTGATTACACTAAATCGGAGTCCTCAAATATACATTGCTAGGGTGGAGTTTGGTGTGGTTCTTAGTATATAATATCCACTATCCTCCTTTTAGAAGGCATTTTATAATGTTTATATCTTAAAAACTGAAATTATTCACAATCTTAACAGATTAATATGTTGGAACTTGGGAGAGGTGTGGGAGGAGGTGGAAATTTCAACCACATGATAAGAAAAAATATTTTATTTTGACTAATTAGCAATACCTAGCAGGCTTATGATTAGGAGAGAAGGAAGGGAGAGCTGAGTGTATGATCCTGCTCACAAGAGAGAATGAAAATGGAAGCAACCATAATTCAATTCAGAAAGCATAGTATGTGCAAAACTTTCTCCTTTAAAAGTTTTACTCTTTCAGTGCACAGTAATGCTGACTCTGACTGCAATTTGTCTGGATTTTAAATCAGATCAGTGTAATTAGCTAACTTTACTTATTAGCCTGAGCTGACTCTAGTGGTACAATGGTTGAATTGGTTACCATTATATTTGTTTAACTGCTGTAAAGTAAGTTTCTAACAATAGGTTCCTGCACTTAAATAGCACTGTTGAGCAGTGGTGCCCTATCAATCAGTCAGACCTTTCCCTCCTGCTGTCTACTCTGATAGACAGTTCTGCTGATGTGAGGACTCTGGAAGAAGAGATCAGGAAGAAGGCATGATGGATAAAGACCATCTCCTGTCTTGGGAGGAAATCAGAAAAATCCTTTCTTTGACTATGACCAAGCTGCTTTGTCAAGGTGTCAGAAGATTAATTATGCTCATGTGAAAGACGAGAGCAACCGTTTTCCCCCCTGGTCTTGATGTAATGGGGTGGCATTCTTCTGAATCGGTGGCAGAGAATTGGAAAGAGGCTTAAGAGATTTCAGTCTCCTAACATCACTGTCCTGTAAGCATTTGTAAAGCTTTTAGGCATACATCCACGATACTGTGAAGTTCTGCCAATAACTGATTAATGAAAGTATTTGTTTCAAGTGTGATATGGACTTGATCTCATGAAATATTTAGTGCCAACTACTGTTAAATCTTGTCAGCATTAGGGGTAGTTGGGGTATATAAAGATCAGGCTTTCAATGAAAAGAGATGCAGAAAACCTTTCCGTAGCATAATCGGGAACATGAAAACGTGTAACCATTCAATTAGTTTTTGAAGTTTATAAATCAGTAAAAGAGAAAATCTCCAGGAAATGTTTGTGGATTATTTTTTATTGAATCTGAGCAGCTTTGCTTGGTATTTTCTTTTAGCCATTGTCCTGTACATTTTTTTAATAAAGTAAGTAGAAAATACAATACAAAATGAAGGATCTTACATTTGAAATTAATCTTTTGGGGAATAAATAAAATGTGCTAACTTGAATTCTGAACACAGAAGTTTAGGAAAAAAAAGTGGGTTTTTTTCTTTAAAAAAATAAAATCAGAGACTTGAAGAAAAACACTGCTTAAAATATAAAGTCTTTTTGACTATCTAACTTGATATATTGAATCTCTTCAAAAGCTCTTTAAATCTTGCATAAACTGTGTCAGTAAAAGATTCTTTCTGTTTGGACTGACCTGTGACTTAGTCTTATGCTTGGATGAAGGAGAGCATTTTTTGTAATCTGATAATTTTATAGAGTTTTGGGTGTTTTCTTGAAGTCTTGAATTAATAAAAGAGAATTGGAGGGTTAAAGAGCCACATAACTTTTTAGTTTAAATTCTTTGGAATAGTTTTTCTAGTTTTAATGTTTGCAATGATGAACTATGAACAGTAGCAAGTTTTTGTTTGGTTTATTTTTTTTCTTGTGCTTCTTTGTAGCCTTCTTTTAGATTAGTACCACTTTAAGGTGTGTTGAACCTTAATATACTATAGCTGAAATTGTAACAAACCAAAAGACTTTAAACGTGGATGTGCCTGACCTTGAAATGCTGCTGATAAAAGGTAATGCTGTTAAATTGCATGCCAAATTAACCCTCATTTCCAAATGCTTTGTGTGTGTGTTTCCTGTAGGATACGCTTTGATCCTACCAAGCAACACTTCTTTTACAATCAGTCATTTTTTAATGAAGGAAAATCAATGAACGAGTTTCAATGCCTGATTTCAGTGGTGGTGAAATGGAATGTTTTGTTTTACATCCTTCTACCAGTGTGCTTTGTCTACAGTATTGAGTGCCTGACATGATACAATGTTTTGGCATAGAGTTAATACTGATTTTCAGTTTAAAACATCATTTTTACGTGTGTAAACTTTACCAAGAATTACAAATTTGTGGGAGAATAGCACACGAAATTGAATAATGGACTCAAAAAGGAACAACTTTCTGAAGCAGCTGTTTGGATTTTTTTTTAGTCTTCTTGAGGCTTGGCATCAGTAAAGATGAGTTTTAATTAGATCTAGAGGAAAACAAGTTGCTTGCCTCACAGATCCGTTTTTTTCTTAAAGCAGCCAGTTTCATAATATCATAGCAATTGTCCATTTTGGTAAAAACGGTCTTTTCACTCTGAACGTTCTCACTTTGAAACAAGTCCTAATTGGACCTGGTTTGTTTTCAATTCAGAAGTTACATTGCAGGAGCATCTGCCTACATAATCTTTTTTTTTTTTTTTTTTTTATCTTTTGAGAAGTATGGGATTTAATGGGATATGATCACATGCCTTTCTGGACTGGCAGGGCCTGTGTAGCTCTGGTGGTGTAAACTCTCACTGAAATCAGACAAGTGGCATGAGCAGAAGGTGCTCACATACAAATATCACCTTTTGATTGTTTTTATCTGCTGAGGACCTCGAGTGTTTTCATTGTAAAATGAAAGTGCACCTTTTTATCCTCTGACCAATGAACCACTATCTGCATAAATTCATTTGGAGGGGACATTATCTTCCTGTGTGAACTTTAGTGGGAAGTGCTTGCAGGCCATAAAGTGGTTCATCAGTCTCCCTGAGCTGGAGCTGAATCTCACGCTGTCTCCCTGACGTCTCCTCTGGGATGTTTCACTCCCATTCCTTCCTCCCACATCCTTTCTCTGTTACTGTGCCTAGGCCACCTCCATCACCCAGACCTGTCTCTGTGTGTGTCCACCCAGGCCAGAGCTGTCCCTTGCAAGTCCTTCCTGTGTAATGTCTGCAAAATCTGTCAGTTTTGCTCTTTCATTCAGAGAGGGAAAAGTCACTGTCCAGGCTTTCACCTCCCATCTTTGCTATGTCAAGATCTTGTTCACTGGTTTGGACAAATGTAGCCTTGTGCCTGGTCTGTGTGAAAATTGTTTTCTGAGCCTGTCACCTTGATTGTGTTACCTTTCTTCTTGTACTCCTCTGCTGGAGTTTTTTTGTCTTTATATTATGGGACCTAAGCTCTTTATCTTCTCTTTCAAGGCCCTCAAATCCCTGAGGATTTTTTTTTTTTCCATTATCTGCCTCTTGTCTCTCCTTGTTATTGAGATGTCAGCCCTGGGACCCATTCAGTCTTCGGTGCCTAATGGGACAGATGCAGCCAACCTTGATCTAGGGCCAGACCAGCCCCAGTGAGCCCCGCGGGGTCCCAGCTCATTGCGCGGTCTCGCTGCCATGGTGCTTTTGCATCTGCCTAGGCATTTTGGCTCCAGGGGTGGGAGTGTGATTGTCGGGAGCCAGCCCAGACAGCTGCTGAGCAGGGGTGGATGAGTCTTCTTTCAGCAAGAGGCAGCCCCAGCTCTAATCTGGGTGGTCTTTCTTTCACCCTGGCTGAGGGCTAGACTTGCTGCTTTCAGTCAGAGATGCTTATATGTCTCTGCTCTGTGGTCCTGCTCTCCAGAGTTTGATTTTTGTTATCCAGTGTGTTCCAGCACTCACTCCTCTGAGTATGTGGAACTGACTATACTCCTTGTATGTTGTCATCTGTGGATGCTCTGGAAAGGAGTGAATCTGTAGGTCAGGGTGGCATCTTTCCTAGTATACATACTGCTAACTCCAAGGTAAAAGAAAACATTAAAAAAGTATATTGCGCCTTACAGACATACTTTTTTACCATTTCAGAGCCTCAGGGGCATGAGGAGATGTGAAGAGCTAAGAGTAAGCAAGTTTGGTTTTTCCAAGCATTTTGTTTTGTTTGTGTGCTTGTGAGTTTTTAAAGCAGGCATCCTCTTTGTACGCTAATTAACGTTATTTCAGCATGCTAAACCTTGATTCATAGTTGTTTCTTTATGCAAGCTCACATCACTTTCAGCCTGCTTGGAAAGACTCTGGGTTTGCTTCCAGGAAAATCCAGATGTAAGGTTTCCAGCTTGTGCTGTGCCTAACAGTTGGGGATTTGCAGCAGTGTAAGTGGAAGCAAGGGGAGGCCTTCTCTCCAGAGGAGCAGCAGATGAGGCACGTGGGTGTGCAGATTGTTCATGGCAGTGCTGAAGTGCTCGTTGGAAGGGACGTCTGGAGGTCTAGGCCAGCTCCTCCTCTTAGCAGGACTGTTGCCAGCACTTGTGTTAAAATTTGTTAGAGGAGGAAGAAACAAATGATAGGGTATAACCAAAGAGACTCTTGAATTATAATGGAATGAACCTTAGGGAACACTAATAGTGAAAGAAAAAGATGAAAAGTTTATTGTTGTCATCACTTTTTAGCAACACTTCTCTGACAATGTAAGAGGAAATTAATTCTGCTGAAGTGACCTTTTTTTTTTCACCTCTTTCTGGCTCTTGAAAAGCTTGTACGCCCTGAGACATCCACACAAACACCCAAATAATGAAAAATCCAAGTACACGTGCTCCAAGGGATAGTTAAGCATCACGAAAAAAAGTTTACATCACTGCTATTATGTTAGAGGGCAGTAGTTCCTAAGGATTTCTCTTTTTTTCCCCATTTTAATAACTTAAATTCTTTCAATCTATCCAGAAGGAAAACATGGTAATTCCTAAATAACTGAAGCTAGGAATATATTTCTTGCTCTTTTGCATAGGTTTTCTTGTGACTAAGGATTTTTTTTTAAACTTACAAATAATTTTTAGAAAGATATAAAGTAACTGATCTTGTTTTCTGTAGAAATGCAGGGTAATTGAAGAAACTGTTCTTTCATTTTAAAATTGGGTGTGCAACATTAAAAAATGTCAGCTTCAAAAGAGGCTGTTTTGGAAAGGAAGTGAACTTGAGAGAAATGGGCAACTTCACAGGAATTTGTTTTAGCCTTCCTTTTAGCACAAAGTGTTCTTGTTACACTTGCTGACCCCGTTTCACTGTTGTTTCAGAGCATACCTATTTTCTCTTTGATTTGTCTTTTTCTGTGTTCTTGTAGGAGTAATGTGTGACATTTTCCTGATAGCTTACATTAGATCAAACAGTCATATCTCCTCCTAAATGAGACTATTAACATGTATACTATTTCTGAAAAGTTTATTGAGGAGGCAGAACCAGTATTTTTCATCAGCGTTTTGACACTGTCTCTGTTGGGTCTTTTGTATTTTTGAGGGAGGAATCCCTGATCACCAGGTTGTTTTCTGTGCAAACACTGTGAGAATGCTGCGACCAACAAGGTTGAGCTGACCTTGCATGCTGGCCTGTTCCCTGCCACTGACTGTCATGTTTCAAAGGTTAAACTAACTGTGGATGAAATGTAATCAGTAGTGCACTGGATCCTTTCCAGATCACACTGGAAGAGTGCAATAACCAGCATTGTTAGCTTTGGGAGAGCAAGAGACAGAGGTCATTACCTGTGTGCGTCTGAGCATAAGGAACCAACTGCCTTTCCTGCTACCTCCCACGTATGTTTATTTAAATCTTATCTGTAATTGTTATCCCACTGGCCCTTGCTTGTTTTGTTTTGTTTTAAATAAAAGACTGCTTATTCCTCATACACTAATTTTCATCTTTCTGTTGATTTCTCACATTTTCTGTGAGATCTTAAACCCTGTTGTTAGATGGGGTCTGGATCGATTCTCAGGAAGGCAGAAAAGACTGGAAGAAAGAATTAGCATGAGTTAGATGACAACCAAGAATAGGCCAGGGTAACAGAGACATACTGCACCAGCAGAGGAAAGATGATCTTAGTAAAGTTTCCTTCCCTCACTAGTGGGTAGCTGGGGAAAGAGCTGGTATGGTAGGAAGATGGTGAGGGACAGAGAGCAAGCATGGGAGGAGGAGCTGAAACAGAAGCGCTGAAGCAAAGATAGCATCTCAGAATTGATTTTCTTGACATTTTTCTGTATTCAACCACTCATTTTCCCCATCTCTCATTTCTGCAGCACTTTCAGTCCTCTGTGTTCAGATTTGCAGCAGGAGTCTGTTCCCAGCATCAGATAAAAAGGCTTTCTGGAAGGCACCAGAAGCATAAGCATGTAGCATATGGTGAGGAAGCACTGCTTATTGTCACATTAGGGATTTCAAGGGTGACAGGCAGTGAAGCCAGTGTTTTTTCTGCCTATTTAGCTTTTACACAACCCATCCTCTGAAACTGCATAGTACAATAACAATAGGCTTCAGTGGGAAATGAAAAAATATCTTCCTTTTAAATTCTATGGAAAGATTCCCACTCCATCAAAGTGTGCTGCTTTCTTTATAGATCAGTGTATGGATATGGCCTTGAAAACAGATACGTTTAGCAGCAGTGGAGACTTTTCTCTGGAAAGAAGAGGGAGCAGAAGGGGGACATCTATTTCAGAACAAGTCAGACTTAATAGACCTGTAGAGAGCATTAGGTTATTTTAATATATTTCTTTGTATAAACTCTTGATTTTTATAGTTAACAGCTGTGAATATCAATGCCCTTTCTTTTTCAGGATCTCTCTGTATGTCTTTTTCACTTTGTGTGTTTTGCAGTAAAAGCCGTAAAGCCTTGACAAGAACAGATGTTTGTATCAGTTTATAGGAAGATCACCCCTGTCCTGAGCTCATTGTGAGTTGGTTATGATGTTGGGAGAAAAGACCATTATCTTCCTTAACCCACCTTTACCACACTCTGTCAGGATCATAATCACAAGCAGAGAGAGCTCCTTATCAGTGTTTCCATCTGTTGCCCCAGTCCTGTACTTCAGGAGTAGAACAATGTTTCCTTTATTCCTCCATCTTCGTGAGGTCTCCTCCGTACTTCAATGTTTGAGTCAGGGTCTTATCTTCCTACGTATTTTTCTTACTAAATTCTTATTCTTGAAAGCCCTTTCTTTCCTTGATCGGTTTTTTATTTTTTCTTTCTCTCCATGCCAAAGCACTGGAGATATGAAGAACTGAGTAAAGGCACTAGCAATTGCCTTAACCTTGTGAAAGCTGAGTAATATTCTTACCCAGTCCTGTGCCTTTCACCTGGCACTTTGTATATGCTAGATTTCTTTTTAATTGTTCAGAGAACAGTTTGGTTTTTCCACCAACATTAAGGTAAAGTGCTTCAATATACACTTGGATTTTTAACATGCCTAGCTATGTTAGGATTAGGCATAATTTCTTTATAAATGGTTTCTGCTCTACTGGAATTAACTATTCTACTATTCAGTGTTCATGGCCCAACATTTTGCACAAGTATATCATTTCGGGGAGCTCTTGTGGGCATTGTGGAAGTCTTTATTTAGAAGGCTTTTCAACAGTTTCAATGTGAGAGAGGATGTAGACCCAAACTGATGCCCTCATCTGTGGTTTTCCTATCAGGTCTATAAGGAGCCCAACAATTTTCTGGTATATGTAGAGGACTTCATTCTAGGGACCTTCTGCCAGTTCTGCTATATGACCTGGGGAACAAGAAACCAGTTTCCTTCAGCTCCCAGTCAGTCGTCCAGAACTGGGTCCGTGGCAATCCTACCTGAGGATTGTGAATCAGGTGCTTGCCTCTATGTAAAAATTCTAGTTCCTCAAAGCCATTAGCATTTTTAGGAAGGTCTGGCTACACTGTGTCTTTCTGCGGAACCAACAGCAGTCAAGCAGCAAATCGTGACTGAGTTTCTGTTTTGGTGGAATATCTTAGCAATGAGGGAATCCAGGGCAACGAAACTTGAAATAGCTTTGTGAGGAAAAACCCTTTGTGACTGAAATATGGGATCACCTTGGATTAAATATAGGAATATTATTTTTTTATATATATTCTGATCATCTTTCCCTTTTGTTTAGAGCACTCTGATATTTTTATTAGAAGGATACTGTGAAAAATCACTCACTAATGGTCATCTACTGTCCATGACTACCAAGCAAAGATCATATTGTTTTCTCTCTCCAGTCTAAAGGCCGTCTGCATTGAAGTGGATCATTTTATTTGATTTATTTGATTACTAGCTGCGTCCATCTTTGTATTCAGAGTTGCTGATGGTTATAAATGCAAACACTAAAGTGTTTCTCTGAATAGTGATAGGCTGAATCTCTGAACTTCAATTTCTTTTTCCTTCTCCTCAGTGTAAAGGTTCAAGATTAACCTGATGTACAAGAGCATCTCACGCTTCTCCTCCATGTAGATTTACATAGTGCATATCTGGCACATTCTGGCCACAAGTTATTTTTCTTTTTAAAATCTGCTTCCATCTTGACTATGACCTTTCATTGCATTTTCCTTCTGCAAACTTATGAATGTAGGTTTGTGCCTGAGTGCTAATTTGGATACAAAGATATCTTTTAAGAACAATAATGGAAGAGAGGCTTCTACTCTTATCTTCTGTCCATTTATCTTCTTTGTCTCCCAGGTTACGTATGCAGTAAATATACTAGGAGCAACATGAACACATTGGTGATAATCCAGAGCAGAAAAGTTTGGAAGCAGGGGGAAAAACACATTTTCTATATATATATATATGTATATACCGCTGGACTGCTTTTACTCTTGAGTTTGTCCTGATGTCAGTATGTTGGTACACTTGTCCTTAGGGGATGTCCATATTGTATAACTAGTTGTTTGCTTTGTTTCTTTCCCATTTCAGATGTGTTTAATGCCTTTATATTTTGGCGAAGTCAGCAAGTCGCAGAAGATGTTTGCAGAACTTTTTATGGCAAACCATATAATTGAGCCTTGGATAGTAAGATTTCCATGTCAATGCATACCTCATACTTGTATCTGTACAGTGGTAACCACAACTGTAGGTTGTCCTTCTATGCTATCTCTCTTAGACTCTGCTGAGCTGTTTTTCTGGGTATGTTTTCTCTGCACTTGTCACTCAGAAGAATCAGTTAGCCATGGATGCATATGCTTGTGAAATCCCATCCCTGCTGAAACTAACAGATTTAGTTGCTATATAGATACAAAGACCAGGTAAGAAATGTTGTGTTAAAGGAAGTCATATTCCTCATCATGTGTTGGGTTTCTGCATTTGTCTGCTAGCAATGGTAAATGCAGAGGGAACAGCAATCAAGCAGAAATGTTCTCTGTGTGGCACAGTTGCTCCTCAGAAATTTATTCTGGCTCATGGATATTGTGTAGCGAGGCAATTTACTGTCTTATGAAGAAAGAAAAAGTCTTATGTTGGCTTTGAGTATATAGAATTCTTTATTGAAGAAGACAAAATTGTGGCAAATTTTCTAATTTTAACCTGAAAAGGTTTGAATTCTGTCTGTCTAGTGTTTACATATTCTTATAGACTTTTCTATCTCAGTTTTGCAGTTTGGTCCTCATGATTAAAGTACACCTTGACTGGGTTCAGGATAAAAATTCTTAGTTAAGCTTCTGGTAAGGAATATAATATGACCCTTTGCTGTGTTGAGTCTGAGCTAGAGTCACAGACATGGAATGAGGTGGACACTGGGGAGAGAAGGCAACTTTCTCATGTAATTACATGAGCATATTTGCAGTATGTGCAGTCTCTGCAGGAAACTTTTAATTACAGATAAAACGGATGTTCTGTTCTTCAAGCTTAGAAAGACGTATTAAATCTTTTAACTGAAGTCTGTATAATGAATTTAAAAATCATTATTAGGCCTTTAAAGCATTACAAAAATTCAAAAGCAGAGAGGCTACTATGTCTCTTTAAATTATATTGCATTCAGGGATGCATTATTTCAGGAGCTTGTCCAAGATACTGCACCGTCACAGCTTCATTGCTTCAAATGTCACTTCAAGTAGGAGCAGTTTTTATAACTACACAGTAAACTCAAGGTGGCTTAATGGAAATTATTTCTTCATGTGTCAAAATGACCTCTTTGTTTCTCATTTTACTCTTTTGTTGCCTGCAGCTAATCTGCTTTTTGGGTTATCAGATCCAAGCATCTTACAATGCTGACTCTAGCAGTGGCATTCAGCTGGAATGCTGCCTTTTGTTTACTGGTTTCACCAGGCCTCCAGTGCTTTCTTTGGTCATCTGTTGGCTCCACTAATGTGATTTGCACTCCCAGGCTCTGCAGGTAGTCGTGGGCTTTTATAAGGGAATTAGAGGAAAGCCTGCCACCCTGGTTGTTAATGAATCCAGAGGGTATTTCTTGTTTATGTTTTGTTTTTCCAGCTTTTTTCTTTTTCTTTTCCTTTTTTTTTCTTTTTCTTCTTTTTTTTTCTTTTTGTGAAAGCAGGCTGCGATCTGTTTGTGGTTTTATGGGATTTTTCTCTGCTCTGCTCAGACTGCAGTTCCCAAAGTTGCTTTACCTGGCTGTGATGTTCTTTTTGCTCTACACAGAAGTATTAAATTCTATTGATCAGAACATGCATTTGCAGTTTTTCATCAGGATTTGTAAATAAATACAGAAAAATAGATGGCTACGCAAATACTCAAGACTTCTTAATAACAATAAATAATATGCAAAAATTGTTCCTGGTACTACTGTATGTAATAAGGAGAGGCAGACTTCCACCTTCACAGAATTTCCATTAAAACAGCAAATGCTGGCATATGTGAGGACTTTAAAGTGTTTTGCTAATGAAGCTGCATCTGCAATTGTATAATTTTGCAGGCACACCAGAGGAAGATGCAAGTTTAGATACACCTTCGATGCAGTCTTATAATTTGGACCCAGTCAAGTAAATATTCTATTACAGTTTGTGCAAAAGCATACAAATCTGTAGTTATACTGGAGAGGGGTTTTTTTTTAATATAAAAAGACTATACTGAAAAGAGAATATATGTTCAAAACCTCTTGTACTCTTTTCTAAAGTAGAAGAGAGTTTCATACTCTGAAGAGTTGAGTAGAAATGTCAGATACTGAGTAAGATGCCATTCCTTCTTATATCTACAACCTCTTACTTAAGTATCCTTGTGGATGAATGGGAACTAATAGAGTGATTAGGATTTTTTCAGATTAGCACTTCAGTTTTGTTAGGGCTGATATTTGCTTGCACAAAAACAAGCACAATATCAATGTTTTTAAAGCATTCCACTCATCTAATTAAGACGCAACCTACAGTGGCAGGATCTGCATATTTTTATGTTCCTATGAAATATTTTTCATCCATTTCTGTTGTTTTTAAATCTGTTGTAAAAGCAAAATCTGGAAATAACTTTAGAAATAAATGGGCCCTTTCCATGAAAAAAAAATATAGATAATATCATCTATCTGTTTATCCAAGTAAGAAGAATTTGGATTGCTAAGAGTTGTGTCACTGATATGTGGTTTATAGGGTTGAGTCTTAAGAATAGGAGAAAGCTTTAAAAGAACTGAAGTACATAGACATGTCTCAGTGCTTTCACTTTGTGCTGTTCTGCGATGTCGGTGCTATAGGATTTGTTTGCAATGTTTGATGAAGGTGTATGTTTAATTTATGTATGTGCATGTTTATATTTTTAACACATTAACTGAATATTGGAGCATAAATTTCTGTTCAAAGAATGTCAATAAAGTTGTTGAGTTCATGTTTCTACTTCAGGAAAAATCATGAAGAAATCATGCAGGGTTTTTAATAGTGGACATATAAAGCAAGAGTACATTGATTGAGTTTTACTCCTGACAGCAGCACTGAAGGTCCTTGTGACCCAGAAGTTTGTGACCCATGAAATCTCCATTTTCCTTCTATTGGTAATGTATCTTGAAGTACAGAGGACTGAAAAATGGATATCATGTGACTTAACACATTGATTATGTACAAATGGATAATCATTCTGAGCTTATTGCTAAAGATATGTTTGATACTAGTAAATATAAGGAATAGGCTTAAATTGTATTAAGCAAGTATTCCTTCAGCACGTATTTACTAAAGCAAGAGCTGATCTTTACAGGTATGAAGAGACCTGCTATATTTCTCTTCAAAATGCTGATTTCAGATGCTTGGCCATTTTGCAGATTAAGCTTCATCACCTTGGATGCCAGTAGGCAGAAATCAAAATTTTGCTGTAGAAACAGTACTTGTGTCTGATCAAAAGACATAAATGATGGTGAGGAACTGGGTAGAGTTATTTCTAAAAATGGTAAATATTCAAGGTTCCTGAAAACGAGCTTGTAACACACACATTAGCAGGCAGATTTTACAGCTCTGTCCAGAGCACAGAAGGAAGATAAATCATGGCCATCCCCCTCTCATTTTTTAAATGGTTCAACCCTGGGGTTTAGCTGAAGGACTTAAGGAGTTTTTGAAGTGCAAATAGACTGGTGAAGGGTAAACCCTTTCAAACTTTCATTTAGATGGATTTTTTTTTCTATGTGGATTTCTGGCACCAGCTGAGATCTAGAAGGCCACAGAATTTTTTGTTTTTGATCAATCAAGCAAGCAGAACTTGCCATGGGGGTATACATTCTCTACATACATATTGATCCTATTGTGTTTAAAAGTAGTTAATTTAATCAGTGCTTTTTGGAACCTTCCTTGGTAAGACTTGCATTAATGGAGCTGTCATTTCAAGGTCATGTTTCAGTGTCAATAACTTACTGGTAATGACAGAAGTTACCTGTAAGTTTAATACCAAATTTCGGTTATTCCATATTAAAAGCACATTGAGTGAGAACTAATTTTACATATGTGCATGTAAAAATGTTCCATTTCAACTGAAAAATGTTTTTCATTAAATGAGAGATTTTCAAAGCAGTTTGATGTTACTAAACACATTAACACCAACAGTTGTGTTACTATTCTCTTCATAGGGAGTTTCAGTCCAAAAACCTATTTTACACTTTATCTCTTATAGCAAAATGGTTGTAATGTCAGAGTTTTTATTCAGGACTCTTTCTAGTAGTTTTGACCTTTTACCTCATGCTTTGTGTTGTTTAAAGCAGCAGCATGCAGAAGATGGATTGCATATTAACTGTAAACACTTCTCTCATCTGTGATAAATATTTGGAGGTACAACATGTAAGGACTGTCTGTATGATAAAGTAGTCAATTTGAGTGCAGAATGTAGGTTTTAGGAGGCAGGATTTTTTATAGTTGGCTACTTTTTTGGCCCATGGCTCAGGCCAAGATGCTTATGTATTTCAAATGAAAGCAGTATATATTTTCAAGGTTTTTCCTTTGAGGATATTAACTGCATACTTTGTTATTTTCTGCTTTGATTTTTGATTGGGTAAAGTTGGTGGCAAGAATTGTATTCAGACACCATGCAGAATATGCCTGTAAATCTCCCAAACTCTATTTTTCTCATTGCTTTTCTACTTGGTAGTTGTGGCATGCATTGAGCCTTGCTGCTCAATAACTGGGGTTCCAGAGAGATGTGGACTGAGCAGGCTGGGATGGGAGGTGGAAAGTAGCATCTTGCATATGACTCTTTCAATCATGTAGCAATAGTTACATATAGCAATATGTAGAGTTTGCTACATGTGTTTTCCCCAATTGAATAGGATTTTGTCGAAGATTTCAGTGCTAGATCACTTGGTGGCTCAGAATGGGAGAAAATTCTGAAGGTGACAGTGAGGTCCAGAGTTTGGAACCTCTTTAGGAAGGACCAAACTTCAGTGCTTGTTTGTTTAATTTCCATGTTATTGGATATCCAAAATGATACTGCATGGCATAGTATGCAGAAAATCACCTATATTTCAAAATGGTGCATTTATACCTTAGTTTTCTGTTTACAGTCTTGTGGTCTGATGTTGGCCACGCTATGACACCACAATAGAAAGATTCCAGGTTAGAATAGCAATCTAAAATCGTAACTCATAAAAAATTAATTAGTATGGCTAAATGCAAGCAATAAATAAGGCAAAAACATGTGCATATTGTGGTTTTTTTTTGTTTTTTTTTTTTCACCCCTGACTTTACACTGAACAGAAGACATTTGTTTAAGAGGCTGCCTGTCTTGGTCTTTGTTTTACAGCTCAAGCTTTTATGTTCATTAAACTCACGAGCTGTAAATCTCATGTAATTTAGTGATAGTTTTTTGGTAGTGTTTGAAAACTGAACACAAGATGCCATTTACAGCTTTGCTGAGAGAGAAGGGAATTGTTTGCATATCACTGTGGAGAAGGGATTCCCAGCATTTGTGGCATCACTTTTGCGAGTATGTCACTGGGAGATGCTAATATGACCTTTCCTTTGTTAAGTAAGAGGTTTCTAGCACCACCTAGGACTCCTCTCTCTCTTCAACCAGTCCCATTCCACTGACTGGATTATTAATTTTGGACATATTCAAGTCAGCAGTTTTTGCTTCAGTCTTATTAGGCATAGGATGCAGAGCTCCGTTTAGAAACAGACATCTTGCTGCAGATGGGTATGTAGGTGTTGGCTGGAAAATCTGTCATTCTGTTACTTGCAAATGATAGATTTATCAAGCAGCTGCAACATTAAAGTAATCTGGTTACAGTATGCAATTGTCAAGGGCACAGGCTTGCAAAATGATTCTGAATTCCTGTAGAATTTAACTGAGCAACAGCTGGTCTGTAGGATGTGTAGATTTTAACAAGGTAATGTTTGTGTTTTGGCTAAAGACTTGTGTGACATGCTGCTGAAACTGTTCCCAAGTGCCTTCTTCCTCCATTCAACTCTGTAGTGATATCTCTCCATTTTCTCAGTGCTTCTTGATATTATCACAACTAAATTCTAGAAAATTTTTCTGTAGAGTATTAGGGAATTAAAAACAAAGGAAATAAAGAGGCCACTAACACCACTGTTTACAGCTGCAAAAGAAAGAATACTCTTTTGGGCCTTTAATTGTGTCAGATTCTTAGATTCTTTTTCTTTTGTTTTGTTTTTTAGTTTGGTGGGGTTTTTTGTTGTTTTGGTTGGGTTTTTTGGTTTTTTTTTTCCTCCACTTGAGAGAGGTTTATGGTGCTGTGTCTGTCAGGATAACCCTCTCTTAGGGCTGAAGTTGTATTTCTCCCTGAGTTCCTAGAGGTGATGTTATCTTTTGTTCAGTCAGCAGTATGGTCATTCGTGAGAGCATCTGTCACTTTAGGCATTGTAAGATGGATGAGTCTCAAGTGAACTGCTGGTTGAAGCAAATGGTGAAAATAAGAAAAGACAGGGAAGTTGGGGGTCTTCAGAGGGGACAGACAACAAGGAAGCACTGTTAGAAATCAAAAGTAAGCCAGGCGGTAGTGAGACAAGATGGATCACATGTTAGCAGATCCCACAGGTCCTGCAAATGGAGATTGGTGGCTGATTAATTCTGAAGAGATCTTCTACATCCTGACAAAAGTTCCACTGATTTGTTTCCTAGTTCATTTGCAAAGAAGGGAGGATCAGGAGATAATCTGAACACCAGATGAAGAAACTAAGGGGTTTTGTCATATTGTGTTGTAAGGTTAGGACAAATTAATGCTGCCAATAACCAGAAAAAGGGATATTTATGTTAGTGATATTTTCTGTGACTTAAATATTATGTGAGAATCTGTCAGTACTGAGTGGGCACGTAACAGTATAAAGCCAAAGCAGCGTGTCGGCAGTTTAGCTTTTGGAAAAAAATAGTAGAATTAAAATTTGTAGCTGTTTTTATTTCACAAGGTATGTAGTATTTTTAAAAGAGGGAAGATTCACTACAGAGTCTCTGATTTAGCTGGACTAATTGAATTAGAAGTTTTAACAGAAAGAAAATGATGTAAAAACCCCACACATAAACCCCAAGAAAACTTCCCCCAAGGCACTGACAAGCAAATCCATCCTCCCTCCCCCCACTCCTCCCCCAAGCTGAGCAAAGGTCTGTATTTGCAAAAGCAGCTGGCTGAGGACAAAAGGCACAGCCCAGTGTGTGTCAAGGTTTGAGAAGGGTCCAGGAGGATCTTGGCTTGAAAAATTATTTTGTCACACTATTGGCATTGGTCCATAAGGGGAAGCACTGGTTGAAAGGCAAAGAAATTAAGATGATTAGAAGCTTTAAAGCTTCACAAATGGTAGAGTATCTCTCTTCTCAATGGATGTAAATAATAGATGAAAGACTGAGAGTGACAACAAAGGATCAGGGCGTTTAAGAGAATGTGTGCAGTGTGAATAGAGGTCTGTGGCCTAGGGCCAAAGGTCTTAGCTTTGAGTGTAATTAGAAGAAAATACAAAAATGTCATTACTAGCAGGTGAAATGTTCAGCACGTGTCTGAAAAATAGCAATTTCAGAGCCAGGAGCTGTAGGAATTGGATTACTGACATTCTGCAATCATTGAAGTCTCTGCAGAGCTCTACAGTTTGGTCAGGAGCTGCGTGTGTTAACCTTGTTGGCCATCTGTGATGGATTCACTGTTAGCTTGGCAGAGATGTATAGCACAGGGTAGCATCAGTGGTCCCTAGCAATAGAGTTGTTCAATGACTTTCCTCAAAACACAGCAGTCCTACCTAAAAACTTTCCTAGGTGAGAGATGCTGTCTCCAATAGGCTGATTTTTAGGAATGTTAAGAGGAGGAGAAAGAATAAAGCCATATTGCTTTTAAATCCAGAGGTTTGAACTATAGATATACAGCTGAAAGGGTCACGTTCATTCTGGTTTTGACAGCAGGCCCAAGGCTGTGGTCTCAGCTCTAAGCCTAAAATCCCATTGGTGAGAAATAGGGAAAATTCCTTTAAATCTTTTAGCAAAATATTTTCCATTTCTATTGGGAAACCAAATCAGCTTGTGTGCCTAAGAAAGTCTTATTGAAGTCTAGTCAATGATAACTTAAAACTTTTCCTGATGTTAATTATTGTTCCATACAGCATTGGTTATTTTAGGAGTTACTCTTATGCCTGTTGCTTACTACACAATTATTGCCATTCTTTAGGGTATTTCAGATATATTCTCTTTTACAAACCACAATTTCTACTAGAAACAGTTTCACTTAAATACCTCTATAAGACATTAGATAAGAGAGTAACCAGCTAATTCTTATTTAATTTTGAACATTGATCTCTCATTTAGTGTAGATAACCACTCAAGCATTTAGCTTGTTTCTTTTTAAACCAGTAGTAAAATAATTACTTCTACATTATCATCCATTTTCATGTTTCTGTGACAGTTAAGTTCCTGATATTTCATATAGCTTCAGGACCAAAAATGTGCAGATTCTTTGACAAACTTGTACATTACTTCTGGTAGAATACAGAGAAGCACCCATGCAGCTTCAACCAAGTATTCCAGTAGACAAAAAGATGCTTTTTTGAAGTGGTCAGTCCTTCTTTCCCCAATACAATTCAGTTTTTGCCCTAGACCAGGTTTAGATACGCAAGTTTTGTTGGCTTGTTGTAAACTGTATACTGGCATCAGTCATTTTGACTTTTTTTCCCTCCCTTCTTATTTTTCAGATATTCAAGAGTTTTAAACAACTTCACAGCAAGTCTTCACAAACTCTTAGCTGCATCCGTTAATCATGACTGCATTTCAAATAGGTTAAAAGGAATCTGAGAAGGTACTGTACTTGCCTTTCCTAAGAGACAATACATTGTATGTTCGTATTCAGCATCTGTGCTTTCATCTTGATTGACAGCATTTTAGAAACAGAGTGGATTGTAAATAACAATACTATTTTTGCTTCAGGCATGTTCAACATCTAAGTTCTTAAAAAATCTTGAAATCTGGTTTGTATGATTGAACAGCCTTCACCAAATAGGGATTTTTCTTCTATTTTATATGCACAATAAGGTCAACTTCATTATTTAATGACAATTCTTTTGAAGCTGCAACAATTTTCTTCTACTGTTTTGCTTAGAAGTGCTGCAAATACCTAAGCAACTAGCTAAATATATGTTTTATGCACTTGGAGGGTGGATGTTTGTTTGTTTGTTTGTCCTCTCAAAGGGCTTAAAACAAACGGGAAGAAGAATGCAGATCTTTGTAATGATCAGAATAGATTTGTGCTTCCAACTGAGATTCTCACAAGTCTTTTTTTTCTGACTTCTTAAAGGGGGGAGGCTTGTCTCAGTATACAATATTGGGCTTGCATAGTTTCTTGTTGCATTTAAATAGCCAGTGTACCCAGAAGGCTGAAGATCTATTCCTGCTTTATGACCTGTTGTATCCCTGGGGCAAGGGCAGCACTGAGCAGAGCAAGGGGGTCATGGCCACAGCCCAGGTTCTGAGTGATGTTTGCAGGTTCCCAAAACCTGCCTACAGGAGCATTTTGCTTGGCAATGTCTGGAACATGGTAGAAGTTTGGAAGAGGAGGGAACCTCTAGGATTTTGCTTCACCAGGTGCTAGGAGGAAGCAACATTAGCCTTTTTGATGGTAGGGGGGAGAGGCAGATTCTGTGGCCCTGAAGTTAGGCTAAACAATTGTGGAGGTCAAAGGACAGCTGAGTTCGGTCAATGAGACACCCTGGGGTGTATTTTGTTACTTAGTAAAAGGAGCAGCATCCTAAAACCCTAAAGGATTCTCTTGAAAATCTGTGTTGTGAAAAGGTTTTATGAGTCTGATGGCAAAAAGTGCTGATTTAGCTAAGGAATGCCTGCTTTTGTCTAAATGAAAGGCTAATTCTTACCAAATGTTGGCAGCTATTATAGTGCAGTCAGTGCAGGTCTGAAAGGACAGTTCGAGTAGAAGTGTACTTTGGGATCCCAAATATTTATCATTTTAATAGTTCTGTAACTGAAAATATTTCTGAACATTCACTTTTGATCCTAAAATTTATACCACGGGCAAAATATTTGAAAAGGTAAAAAGTAAAAACCTCCACTTGTAAATTAAAAGACTGTGTTTCTTAGGGCGCTCTGCCTGCTTGGTTAGCCTGTTATCCTCTGACAAATTCGCTTTGGATTATCAGGATACTGCCTAGTTTAAACTGTAACTTCTTTTAATCTACTAGCCTTTACTAATTGCTTGAAAAATAAAAGGTGGTTTTTTTCTAGTCTTGAGCAATTTTTGCTGTTCTTGTTTAAATGGCCACAAAAAGAATTTAAAGAACAGGTTTTGTGTAATTAATTCCTATAATTTGTTTAGTATTATCTTTCTTTAAAGCGACAGCTTCTTAACACTTAACATTTGTCCTAGAAACAGATAAGAAATCAATGTCAGAGCCAAGACCTTGTAAATAACCCGAAAGGAAATGTAATAATGTCTGTCTTCACCAGAGAGGTGGTGGGGGAAGGATCAGGCATGTGACAGAAAAGGTTCAGTGCTTTTTGTTTTCCTTTGGAAGGGGGGGTTGCTGCAAGACAAAACCCAGGGCCTCTGACTCTTTGGCCCTGCTGTCTTACGCAAACATTCATTGTTGTATTAGGGAAAAAAGGGTACTTGGGAGCCAGTGGTGGTGGCATTTTTATAGAGTCTAACCTGTGTTGCATTGTGGCCTTTAAAACAGCGCTTTAAGAAGAGTGAAAAAGAATAAATTGTCTAATTTTGAAGGGGGGAAAAAAAGAGCAAAGAAGTTGACATGTTTTTGGGGTTTGTTTTTAAGAGAATGATGCTTGTAAAGTCTGGGTCTCTGAACAGCTTAATTTTTAAACTCTTCAGAAGTACTCCATACAGATGCTTAGCATTGATTTATGTCAAGGTTAAGGCACCTTTAAACAAATGAATTTGGGAATGGATAAACCCACTAAAATAGAAATCGCCTATTAAACACAGAAGATGTTTGTATAGCATTCAGGTTGCTACAAAACTGACACATGTCTTGAAATTCTCCTGATAACCCCTTCTAAACTCATCAGGAAATGATAGCATGTGTGTTTGAGAGGTACACAAGGGAGAGGCTAGATAGGATAGAGGTGGAAGGTCAGGTCTTAACTTTGACTTTCTAGGCTTCAGCTTCATGGTTTGGCAATAAGGCAATAAAATATGAAAGACAGGATTAAGATGTTTTTATATATCAGAGAGACTGGACTGTCTTTTTCTGTAGGAACTCAATGAGATATCTGTTTATTTTCAGCTTTATCCTATGAATTTCAGCTTTACAATGAACATTGCATTTTGAATATATATCTATATGGGCTAAAGTACTGTATAAAATAATCTGTATAATAAAGATGCTTCAAGAAATACCTATTTGAGTGATAATGCTTAATTTTGATTCTAACCCTAGGATGTAATTACTCAAAGTATGCAAAATGGAAGTATATGTATTATTAAGATTTTTTTTTGTGATCTACTGGAGAAAATTGTTCTGTATCTATACAAGTTCTGTTTATCTGGTGCATGTTTTTTCAAGTGAATTTTACCCCACGGTGACAATTCTATGTGTAGTATTTATATTCTAGCGTGGCAGCACTCACAGAAAAATATTATGAGCACTAGTTTCTTAAGTGTCAGTATTTACTGAAAGGTTTATATGCATCCCTTCAAGAATGCATAGAACCTGTGAATTTTCTGTGTTATTGACATGGTAAACCATAACAGCAGCTTTGGGAATCAAGATTGCCTGTGCTAGTGGCTTTATGTTGTGAGTAAATTGAGTTCAGCCTGGGAACATCATTAAGACTTTTCATTTTGGGGAAAAAAATAACAAGTAGAGAAGCACATCTAATGTCTCCAACAAAAAATGTAATTTATTATGATTTTTTCTTCTTCCAAGACATAAAGATCCCGTACATGATTTATCGTAGTGGGTAACAAGTTGCGCATAGAACAAACCTAACTATTTGAAATAGAAAATTGGGCTTTTTCTGCTGTTAAGTGATAATAATATATAATTTTGAATTATTTTATTTCTGTTTTCAGTAAAGATAAAGATTTTTCTTTGACAGACCTAAATAGCAGTAAAAAAAAATGTCATTTGCAATCATTTTTCTGAAAATACCTACTGGTATTCCTAAGTATTTAGAAAAGGTAGCTTAAATGTTAAAGATATTTTTAGATATATTCCTGGATGAGATAATAAACTTCTGTTCTACTGATTGCCTGTTTCTTCAGAATTTCATCTTAACTGAAATCTGGGATGTTGCAGAAGACTCAATAGTCATGTGCATCTTTGATTTCAAACAGGGGTTGCCTCTGGTAATTTCAGAGATTCTGGACAGAGCTTTATTTTACAGAAGAATTTGTGGTATTCTGGGGAGCGGAGAAAGTGGAGTCAGCTTTGATATGTGACAGACACATGTCGTGTAGAAGGAAAAGGAAGAACTCTACAAAGCACTCTGTACTTTGAAGTTCATTTCCGCTAAAATTAAATAGGAGAAATGTATTGGTTTTTGAAATAGAAATTCTATGAGCAATTTAGACACAGTCTCCCAGCAGCAAAGAAGTTGCAAAAACAAAAGTTCCAGCGATATTAAACTTGCAATTTCTGGTGGGTTTAAGCTAATTGTTATGGTTTTTACCTATGCAGGGTGTTCTTGTCCATTCACTGCATTGCTTTCTATATAGAAATGGCCGTGAAAGCAGATGGTTTTGCTGTTTTTTGTTTTTTTTTTTTTTTTTGTCTCTGCATCACAGACCAAAAGTGACTGCAGAAGAGCAGTGTTAGATATGCCTCTCTATCTAGAGAATGCATGGGAACTTCATATAAGAAAAAATTTGTTTGTTCCTTTCTAAAACATATTCAACGTTCAAAAGAACATTTTGACCTATTTGAAAATGGTATTTTTGGAAGAGCTGTACAAGAACGCACTCCGAGTAGACTTTATAAAAATTTTGACACAACCTCTCTGCAAAAGAAAAATGTCTTGTTTCCACCTTTGGTGATTCCTTTCTAGGGATGATTGTTTTCAAGCCTTGTAAAAGCAAGAACTCTCTTTCAAAAGTCTAAAAGACTTACCTTCTTTTCGGACATTTTCGGAGCAGATGAGGAGCCCATAACTTACCTAAGGTTATTTTTCTATCTTGTCTTTCTTTATTACTCCATGATTTAATTTTACTTTTTAATCTAGAAACATTTGTTAGGGATTTGTTTAATAGTCTTCCTGGAGAGGGAAAGGAACAAAACTTGATGATGGATTTTGACAGGATTATACAGTTAACGATGAGGAGATGAGGGAAAAACCGTATGTGAGGCTCTTGAGTGTAGGGCATTATCCTTTGTGAAGTGTCACAGACATGCTCTAGCTGCAATTTGAGTTGGGAACCTTGGAATTGCTTTCAAGTTGCGTAGTTGAAGAACTGCCACACTGCATCTCCAACTCTGACAGCTTCAAAGGGGGAAAAAGAATTCCTTACAAGAAAAGAAAGGTTGAAGTTTACAAAGTTGCGCTCCAGTGCTTCAGTTTTGGTCTGTTACTGATGCCACAAACCAAAACATGCACCAGATAAGATGAATACTGTGGAAAACGAAAATACTGAGTGGATGTTCCTGAAGAATTGGGTCATCTCTGCTTGGAAAGTTGTAAGAGACAATGTAATCTGTTATTATGCCTATTACTCAGAAAGATATTTTTTTAGTAGTGTCAGTTAGTATGTGTGGTTAGAGTTAAGAATTTCAGAACAAGTAATGTTTCTGCAAGATGAATAGCAATTAGTTTGTATTGCTTGGATTTCCTCCTTTATTTAGTACCATATGAGAAAATTTTGTTTTAAAAAAGAAAGAGCATGGGGAAAACCACTTTTACTGGAGATGTAGATACCTAGGATGGTTTTATAGGATTTTTCTGTTTAATGATTGCATTGTACAATTTGATGTTGAGATATGTCAGAGTGGATTACATTTTAGCTTTTATGTTACGTATCTTAGTGGATTTTTATGCTACTTTCCAATCAAATAGTGTCATCTTGGTTAGCTGTCGTAAAAAAATCAAGCAATTTGTATGCATAAGTTCCTATATAAATAGTAGTTTGTGCATAGAATAAATAAAATAAGCTATGATATTTAAAACTTGGGTTTTTTGCAACCTAGTGGACTAAGGATTTACAATAGTTTCCATATGTGGTTAGATAAGTCACAGTTCTACTACATAGTCATATTGAAGTCCATATGTACTTGCAGCATTGAGGCCTGAAGGCAGATCATGAGAAGTGGAGGATGTACAGCAAAAAATTCAAGTAAGAATTACAAAGAAATTGAGTGAACTCGGTGTTTGTCAACATTAATATCATTAGCTTCCTATGGTGGTCTTCATTAGTCTAGTTATGTTGAAGAGTTGATAACAAACTTTATTGATAAGGCATTCAAATGATGTTTGGGATTGTAGGTGAAGTCCTCAGTTTCTGCATAACCAGACCATAAATGCTTAGTAAATCACCATCTCTTTTATTTTCACAAGCAGTGCAAGTTGAGATGCCATTATTAATGCTTCTTTTTGTGTTATTACATGGCTCTTTTGAAACACTGGTAACTCACTTTCTCAGGACAGAAGTAACCCTTAAGGGGAAAAAAAAATTAAATGTAAGTCATGAATGTAAGAAATTAGTGATATTTAATAGCATTGAAATTGTTAACAAATATGTACTTATGGTTTGTATTAGAAAGGTGGAACAAGAGTGTTCACTGAGCTTCCCAATCATGGAAATTAAAGAAGTGCACATACAGTTTTTTTAAATGGTTTCATATTAGTGTTACATTGAAATAAGTCTCCATTAAAAACAGATTTTAAAACTAGTTAACTGATGCATCTGAGAAGATAGTTTACATTATAGATTATTGTAAACTGCATAAATATATTTTATGTCTCATAGTTCTGAGTAGTTTAATAAGTAATTACTAAATATAGTTGTTAGCTAATAACTTATGATAAGATCCATGTATCACTTAACAGAATATATATTGTCAAAGAATGACTACACTTACCTATATGAAAAATATATAAAAAAGACAAAGTTGTGATAAAAAGATGTGGGAGCAGGTACCAATTTTGAACACATTATTTGGTGATTTAATTTTGGCTTGGAAACATGTTTCAGTAAGCAGCAAAATGCTACATGCAGTTATAGTTACTGAGATAGTTATTACATTAATTACTGAGATACTATCTGAGTTTTATTTTCTGTGTTATTAGCAGCGGTAGCTGAAAGGATTCAAACATGTCACTTGCCTGACTGTGCCAACACACTAAGTTGTTAGGAGAATAAGTTATAATTCCTGAGTGCACTTAATTCCAAAATCAAAATTATGCCTTCATCATAGAGCTGGAATTAAGCACGATTACTGATTTGGTTGTGTTGCGTTGGCATTAATAATGTGGGTAATAATCCTATTGATTTAAGGCAGAGGACATAAATGGGGAAAGCTATGTATGACCATGCTTGTAAGGAAGCAGACCAAGATTTTCAGAAGTGCCCCTTGGTGATTTATTTGTCCTGGCTGTGTAATGAGTGTGTGAGCAGCCAAATGTGAGCACATACTCATTTTAAAATAATGAAGCCTTTTAACATTACTAAAACTTCAAAATTAAAAGGCAGGTTTGTAGGGTGATAACCTTTCTCTTTTTTCACCTGAAGGTTTTCCTGTTCAGAGAAAAGAGAGTGCATAATAATGTTCTATTCCCTATGCATGTTGTGAAAGATCTTGGTAGCATAAAAAAAAGACTTTTTAAAAACCCTAGAAAACCTTCACAGCAACTTAACTGCAAATTTCACAACATCATTTAAAAGGGCTAAAAAGCCTTGCAGTCAGAATAAGTTAAATCAACACAATGAATTCCTGAAAGCTCCTATGTCATGAAGGATAAAGGCCTATTCATGTAAGGTTCTCACTATATACTATTGAGCATTTCTTTTTGTGTTATTGGCAACTGAATTTTAAACTCTTTTATAGCCTTTATGGTCAAATTTGTTGTTATCCAACTTCCTGTCATTGTCCTTAACCCTGTATCACTGAACTTTCCGTTGAACACTAGGGGATGCAATGGGAGAAGACCAAAAAGGATATCTATATATTTAATACTGTAAACACAAAATATTATTTATTTATCATTTTTCATGAAGTTTGGTTTTGATGCCACAGTAGGAAGGCAGAGGAGTAATTAGGGAAGTGATACATTTGCAACAGCTTGAGGGGCAGGGGATGGTTGGGTGAACAGATGTGTGTGGGTGGATAAAAGTGTAAAAGAGACAATAAAAATTTGTGAGTGCACGCAACTGGTGACAGAACATATAGTGCCTATTTGTATATGAGCATTTGTGCGAATAAGACAGATTTTGCCCTTGAAAATGAGCTGTGCATTTACAACGGTCATCAAAAGACATTCCTTGATTCCAAATACCCTAACAAATGGTATCAGCTACAGTTTGCTCTTTTAATGTTCCAGTCTCTTTATAGTACTTTTTCATATAGCTTTCCATATTCAGATAGGCATATATTGCTTTAAATGCTTCTAGCAGAGTATCATTTATTACAGAAATTAGTTCTCTATAATTTTATTGTATATTGTGTAGTCACTGTAGATGAGCTCACATAAATTAAGTAGTGAGGTCAGATGTTTTGTTTCATCTGTTTTTTGCATCTATTTTACTAAGGAAATGGCATCAAATTAAGTTCACACATGTTTAATCCTTGGATCATCTCAGTCCTTGCTAGAGGAATGTGTTGAGCATCCCCGGTGCACTGACTGGGCTGATTTTCCTCCCACTGTAGCATGAGAGTTCATCTGGAATGCAACACCCCTCTCTGAGTGGGAGCCATAACCTGGAGAAAACTAAAGCCAGTGCAAGGTCTGTGCAGCTCTTGTCACAAAGCTTCACATGCAGAAATCATGTGAAATGACTTACAGGCCCAGTTTCGAGCTAAGAAGTACTGACTGTTGTAGGGTTTACATAGTTTGAGACTAACTATGCAGGCTTAACTCTAAAATAGTCATTTAAAACATCAGACTTGCAGTAGATTATGTATAAAGATTCTGAGAGAGTTTTACCAGAATGTTTGCCAGATGAAGGAAAATGCAAGATGTTAGGGAATAAACACAAGTGCTGAGTTTAAAGCTTAAAACTATTGAAATATCATTTTCTAAAATGAGCTTAACTTGCAGTGATTTCTGTAACACTACAATTCACAATATATTTTATGTTTGATCGCAGTTACAAACTTTTCTTTATGAGTGCAGCTTTTTAAATACTGTTAAAAAGACCTAGAGAGGTCCATATTAGCACAATTTGTGATTTGCTTTCTGTTTCATGTTGCATGTAGCTCCGTTGTATATCCATTTACCTCTTTCCAGGGAATTGTCAGAATCCCAGGTAATCTGATGCAATGCTCCAAGTATAAATATTACTAATGGAGCAACAACAGGAAGAACCTTGTCATGAAACAACAGGTGTTTTTGATTTTTCCCATTCCTTTGACATGGTAGAAGCAACATCAAATTGAAAGACTGGATTCTAAATGGTATTGGATGTTGTCAATATTCGCTTCCAAACAAAAATGAACCTTCACTGTGAGCAGAGTCAAAACAAACTATTAATTCATTTTTCCTGAAAGACTTTGTGAATTAATTATATATCTGACACTTGCTACATAAGATTGTAAGCTCTTTTGCAGTACAGTTTGGATATCCGTAAGTAAGACAAAAGCAGGGTTTGAATCTCAGAATCTTGAAAGGACTATGGAAGAAAAAAAAAAGGATCTCACAAAGATTATGAGGTTAGGGATCTGTTCGTGAGACTACTCCACCTTGCACTCTTGTATTGACTCATGCATAAATCTTTCACCACTGAATGCTACAGTTAATACCGGGCGTATACTTTTGACTTCTAAGTCTACACTTTTTGGTAGTCTGTATGTTATGGTCATTATTAACTGTCATCCATTCTGCTGTATGCATATTCATGATACATCCTAATGATGATGAAATGGGAGAAAAACACTACTGCCAGAACATCTATAATAATCACATAAATAATAGAAAAATGCTAGCTGTACCTGAAACAACCAGTTCCCAAACAGTTCTACAGCAGAAGTAGATGCCTGGTTTCTCTTCTGCCTTTGAGATAACCTTTTGAGATACAGAAGCTGTGCTGGGCCTGGCAATGCCTTTGTGAAGGAACTTGCAGTCTTTTTCTTTGAAGAGGAACTTTCCTGTGAGGTTAGGCCAGATCAGAAGCCAGATTATGTGTTTTGAAAAACACAATTACATCATTAGGTTAAACACAAAGTAAGGACTTGATAGAGCCAACTTAATGGAGGGTGTTTGCATCAGATTCATCATTCGCTATCAGGTAATTGTGAAATAGCTTTAAGCCATAACAACAACACTCACCCCCTCCCTCATCCTCCAGTTCAGTTCCTCTCCTTTAAAGTCTCTGGGGTCATGACCCACCTGGAGGCCAAATATGTGGTATCTGGTGTCCTGAATGATCTGATTATATTTTTACTAGCAGAGCCCTTCAACTCAATGTACAGTTCTAGCTCCCAAGAGCTATTGGGTAACAATCCACTTCCCAGAGGTTACTTGTGGTTTTGGTACGTGAAGGACCTTAGTAACCTATTTTTCTAACTAAAAGTGAGTAGTGTTTATTGTACTTACCACCCATCTGCTGGACCTGGGCTCTGGTTCTTTTTTAACATCTAGTGTCATGTTTCTGCACAGATCTTCTCAAACCTGTATGACCACATTGGACAAGATTAGTTGCTTGAATTGACAAGAGTTTCTTGTAATTTCAGCTTCAGGGGTTGAAAGAGTGATCAGAATTTCCAAGTCCACTGCACAGTTAAGTGTTAAAATAAATGATGTTTGAGGTTTTTCTTTTATTCCTTCAATTTTTATCTGCTTTAATTGAAAGCTCTCAGTAATTGTAGTTTTGCTTTCTATAACGAATGCCTAGATTTAATTTTTTAATTAAAACCTATAGCATTAATTGTGGTTTGCTTGTGGTCAGGTTAGTGGAATTTCTTGATTGCCTTGTTCATGTGTCATTGTAAGGATGCAGACTAAGATGTAAGTTCTGTTGTAAGGCAGCTCTCAGACTCCAGCAAATGTCACAATGAATCCTCCACTTCAGTGATGGACCACTGCAAAGTAGACTTGACGTAGTCTTACGTAATCTGTTTTGAAGAAGCATAGCAGCAGTGAGGATGTGTTGAGTAGTTAATCATGATGCTTTATTATCTGGATCTTTGCAGAAAAGTACCCTATGAGTGATAGAGCCTGGACATGCAGGTGTACTGAATGTTAGGAACTTCTCCTCTTACTTCATGCTTTGCTGCAGATTTAATTTTGAAACTACTCAACTTTGTGTCTTCTAATCTCTATAGTATGTCTTAAGGACATTAAATAAAAACTACCTGTCGCTGTAGACTGGCAAAGTTAGGGAGGTAAAGAGGGGAAGTCTGGAGAGTAGCTGTTGTCAAACTGAACTTTCTCCCTTGGCAGGGCTAGTGGGAAAGGAGAATGTATACCAGCAAATCTTAGTATGCATATACATTCTGCATAATGCACATAGTAACTTCCTTCAGAGTCCAAAACAGTGCTCAAAAGGTTGCTGAGAGAAATAGGCAACTTATGAGTTACACTGGTATCCAGTGCTGCAAATAAAAGGAGGTGAGCGTTGGAGTACTGTGCTGCAGATGTGGAAATTGCTCATTGCTGGGAATCTAGCCATCTCTGTGCTGAGCTAGCTTCAGTTAGTACACATGTAGATGTGGAAATAATTATTTGCCCCTAAAACAAACCTCCTGCTCATTAGAAACTTCTCAGTGCACCCTAGTCGGCTCTAGTCTAGCTCTATGCAGTGTGGCTGGACATAGAACAGTGAGCACTGATGTATGTTGACAGGAGAAAAAAAGAGTCATGAGATCAGGGAGGAGCTCCTCAGTCAGGTCCAACTCCCTTTTCTCAGACGTTGCATCGGAGTCTCAGCTGCACTCAGACTAGGACCATCTTCTCCACATTCCCCAGAACAAGTGGGTGTCGCATCAGGTGTGCAGAACTTTAAGGAAAACTTGTCTTAATGTTACTCTAGAAAGCAACAAGAAAGGGTTTATTGCTTGTTTGTTTTATTTTATCAAATAGCTTCATATAGGAATGCAGGGATAGACATGTTATTTGAGTAACTTTTTAATGAGCATGAATTGAGTTACATTAAATCATTGGGTTTGGTCACATTTAAATGCAGATGTAGTAGGTACATGTCGTAATAACATAAATGTTGTTTTTCCTCTTTTGTCCTTCACTTCATATTTCACCAGTTTATATTTCCTCCAGACTCCTTTCTGCCTTCTCAACCCATGTCCACACACATGAGCACATTTAAAGCATGTTGTGCTCCTGCTGCCTCTGCCACTGCTGGAGTGGTGCTCACTGTGAGCTACCCCCCATTTACACTTGGGGAAGGAAAATAAAGTACTTCCTAACTACACCAAGAATTTAGAGATAGAATCAGAAAGCAGAAACACTCAGGCATTCATACCTTGAACTGGTGCTTGTGGCATTTGGACAAGCTGGATCAGGACAGCACAACCCAAACCAGACAGCAACTCTCCCCTACAGAGTAAGAGCCTCCTGCTCCTCCACTCCTACTCTTCTCCATTTCCCTTGAACTCCAAATTAGACCCAGCTGCCTTAATGGCCTCAGGCAGTGTTAGGAAATCAGCTGCCAAGTACTGGCTCCCTGGTGATGGTCTCTGGGGCTCCCAGCCTCCCCCACCACAGCCCAGCAGGACTTCCGGCCACACTGCCCTCTAGTACCTCCCCGTGCCCTGTCTTGCACAGGCACATACCCAACAAGCCTTCTGTTTTTGTCTGCTTTCATGCTGCAGAGACCAGCACTCTCACAAGTTGCTGTTCCTAAGCTTTCCTTTACCTGGTATTTCCAGTTGCTATCTTGGGTTTTTTTGGCAAGCTAGAAATGTCCTCTGTTAAACTTCCAACCAACTACCAACTTTCTCAGGTAAATCCATGACAATCACCATCCCCAGGAAAGTTGCTTTGTATAGATGCCAAGTTGGCACATTAAATAGCCTTGGCTCACCAATGCTTTTGCTGTGTGCATGCTATATGTTGTTAATAGTTTTCCATTAATATAGTTGGCATAGATTGTATGCAACATAATGTTGTAGAAAATATGAGGGATGAACAGACTTCAGGCAGATAATGTGCTCTAGAAATTGCATACTTTCTGATTCTTAAAGATTGGTTTGTTTTTACTATGGTATTTTAACTAAAATTTGGGATTTTCTTAATAAATTCCTTAAAACTTACTTCAAGCACATCATACCTGACGTAAAATTGTGTGGCCCCGAAATGAAATGTTATGATATACAATTTACTGATCTAATAGTTTCTCACAATTTCACTGATATGTGTGGAAATGTCATCACTGATTTCAGCCACTCAGCTGTTTTCCATCAGTTCTTTGTTTAAAGGCACCTGTCAGGATTTAGTATACTGCAACCTTAATCCTGCTTCATCACAACTTTTTCCCTAACTCAATTTGTGGTTGTGTGTTTGTACATAGTCCCGATCATTTCAAAACTTGATGAAAACTTACAGAATGGAGAAGAAAATTTACTTATCTAAAGTGTATTGTTGCTGAAATACCTGAGTGCGTCATGTTAAGAATTTTTGTTTGTCTTTATATTGTGTCTGGTTGGGGTAGAGAAATGCTGTTGCCCTCAAATATATTAAAAGACAGTCTAAGTAAGAGATGTGGAATTATTTTTCCAAAGTTGTACAAAGTCTCTGACTGGACAGGGAACTGATCCTCCCTCCCATGTTGGAGGTTAGTAATTAGATAAGCCTCATGTGTTTGTATTCCTGTGGTACAGCAATATTTAGCTCTTAGTTTGTTTTTGTTTTTGTTTTTTCCCTATACCAGCATGTCTGGAATGCTCCTCTAAGTGCCTGTCATGGTGATTACACTTTCACAGGTGGCCTTGATGGCCTTGAGCAACTCTGTAATACAGCAGGAGTGGAATTGTAGGTTTTCTAAATGTCAAATTATCTTCTTGGCCAAGGTCTTTTCCTGGTCATAGGGCTAGGTGGCATTTAGTGAAGACAAGTTTAAACATAACTTGATAAGGTTTTGTGCTTTTCTATCTATGGATGTAATTGGGGAAAAAGTTATGTCTCTTGAAATAAAGTTATCAAAAAATGCAGTCTTGTGTTCAGAATATTGGAAAATGTTAGATTGCCATTACTTTGGTGCAAGTGACATGTGGTGTAATGATCCATCTACATGGAAAATTTCATGTTTTACTGAGTCTTTCTTAGCTCATTATAAAACCTTCCATGGCCATCCTGCTACTAAATGCTTACATTTAAGAATGTATTGTAAGGCTGGGGGCACAAGTACAATGTTCTATGGGCTGTATAAAGTCACCCAAGGAGAAGTAATGATCTACAGGTATGTTTGTGCTTAAATATTTCATGAAGTTTGTAAGTTCATCATTGAGATGAACATAAATATTAACTGTCAAAGCAGACATTTAAATGTTTGTTATCACTGTACCAGTATAAAGCAAGATTTTAATAAAAATGTTTCACAGTATTTGCTGTGTGTGGTTTGGATGTTAATTATTTCTCCTTTTTTTTACTTACATATTGTAAGAGTATGATTGGATCACTTGAATTATATGAATCAGACATGTAAATCTTAATGTTACTTTGAAGACAAGAGGTGAAGACCAAGAAAAGATAGAGAACTAACCTTTGCATAATTTCAGTTAACTTGAATCTTTGCCCTTGCTAATATTGGCTGTCTCTATGTATTGCTTCTCTGCAAATGATGGCATACTGACAAGTACAATCATGTAAACACATTGTCAGACAACTAGTGATGAAGCCAAACTTGATGTTTTTCATTTTCTGTGTTACACACCCTTCTGTAGCCCACTCTGAAAAGCCTAATAAAAGACTATAATAATGATTTTATCTGCCTGCCATTAAATTTTATACAGGGCAGGTCCTTGAGGCTGTGGAGTGGCCTTGTATGCAGAAGATGCCAAGCAGTGGGTTGGAAATGTGCTAAAAGCTGTTGTTGAAACAAGAGGATACAGTCTATCAGATTGAGAGAGAAATGTGAACATGCAGTACTAGTTAAAGGTGTTATTTTCAGAGCATACTTTCTTAATGACTTTGTACTGCAGTCATCATGGACTTTAACAAGACCTCACTCTTCATTAGTAAATGGTCTGTGTATGCACTTGCCCATCCCCTTATCAGCTCTTCTGTTTTTGGTTTTAGATCATGGGGAATTCGTATGCAGGGCAACTAAAATCTGCCCGTTTTGAAGAAGCTCTTCATAACTCTATTGAAGCTTCTCTGAGATGTAGCAGTGTTGTCCCGCGGCCGATCTTCTCCCAGCTGTACCTGGATCCTGACCAGCCTCCATTCTTGCCGGAAGGTAACCATGAAAGTATGGCACATTTCAATTGTTGTTTTTGTGTATGAGAAAAGGGTGGCGTGCTTTTCATTGACAAAACAAAAATTGTGTGGTAGTTCGTTGTGTGGCACAAAGTCTGAATCTTAGGCCTCATTCAAGAGAAAGAATGGCATGTTGATTATCTTAAAAGGAGATAGATGCAAGCCCTGTTGGAATTTTTTTTTTAAATTCTTTTCAGATGTGAAGCCAAAGGTAGAAGAGTTGGATAAAGAGTTAGTACATCGCTATTCACAAAATGGAAACCTGGACTTTTCTACTAACCAAACCATTAATGAAATGGAAGATGAAGAGGAAGATGAAGACATGTCAGATTCAAGTAGTCCACCAATCCCATATTCACAAAAACCTGCCCCAGAAGGGTCTTGCACTACTGATGGTTGGTGTCCATTTTTTTCTTACTGTTGGATCTTTACGACTAATTCTTAGAGTAATACTTACTCTTTACATTTAGAAACTCCTGACCTAGGAGTCTGGGAATAGAGTTTATAGTCAAAGCCTTAACCTGAGAAAACACAGATTAAGAAAACTTGTTTCAGGATACAAGATGTAATATATTATTTGAAGCCGTGTGTAAGACTTGCTGTGCCATTTTGTTAGTTTCTGAAAGCCCTTTATTTTCCGTGAATTAGTGATACACTGATTTGCTATCCTCAAAGAAATTGTGTAAGTGGGCTTTAGTATAGCTATTTCTTAATCTATTCCTAAATTATTTTCAGCAACATTGGCAAGGCCATATTTAGTTTCTTCCATGGGTAGAAGGAAGAGTTTAGAAAGAGAGAAGAGAGAAGAGACTCGATGTTCCTCCTGCTGCCAAGGGGATAAGATAGATGGTAGTAGAAGCTTGTCTGTTTTGTCATCCCCAGCTGGCCATTACTTGCTTACCTGTAGTCGACCTAATTATCATTCAAGATGAGCAAATTTGTTACAAATACTACTTTTTTGTTCAGTTTTAAATGTGTTAGAAGCAAGTCAGATCATTATAAATATACCTATTTGGAAGAAGCAAACTTGATGTAATTGGGTCATCTTATCCCATAATTGTTCAATTCTGAATATATTAAAGAAGATAGATCTAGTCATATTTATTAGATGTGCTTCTCTTAAAAACAATTCCTTTGTCCGCATCAAACACTGGAAAACAAATAACCCTTCCCAGTAGATCCAAACCCCCTTCTTGACGTTTTATTTAATATCTTCCTGAATTATGGGCTTCCTTGTGCAGAGTTGATGAAAAGTTGTAATATGTAGAATGGTTTCATACCTTACTGTAATGTATGGTTGTATGCAACGGTAGAAGTAAGCACTAGTAACTGGTAATCCTTGGACATCTTTGTAGGGGTAGTTAGAGGCAAATCCTGACTTTTTTGCCTTTACTCCTTCCAAATGCAGCTGGACCAGCCTGCCAGTAGCAGGAGTAGGACTGAAAATCCTATCTGTCTCCAAGGCCACTATACATTTGATTGTGAATGAGGTTTTTGTACAATATCAAGTTCTTAGTCTCACTTGAACTTTCTGGTAATCGCTGGCACATCCAAACAAAAGTGATAGTTGTGAGCTTCCAGATAAATGTCTCTGAGAGGTGACCTTCCATCCACATGCAAACCATTTCGTGTTTGCTGGAGCCTTTGCTGCCTCTGCTCAGGATTGCTTCATAAGGTTGCCCTTCCTGATATGGCACTGCAAGGAGGTGCTCAGCTCTCAAGCACTCACTGCAACATAGACCTCTATGCTGCGGCTGCACATCGTGTGTCACAAGGTTATGCCTAGTTTTGCTGTAGGTACAAAATGTATGTAACTGTGTGCTTTTTAGTACATCCTGATAAAAGATGACCTTCCAAGAGAAGTTCTGTGTTTTGTTTTTTATCTGTAAGTCTTTTATGATCAAAGCACCCTAGAATTTTAGGATTGTTCGTTACTCTCTGTCAAGTTTATCATTCTGCATTTAGAAAACCTGTCTCACTCTTCAGTGTTTTTCTCAAGGAGCTAATTTAGGAGAGCAGTGTTTTTGTATCTGCTACTGATCTGTTATGATGTTTTTACCCAAACATTCATGCCACAGACCTTATCTAAGCAAGATATTAATCTGATGTCTCATCTTTCATCTCATGAATATGGCCTTCCAGAGATGTAAGACAGGATCATTGCCATTGTTTACATCCCTTATCTTAGTTATTTAATAGAAAAGATAAATAACATTAGGAAAATGTTAAAGAATACTAATAGACTAATTGAAGTCACTGTGTTTGTATGCTTTAAACTAAGCATGTATTTAGTTGCTTATCCAAGAGTAAAATAGGGGTACTAGAACCTGTAGCTCATAGCTCTGCTTGCTGTAAAACCTCTCTTCCACCTTTTAGCACAGGTAGAGTGAAACCTTTTTCCCGTTAAAAGTATTTGTGGTGTTTGCTTTTCCTGAATTCAGGATGTAAAGCCATAATCGTGATTATTTTCTGTGGTGATTTTTGTTTTAGTCAGATGGCCAAGTTGTCATTCACTTGGGTGAAGAAAGTAGATCTTAATGCCTTTATTCATCAGTTAAAAAAAATAAATGCCTCACAAGGGACAGTTTGTTGGAGATTCCTTCTCAGTTGTCCATAATATTAGATCCCTTAACTCTCCTGTTTGCCCATTGGAAAGAGCAGCTGCTTTTGCTGTTGATCTTTACTATTGGTCTTAAAAGAGATTATTTTATTTTCAGGAGCTTTTTTCTTCTTGAAAATAAAATTTCAAGACAAATACTTCTCCATTTTCATACAGGTAGCTGAAAATAGGCAACCAAAAAAAAACCGAAAAGCTATTCTGAACCACTTATTTGCTGTAGCTTTAAAAGAGGCTATTTCTAATTTGTGGAATAGCATTTTATGCAAGCTATAGGAAACACAATAGTAGCACCTTTCTTTTGTTAGTAAATCCTCAATTTACCTGCTGCTGAAAGAAGGGCCAAAGTAGTTTTAGAAGCAATTAGATAAGCAGGTACTTAACACTTGATCAGTTCCTGTGAAGTTATAATAGCAAGTGACAGTGACCGGTAATTCATATGTAATTCTTGGAAGCTAACTCCTTATGCAAATACCCCATTCATTGCAGTACAACAAGGGTCTGATACCTCACTTTGCAACTACTGGTGGGGAAAGGGAAAACATACAAATTTAATTTTGAAGAAAATTCCATCACTTCTAGATATTGACAGTTGTGGAAATATTCTTTCATTTTCAGGAGGATGGAACTGGATTAATTGAAATGAAATGATGTTGGAAAATGCAAATAGGCTTCTTAGAGGCAAAAACTAATGAGTTTTCCTTCAAAGAAATGCAGATAATGTCTACAATAGCCATTCATGATTCTTTTTTTTTTTTTTGTCATTGCTCTTGGTACGAATCTCTAATCAGAATGTAAATGCCTGTTCTTTATTTAAAACAAAGCTGAGATATAAAAGAAGAAAATTTAAAAAATAAAACAGCTCAGCCGTGTGCTTTTACTCTTTTTCGTTGCAAGTTGAAAAACAATTTCATAGAAAGAAGCTGGTTTGTTTTAGTGGTTCATGGGTTTTCTCTTCATACTTAAATGTGTATAAAAGGTACAAAGGTAAATGTGAAACCGAAGTGCCATTCTGTCTTTGTAAGTGTCAGATGTGTTAGTGCTGCTTGACATAGAAATTTAGGTGCAACCTCAATTATAGATGCATAGTCATGAAACGTAAATGGATTTTGCATCTTCTAAATCTTAAACATGGGCAGCACTCGTTCTGCTTGTACAGACACATGGTATCTTCTCTTTCCTAATGTAGAAATGGTTATCTCAGATAATTAAACATGAATGCAAAAATCATGCAAAACAGAAAAGAAGATTGGGATCTCTCTTGTCCTTGCTAGGTAGAAAAAGACAATGTAGCATAAAAGGGAGTTAATCCCTCCTTCCCCTCCCTACTACAGGTCACTTGCTTCCAAATTAATGTTTCTTAGGTGAAATGTTCTCATTCGATTTAAAAAAGCAGCAGGAACTTAAAACGATAAGAGTGACTTGCAGCCCTAAAAGCCAAGGGAAGGAAGTATAATGAAAGCTGCTTGAGCATACCATCTTGCATGTCTTTGAAGGAAAATTCAAGGCTCTACTGCCTAGAAGCAGACTTGCATTCTTTCTGTATCTGCTGGTGGAAGTGAGCCCCATCCAACATTGCAGAGGCTTGTGCTGGCCAGCCAGCCTAAATACACATACCTCTGATCCAGAGGTAGAGCCAAAGCCGAGGAGGATGCCGGAGGAGATTGTACAAGGAGAAAGAAGGGGAACGTGGAAGGGATCTGAAAGCACTTTAGGGGGAGTAAGAGATTATATAGGGCATAAATCTTAGGTATTGTGTGCAGATTAGGCAGGGTGCAACATTTCTAGAGTACTACATATCCTAAATATATTCAGATCAACAGTCTCTCACGTAACAGGCCACTGTTGCTCATGATAGCAGATTGAGATACATCAGTTCGTTTCAATGGTTATTGCTGTTACCAAGGAATGATTATAAACTTGTTACAACAAGTTTATAACAAGTTGTGATGCTGTGGTGAGTTTCACAGCACCCTCTGTGCTGGGGACTCATGCAGGATAGTGATGTGCAGCTGCTCAAAGTGTAGCTGAAGTTGTTCTGGTCCTAGCCTGGATAACAGCTGAGTCTTTGCTTTTATCTCAGATGTTGTGGCATGCTGAAGCATTGCTTCATCCCACTAGGACATCAAAACCCTCAAGCATCCAAAGAAGCTCAAAGTTTCTCATATGTTATTCAGCCCTCTTGATTTATTATGCTCTTTCTGAAAGCAAGTCTATATTGAAACATAACTGTTAACAATGTTGATAACCAAAATTCTGCGTTCCTTCGTATTCTAGTAGTGCTATTGCTAAGAGTTCATTCAAAAGCCTTTTACTGGTCTCATTTGTGCTTCTGGGCATTTTCTGAATTTTTGTAGGTAGAGACAAGTCTAAAGAGTAATTGTGTAACAGCACAGGTTTAAATCTGTCTTGAAATCTTACTGCATTAACTGTTTTGTAATCCTTATCTACAGATTTCCTGTTTGCCCACATTGTCAGCAGTAGGTAATTTCTTCTATTTTAAATCTAAATGTAGAGTGGTATATTGTAAGTATGTCAACTACTCAAATATCACTGAATGCCTAAATATTTAAGGCCAGTTTTGAAAATTCTGGACATAATACCCAAATGGCATGAACATTTGAATAAACAAATTCTGTTTAGAATGTAGGGTAGATGTGTTCCTGGATTTATTTGCAACTGTTTCTTTCTAAATTACATTAAAGAATCTGCATAATACTTAGCCTGGTACCTAGCCTTCTGTTTGATTAGAATCAATATGTTCCTAAGGAATATACATTAAAAAAAGAGTATCACATATTAAAATAAAATTGCATCTAATAAGAATATATGTTGCTTGAAATATGTGGTTTTAGTATGTAATTTTTTATTAAACGCGTGTAATTTCTTGTTGGTAAATTATTGGTATAGCCATTGATTTGTAAAATAAAAACCCAAATTAATTTTAATTCATTGTCTGGAAGAAGGCGTGTGGATCTGAGCTAGCCTTCAGCTCAAATGATCTGCTGCTGAAACTGAGCTGATTAACTAATTGAAGAACTATTCAGCCAAGAACTGGTTCAGCACATTGTGGGTGTAGGCACAAGACTGAACCTGTATTGGACTCTGTTTTCAGCAAGCAACTGCTTGCCTGGAAGTTCATGCTAGCTGATTCTGTGCATTCCACTTCACACATGCCCTTTGCCTGGTACGGTTTTAAGTTAAAACCAAAAAATGTTTGCTTTCACCACTTCTGCTGAAGTTTTAGACTATGGGTTTTAGCACAGTAGGTAAGAGTGCAGACACATGTGTCAGTAATTGCTGAGGTGGCTCCTGTGTCAGCTGTGATCACATTATGTTTCCAGATGCTTAGTCACTGTCTTTGTCCAGTGGTTTTTTTTCCCCCACACTACTAGTAACAAATATAGGCTATTTGCGTAATATTTTATATTAAATGCAAATAATATACACTAGTAACTGAAGTCTTGGTAGATATTTGAGTAATTTCAAAATTAGTTTGATATGCATGTTTTTAACAATAATTTCGTTATTGTGATTATTATTTATTTTGAAATATTGATTAATACAGATGCATTCATTTGTTAATATATTTTACAATATTTCTATTATTGTAGCAAAATGTAGATATTAGATAAATTGTATGTTAGGAAAAACTTCACAGAAAGGTTTGTCAAGCATTGGAAGAGGGGGAATTGGCGGAGTCCCTGTCCCTGGAGATATTTAAAAGACATGTTAGATGGAGTGCTGAGGGACATGGTTTATCAGTGGACTTCGCAGTATTAGATTAGTGATTGGACTTTGTGATCTTAAAGATCTTTTCCAACTGAAACAATTCTATGTTTCTATGAAAAGAGAGGTGATTAATGGATAAATGTGGGATGTCTTTGTATGTAGAGGTTCTGCTACCTTCTGCTGGGAGGTGTGGAGAGCTGGACTGTAGCACTGATCTTGCAGATGGAGAACTGGAGGAGAACATAACATAGGAATCTGGTTCTTCATAAAACTTTCATTGACTTTTGCCTAAGGGAAATCAGAAAACTCTGTGTGATCATATTCTTTCTCATGGAGGAAGTCACAAGTCTGTTGATTTCTCTCACACCTGTCATTACCTTGTATGAAAGCAGAAATTACTCAATAAAAATAATACAATGTGGTCGTACCAAAAAAAAATGATGGTTGATTTCAATCACTGTAAGTCAAATGTTTTAGCTAAAGGAAGAGTCTTTGAATGTTGTTAATTTATGCTGTCAAAGGGATTTAACTTTGAAGTTGGTTTTGATTTGAGCAAAATATTGGACCTGCAACTGTCCCATAACTGCTCTAAGCTGTCCCATCCAACTCTTCAAAAATCCCCACGATGGCTGATTGGTGTGTGGCTGCCAAACTTGAGCTCCCAAGGGCCCTGTTGCAGATCCAAGCTGCCCTGCCATGCTTTCTTGTGTGTCCTAGCCTGTGACATACTTACTGCAGGACATGAAACAGCAGAAACTCTCTCCAGTCCCCAGTTCTGTCCACTTCTGCTGCTGACTTTAGCATCACATCACCCAGGAGCACAATAATCAACACTGTGTTCTCATTTGTGCGTATATATGTATTTGAGTTGGGGGAAAAAATGGAATTGGAGGCTTGAAGTCATGCTGTCTCAGAGACTCCGTTGGAGACTTACAGAAAACATGATGTACATCTCTAAAACAAGTGACTTAATCTTTTACTTGCTGGATTCCTGAAATATATAAAGGAGTTAAAAATATTTTCCTTTAGTAGTGAGTACTAAACTTCAGTCATCATTTTTTGTCATTCCTTTGTATTACTTAGTGACGTTTATGTACCAATGCCAACCGATTACAAGCAACAAAGACAAAATCGGTTCTTTTGAAAAGACTGTAATCTAAAACTTGCAAACAAAAGTATTCTTTGGAATGTTTTAAAAGCTGTTTTCTATTATAAAATCACAAACATTCCTTCTTGCTATGAATGTTTTGTTAAAACTGAGTTTGAGCCATATGATGTCTAGTTGTACGTCTCTTCTGTGCCTGAATGTATCCAGGATCTCTTTAAAACAATGTTTATTTATTCTCTTAAACCCTAAGCTAGTGGATCTGATGAGATGCTATTTTCATTTGCTGTTTCCCTTGAAAAGAATATATTAAAAACCCCAGTTATGGCATCAAATTGTGAAGGGCCATTTGCTTTTGTGATGATCAAAAGAAGAAAATTAAATGAAATCTTTTGAAGGTTTGTCATTTGTTTTGGTTTGTCTTTTAGGTTTTTGTCAAGCAGGCAAGGATTTGCGGTTAGTATCTCTGTGCATGGAGCAAATTGATATCCCAGCAGGCTTCCTTTTAGTAGGAGCCAAATCTCCCAACCTTCCTGAGCACATTCTAGTCTGCGCTGTTGACAAGCGGTTTTTGCCAGATGATCATGGAAAAAATGCACTTTTAGGTAAGAGGCTTTTTTCTTTTTTTGCCATAATAATTCAGAGAAAAAGGTCAGTTCAAAATTAGCTGAAGTCATTTCAGCTAATGAATAGAAATATGTTGAGGAGAGGCTTGTTTTTAAAATTAAATCTGTAGCTGAACCTGACTTAAAAGCCAATTTAAATCAAGTCCCTGATTCCACAATTAAGCACAATCGAAGCTCACTGATTTCTGTGTGGGCAGAAGTCAATTGCAGCCCTGGCATTCTAAATGTGAACTATCCACATATTCTTTATTTCTACTGATGCTTACAGCATTTTCATTTAAGAAGGAATATGCTCATGCAATTGTTGAAGATGAGCTATTTTTCTGCGGATCAAAGGACAAATTCTGCCTTTGCCTCCACCAGGAACATTATTCCCAATAGAAGCTCTTAGTGCAGTTTCCTTCTCAAAATCTAATGCGTAGGGGAAAATACCCCATGTCTATGTCAAAACTGGTTACATTTATGAGCTTTAAAGTTTTAAAACTTGATTCTGTGATTCTCTGAATTGGTGGATGAAGACAGGAGTATGTGTACCTAGATTTCCTGCCTGGCTCACAAACTGGCACATATTTAACAGACTAGTGAAAGTGATTTAATGTATTTTGGCTCTTTTAGCCTGTTTTAAATTTACTCTGTTATTTCTCCCTGCAGTCATTTTACTGCCTTGAATGTATTCAGAAAGGCCTTTCAACAGGAAAGAAATTACCATCAAGCATAAATACAGATTTAACCACACTGCTTGAATTGTGATCCAGCCCAGCAATATGTTGCATAACTGTTAAAACACCTTGTTTTTGTACTTAAGTGCTTTAACTTTATTTTCCTCCCTTAAACCCATTTAATATGCTACTACACACTGTAAACCTTTGGACCTGAGGCAGAAATCCCACTGACCTGAGTTAGGTAGGAGCTGTGATGTGGTGTGGCCTTGCTGGGTATGGCTAGGGATGTGGGATCATGAAGTACCCTGACGTATACTGCCATCCTCAGAGAAGCTTCTTCCTTAGCAGAGGAAGTGTCAAGAGTTGATCGATAAGAACTATCTGATAAACACCATCTGTCTGTCTAGTGTAATTAAATATGGTGCTACTTGTCTTTGTTGCTAAGCCTTCTCTCCACCCTCCCTAGCTTTGTATTCATCTATCAACTCTGATATCACTTGATAATGAGCCTAGTGACTCACATCTCTGCTCTGGCATTGCTGATGTTATATATTTGAATGCCTCTAGGCCTGTGTAACTAGTACCTATGACCAAAGAATTAACTTGGTAGCTCTGTCAGACCTGATGATTGTTTCTGACAATGATGGAGACGCACCAATAGTTCCTGTGGGTTGCAAAGGGGAAGGGAAGGACTGGTTAAGTCCCAGGAGAAATGGGATGAAGAAATCCACTTCTTGGCATCCTCAGCAACATGATAAAAGGTCATGATAAGTCACAGTAAGGCCAAAGACAATGGCCTAATTAACAAGAGTTTTATGAAAAATACATTTTGCTGAAAAGACTACTTATAAGAAAAAATATTGATTTGGCAGACATGTGAGTGTAAGAACCAGTGTTGTCCCAGTTGCTTTGCTTTGTGGGAAGTAGTGACAGTAGTAGGGATAAAAAACTGGTTTTGTTACAGATCTTGAACTGATCAATACATGGAAAAAGCCCCAAATCTACTAGGTATTTAATCTTTCCAGCGTTATTGTAAATCACTTTTGATGACCCAGAAAGCATATAAAATATTTCTTCATTAAGGATTGAAGGCAATTCAGAGATGAATGGCAAGTAAGCCAGAGGAATTTAATTGTTCAACATTAGATAACAAAGGGCTTATTCAAACAACAAGGATTTTAAGTCAGACTCATTTCAGAACATGCCCTGTGCTTTGTTCTAGTAAATGTTAATGTCCCATCTATATGCAATGTTCTCATTAACATAGTTGTGAATGGCACTGGAAATCAAGAGTGCTTATAATTCTCAGTCTGGACCCAAGCCTCAACTCAAAATTTTACCCCCTTCTGTGAAACCATGTTGAAAACACTGCAGAAAAACAGTGTTCTGCCTTTGTTCCCAAATCTATTACTTTTCATGAGAGGTTGTAGGTTTTTAAAAACACTCCTAAGTTTTGCCATGAAAACCTTGACATAAAATAATTGCTTTTAAGCTTACTTGGAAAGTGCTTTGTATAAGGAGTCTCAGAGAAAACTTATAAGTTGTTAAGGTTCATTTTAGTCCCAGGAAGTTGCACTGACTACTATGGATTAGCCACTGTTTTGAGAGAGAGATGCACACATCTTAGAACCCATGGGTTTTCTAATGTGGAAAAAATGGATTATTTCTTTTATGGAAATTTCCTAGTCTTGCATGATGGCTCCCCCTCTGCCAAGTAGTTACTTTGCTCTGCACTGTGTAGGGTGGAGAACTGGTGGTAGCATGAGTTGGTATGACACAGAAAGATGGAAGAGTTTCAGAAAAGCAAAGACTAAAATTTGCCCGTGTTGGGCTGCTTACTGATACACACATGCTCTGCAGGACATCTACATATGTCTGGCTGGAGGCTTCCAGTCACTCCAAAAAGGGTGTGCAGGTAGGTTGAAATGGTCTTATTCCTAGCAGATATACACAGATTAAGTGGCTTGTACTATATCTTCTTGTTCATTCTTCCAGGATTTTCTGGGAATTGTATAGGCTGTGGAGAAAGAGGATTTCGGTACTTCACAGAGTTTTCGAATCACATCAACCTGAAATTAACCACTCAGCCAAAGAAGCAGAAGCACTTAAAGTACTACCTAGTAAGAAGCTCTCAAGGTGTACTGTCAAAGGGACCCCTTATTTGCTGGAAAGGTAATAAAGGTGCCCATTCACTTAGGGGTTTTCTGTTTTATTATTGTGATGTTGAAAGAAAAATTGAAAGTTGCAGTTGAAAGTGGTGCGTTAAAAAGGAACTGTAGAAGATGACTTTACTGCTCAAAGGAAAAAATCTCACTGATTTCACTGAAGTCTGGATTTTGCCAAAGAGATTTATTTAAGTTTTAATAGTCAGCATGTGGTCTTCCTCCATCTTCTCATGCTTTTGGTGAGTGCACTAAGTATGCCTTCTTAGGATGTGTAATTATCTTGGTAGAAGAAATAAGGTTGCTCATTCTGCAGATACTTTTCTGTGCCTAAAGCAAGATGACTCACAGCCAGGGCTCCAACATTGGATTTCCACTGATATTCATCTTGGCAGGTGCAATTCAATCAATCTGATGCCTGAGGATGGCTAGCACACCATAAGATTAAGAAAGCTCAGGACAGTGATCTCAGTGAAAGAGGAGAAATCCTACATGCTCTTGTCGTTTACACGTGGTTTCCAGTTGTGCTTACCCTCTACTGCAGTATCCTGTGCAATATTGTTATGTGCTAAAGAGATTACATTTGTGAGGCCCAAGACAAGGTAGCCATGGCATCAATTATTGAAGAATGCCAGTTTCTGAAGCTAGAGCCAAGCAAAGACTCAAGGAGAGAACAGTATACCTACTTGCTGGCTACTAAGTTGGTGAATATGCAGACTGCCTGTCTTCCTCAGCTGTGGTCTCTCTCACTCAGTGAAGACAGAATTTGATCTGGTGCCTGTTGTTCCAAAGAGGATGATGTGAGGACAGGAGAAGCTCCATGGGAGGACTGACACACAGTTGAAGAGTCACATCCTCATGTGAATAGCAGCATGACACTAGAGAGATGGTTATCACCAAAGCTGTATGAGTGATTGTAGTATTGAATCAGTTAATGGTTCAAAGGGATCATGGCTTCAGCTGCTTTTCTGAGTTACAAGTATAATTAAATACTGCTTCAGAGTGGATGTGTTTTTCAGCAGCATTTTTCACAAAAAGTGCAGAAAGATTTCATTTGGTAGTGAAGTTCCAAATACAGAAAAAAGAAACCTTATTTTGCTTTTGGAATCTTCTGAAACCCTTCCCTGATGCTCATGCAGTTGGGTTGGTATGTGTCCTGGTAAATATAGTCAGGAGTTACACACATGTGGAGGAGACAGCTACCGAGCTCACGTTTGGTTATATGGATTATGGTTATTTGAATTGCAAGTGTTTTGAGAACCTACAAAAGTTTAGAAAACAACCAAAAATTGACCTCATGGACATAATTTTAATAAGCTCTATCACCATATTGCTACCATCCATCTGGTAACCCTTGACTCTTTATTTACATTAAAGCTCTAATTAGAATAAGAGAAAGGCTTTTAAACACCCCCATCTCTTCAAACAAAACCGGATTAGATCTCAGTTTTGAAAATGGATTAAAGTGTGGTTTTTAAGGTAACTTTCTCCTCCCTCAACTTAGTTTTCATCCAGACAGGCACTCACAGCGCTAAGATCTCCCTGAAGGTTTTGTGGAGGCATACTAAGAATCTGGATTTCAGCACAATTTCTGCTTTTAAAGGGCAACATATGACGGTTTGTATAAAGGTTGTGCCACAGAAGCTGCAGAGTGTTTCCTGGGATATGTCCAATGCCTTCAGATCTCTTAGAAGATGCAAACTGAGGGCTCTTGCCATTTTGCAGCATCTGGTCTGTATTTGCCTGGCCCTCTGAGTGGCCCCGAGGGAGGATTTCTTAATTAGATGACAAAATTGACTAAATTACGAGAGCCATATTTCGTTAAATGCTGCCATTTGCTGCTGTTTGTTGTACGTGCTGCATGTATGCTTTTAACATTTTGTCACCTTTTGCCACTGCATTGCTGAACTTTCCTACTGGAAGGCAGGCCTTGTTGATATGTACTGTAGCTGCTTCATTTGCAGAATGTAGAAGCAGGCAATCATCTGCTGCTAGCCTCTCTGCTAAACCAAATTCTTCGGTGTCACCGTCCACGACCCCAGAGGGTGGATCAGCTAATGGATACAAATCAGGGTTCACTCAGACAGGTAGGAGCTGAAAGTGCTATAAAGATAACCATTGGGGGTGGTAAGTTACCTCAGATACTGGTGGTTCAGGGATGCTGTAAACAACAGAGTATTTACCTCAAGCTGTGTATACATTACAGCAGGGAAGAATGCCTTTCAAAATTTGCTTTGTGAAAGATTAAGACCCAGATGAGGCAGAAGGTTTGCTTAGTCTTCATGAGAGTAGCTGATTAAAGAGTATTAAAAGATCTTTTTGATTCATTTATTTGAATCTGTGTCTCCCTGTGTTTGTTTGTTTTATTTAATTTTTCATGGATCTAAACAAATTTTAATTACACATTTGTAGGGAAGTGTTTATTTAGCATATAGACTAGGCCATTTGTCTTGAAGAGGAAGAATAATGTCCTTTTGTGGTTAAGGAGTTGCTTTTATTTATTTGCTTGCCTATTTATTTATTTAAATTTTATTTCACAAAAGGGTGTACTTAGATTAGGATTTCCCTATAAACCTCATACAGTGTTATGTGAGCTATTAGTGACATACTTAAACAAGAAGAAACTGTAACAATCAAGTAGACACTGGCTTACAAAGCAGCAGCATCATCTTAATTTCAATTATCCATTGCTGTGACTAGCCAAAGTGCTTTTCTTTGTGCTTTTTTCTCATTGCTTTATTGCAGCTTCATCTATGCCATTGTATGTTTTTATGTCTGTTTGTGCTATTTCTTGAAAAATGAAAAATAGGAGAAAACTTCCTGCTAGCTTTTATAGTTGGCTGATATGTATGTATCAGAACATATATTTCTCCAGAGGAGTATGAAATGCAGACAGCAAACCATGATTGTTAAAAACTTTTTTCCACTTAAAAGGTGAATATACGCATTCTTGTAAAATTGTAATCACTGATCAGTATATTCAGAGACACTTTTTCCCAGGTGGTCGCCCCTGTTGCTGTTGAGGAAACACTATGCTTTAGGCTTTGATTAAAATTAAGTGAGGCTGTTGTTCAAACACATCTGCATTTCATTGCATGATCGCTTGACTTCCAGATCCTGGCATGAGAACTGTGCAGATGCATGAGAAAACGATTTATTTGAAACAAGTGATTCAATATTTACACAGCTTTGTCCTCTATTGTACCTGCCAAGTTAATAGATACACCTTTTATATACTGCTTTCTCCTTATCACTCACTGTGATTTTTAATCTGCTTGGCATTTCTTTGTGTCACTGTTTGTGCTCTTAGGTCACGGTTGTCAAAACCTTTTCATCTCCTTCTACTGTTATCTTCTACTGAAGATAATGCCATATGCACACATACAAATCCACTGTGACTGGGAGAAAGAGGTAGAGCATAGTTTTTTGGTAGTGTGAATTCTGACGTGTCACCTGTGTTCGAGATCTGATCTTTGCTGATCTCTGCATGTACTTTGAGTAGATTTCTCAGTGTAACAGAACAACTTAATAGCAAGTTGCTTTATGGGTTTTGGGGGTTTTTTTTTTTGGTTTTTTTTTTGTGGTTTTTTTGGTTTTTTTTCAAGTTTACTATTAACTCTTACCCAATTTTCCTTTCAAAGCTGTGGACATACTTGTTTTCTGCCCTTGTGAGTGAGCAGCTCAGTCTCCCAAGTTCTAGAAGATACCCACAGGTAGACAGCTATGGGCACAACTCAGAGTACTGCATTGCAACAGTAATTTCATTATAAAAATTAGAGCACAAGAGAATTTCAAAATACTGTAGTTTATGGTATGGTGCAATGCATGACATTGCAGTCAGGTGTTGTGTCTACCTTTCAACACAGTGTGGGAAGATGCAGTTCCATTGCAAAGGCTGAAACCTTGAACAGTATAAAAAAAATCAGTTTTGGGCAGACACATGAGAATGAAAACTTCAGCTACCAAAAGGGTGTAAAGCAACTAGAAACTGGATTTTGGAACAGAAAGATGAACAATTCTACTAACTGATAGTACAACAAGTTCTGCTTAGGTACCAGTGTGAGATGTAAACATACACCAACCATATCTGTGTTCATAAAGAAAATTTCAATAAAACATATTAGAACTACGGAGAGGGTATCAAGCTTCTGGACAGTTTACTTTGAGGAAAACTTTAACACTACATATTTGTTACATCATATTTAATGAGACCACCATTTTCCTACAAAGCCTCTGACCCAGTCTGTTTTGTTAGCCATTCAGCATATGTCCTTTGAATGTGGACAAGGTTTTCTGGTGGACCAGCAGCAGCAGGGGCTTCGTGTTTGTTCTGCATCTCAGTTAGTCTGTTTGGCAAAGCAGGCTCCCGCCCCACTCTCCTCCACCAAATGGTGCGTGGCCTGAGGGTGAATGTATTTGGCAGATCAAGTTGTTGTTTGTCTTCTGTTTTTTTTACGTGGCTGTTTTACTGGAACATCTGTAGGTGAACTTAGCCTACTTTGCCTGCTTGCTGTAAACTACATTCTGGACAGATGCCAAGTTAATATTCTTTCACTGCACTGATAAGAATTTGGATTTTTCAGTGTATCAACTTCTAAATGTCTGATTCTTCCTGAAGTAAGTTGCAGACATTGCATGCCTGATGTTAAAGTAGGGGCCGACATGCTGAGAGGTTTGGAGTCAGTTCTGATTTACTGTTTCATACTGGACAAGTGTTAGAATTTGTACACTTATCCATCTTTAAAACAAGGTTGGTTTACTCTTTTTTAGCCTTGGTAAAGTGCTTTAAGGCGTTTCTGTTTGCAAATTCATGCAAAGACTTTGGGTTCTGGTATCCTTTGTTTCTTACTCAGGCTTATACATAGACATACACTTTTCATAATCTCGTAGCCAGTAGTTCTATAAGGCAGTTATGTATTTGATAACTTTTTCTGCTCTAAGTCAAGCTCAGCTGTGTCTGACAGAGGTTCAATACCTTGTTCTTGAAAATCTCAGTTGATAGAGATTGTACAGTCTTTTTAAACAACTTATTCCAGTGCTTATTCCCTATACTTGCTGAGTGCAAGTCACATAAGCTCTTTGCCTTAACTTTCTCATTTGTAACGTGGGATAACCACTAATTTACCTATCTCATGGGGATATTTTGAGGAGTCCATTCTACAGTAAAAATATTTTTTCAGTGTATGTGAATGCAAAATATTTTGACAGAGATCAGTCACAAATTTGTTAGATTTTAAGATTTTACAGAAACACACAGGATGTTTGTTACTTTTAAAAGATCCTGATACATGTTGATTTCTTACAAATGTAAAAAAAAAATTGTTTGTATTATATGCAGAAATGCATTTAGATAAATGTGTATGACTGTTCATGCATATATAATACAAATTATATATGCACATATATATATATTAAACATGACTTAACTTATTTTCTCAGATTCTTTGGTATTCAGTCCAGCAAAATCATCTTCTGCTGTTAACTTAAGTGGAACTCAAGACTCATCCCGGAACAAGAACATTGTGAAACCTCTGGCTCTGTCAGTACAGCTGGTAGGAAAGGCATTTGCTGCAGGTATGGCTTTGCTTTCAAGGATAGCTGAGAGACAAGGGAATTACCAGCTTAACAGCCAAGAAATGAGGGAATCATCTTTTTGGTGGAAAAGAGAGAGGAAAATACTCATTAGCATTCTCCAAAACTCTCATATTCTTGCAGACCTCTGCTGAGAAATTTTCCATGGACATTTCTGTCCTCAAATTGAGTCACACTTTGGCTTTCAGATTTGACATTCCAGTAAAAATGCATACTATATCCCACTTTACAGTTCCGAAGATACTTAGGAGAGCATAGAAGTCACCTCTTCAAATCAAGCTGATTCTTACCTGTATGTTTCTCTGCATTTGTAACAGATATAGTTCCTCCACATCCATGTAGAGGAATTTAGTCTCATTTAAAGGAGTTTAAATCTCTGTGTTGTTTTAATTATTTATTTTGGTATTGTGTGCTTAATAAGTTAGAGCCCTCAACTGTGGCATCTAAATCCCTCATTGGTACTCTGTTGTGATATTGTGATTGTTTATTGCTTTAGCTGGTTAGTCCATTAAGCAATGGAAAAAAACTTGCCACACTTATTACAGGGAAGTATATTTGAATAATAAAAAAAATAGATTTTGTTTGTATATTCATATAAGCATTACATTTTATACCTGATGTATTATATCTGCTATTTTATACAATATATGTTTCTCTATGTATGTAATATTATGCTATATCTAATGAATCATTAAGAGTTCTTTGTGTAAAGTTTCCTTTTTCCCTTCACACTGTGTGAGAGAATTTATCTTGCACTGAAATGATTTCTCACGTTTTCAACCACTTTTGTAACTGCCCCAGGTCTACCATCTCATTGACTTGGGTACAAATGGGGAGCTTACAATGGGCAAGTGATGTTACTCAAAGTTTACTAGTTGACAAGAATCTTGTGTCTGAATTTATTTGGATGACTGCAGCTGAAGAGTCCCACCATGCATCATTTTAAGCCAAATACTCACATTTCAAACACTTTCTGCTGCAGCTGACGTCAGCAAGCTGCTCCTGCATCTCCTGCTGTTACTCTGGGAATGTTCCTGGGAGTGAAATGCATGTGAAACTGGCAGATAACAGGAGCTGTAGTCCCCACTGGGCTCCATGTCTTCTCTATGCAATTTTATTGCTTTTTTTTCCTTCTTCTTCTTCTTCTGCTAGAATTTGGCTCTGAAAAAGGTATTCTTTTTGAATAAAAGAAAGAACTCAGCAGTGCAGAGACAGCTTCTCATGATCCTCTGTTGCTGTAGTTTCGTTTTGTGATCTAGTGGGTCCTGCCAGCATGTCAGGCTTGCTGGGGCTGGAGGTAGCAAAATTAAGCATAGTCTACCTCAGTAATGCTCAGAGTGTGTACATTCTACAGCAAACTGCTCCGTCTTCCCTGCCCAGTTGCCTTAGCTAAAACTTTAGATGAGAGCCCTGTAGTGAATTACTGTGTATGGCACATGAACAACTTAGGGAAAAAGATATAGATGTGTCAAAGTAGCTTTGAAATAATTACAAACTAAATTAATGATGTGCATTTAAAAAAAAAGTGTCTAAAAGAAGTGTCACAAATGTTACATTTTTTTTTTTTGTGTATCATTTTCTTTTTTAATGTGTGTGTTGGGAGTTTGTTTTGTATTTTTAGTTTCACTTATCCTCCCCACTCTGAAATCTGGAAACCCCTTTTCTAGGTTAGGATTTTGCAGCCTTTATTCAAATTGTTCTCTGCCAGGTGCACTTCACACCTTTGCTGGAGCATGTTTCTTTCAGTGACACATCTTGCTCTGATCTTCTCTATCTGCATGTAGCTGTATTATTTTGTTTGTTTGTTTTCAATATTGTCTCAAGCCACACTCTTTGCATTTTATTATACTCAGCTCCTCTTTCACTGCGTACTGCTGATGTTGCTAATGGAAACGCTAATGGAGGAAGAAGTAATGTATTGAGTTCTACAGTCTCTCGGCCAATGCCTCACTCAACATCTCCAAGTCCTAGTTGTGCAGCTGGAGACCAAGGTAAAGGAAACGTCTTTGTTCTTTTACTTTAAGCTGCATTGGCTATTGAGCCTGAAATTCATGAGCTTTGTTCTTCTTCCCATCATAACTATTTCTGCAATTCAGTCTTTACAGATCCATTTGGATTTTAGCACGACCATTAATGATAATGCTGTACTTTTAAACACGGGTGACAACAGTTTTCACATTGTAGTCTGGCTTCTTGTAAATCTACATGTAAACCTCTGGTGCTCTGTGACATGATAATAGCTCAACACCAATGTGAAATGGAAATGTGGTCTGGAATGTGACCATTTTGGAGGATGGGACTTAGAGTTGGTTTTTACTTTCCTCCTCAGCATCAATGTCCAGTTCTGGACCACCAAAGAAACGTCACCGGGGATGGTCTCCTGGGTCTCCAGTCCCTCCTCCTGCTTTAGCAGTACCTGTTCCGACAGTTCGGCCTTCACCAAGACCAGGTAAAACTTGAATAATACAGAGATGTCATTTGTAAAAACCTGTATTCAGCCAGACTGATATCTCTCTGCTACTTCTCTCAAGTGTTGCACAGAAAACATAACTCAGCTGATTGAAGTAGTTAAAGACACCATTGAGGTTTTTTTCAGATGCCTCAGAAAAACACACAATTGCCTGATCCTTGTTGCCATCATCTAAGATAGGAAAGAAGGAAAGTGAAAGTGTTGATGGAGACAGAGGAAAGGAAGATGCAAACAATATTTATAAAACTCCAAAGCTAAGTCCTCCAAGTCTAGCTCAGTTCTTCTAAAATTATGCAAGTGTGGGAATATATGAAAGTATTTCAAGGATGTTCATTAGCCTTTGTCTTGAATGTTGTGTCTGGGTGTGGTGTGGCATGCTACAGAAAGCATACACTCCATTCCTGCACAGGAAAACCAATTGTATATAATTTTGCCCTGACAAAGGACACTGATGTTCACTAGGCCATCTTCAGTTAAGAGCATAACGTTTTTGAGACCAAATGTCTATTGTACGTGGAAAAGCTGTAAGGAAGGATGTGTGACATATAGTCATGCAATGGTAGGGGTTGAAAAGGACCTTTAGAGATCATCTGGTTCAACACCCCTGCAGAAGCAGATCCACATAGATCAGGTTGCATAGGAACATGTCCAGGTGGGTCTTGAAGATCTCCAAGGAAGGAGACTCCACAGCCTCCCTGGGTAGCTTGTGCCAGGGTTCCCTCAACCTCACAATAATATAGGTTTTTGTTATGTTTAAATGGAACTTTTTGTGTTCCAGCTTCATCCCATTACCCCTTGTCCTGTTGATAGATACTATTAAAAAAAAGGGATGCCCCAACCTCCTGACACCCACCATCATTATATGAAACAGGATTAATTATGAGTATGTGTGAAACACTCATTAATATCTGTGTAGGTACCTCTTTGTACATAACTTAATTAATAAAACTGTTTATTATTTAATCACTTTTCAGTTGTGGAATTCAGTATATTTTATAAAGGGGAATAAATAGTTACTTATTCCTGTCTCTGTACACTGAGAGAATAAACATAAAAGAAGAAAAAAAGCCATTTTTCAAGATGCATGATGCTTGTTTTTTAACTCTGCTTTAGAGGGCTTGGTTTTGAGATATTTTGGAATTAATTTTCAGAGATAACTCATCATAGGAGGAAAGATAACATGGTAGTGCAGGTGTGTCTTCTTGAGCACTTACAATCAATCATAGTCGGTGCAGGTTTCTAGCATCAGAGACCTGCTGGAGATATGTGTGATATATGGCAATCTTCCCCTTTTTGTTTAGTTTCCCTACACCAATCTGATACCTCTGCTGTGTACTCATGAAAAAAAAAGGGTTTTCCTTGTGTTTTTTATAGTATTTTTTTCTGTTGGATAAACAATTTTCACTGCTGAACTATATGCATTCATTCAAGCTACCTTTCATGCTTTTCTATTGATGGCATTGTTTGAAAAATCATAACAAACCACCAAATGAAGCTTAGGAAACTTCTGAAGCAGACCTCATGCTGAAACCTGATTCTTGCACTTTGTTTACTTGTGAAAGCTGCTCTTGCTCTTTTATGAGTAAAGCCTAATTTTTATCCTTGTAGCAACTATTTAAGAACAGCTTTGAGATTTTGGCCTGGTTTTGTTTTTCTTATCTATGTATATTCTAGGTCAGAATTCAGAGCAATCTCTTCTGTTGTATTGAGAGGCTGTATTGAGAGGCAACCTTTTGGCTTAGCAGTTGGCTTTGTTTAAAGATGCATATTCAAACCTGTGTTTTCCTCTCTCATTCCCACCAACAATACAGTGGTCAGAAGAAGTTTTATTTTAGGGGTAGGGCTACAGGAGGATATAGGCTCTTAATTTAAATTACTTAAAACTATAGCAGGAAATGCAGAGACCCTTTTGAATTTTATTACAGTTAGTGATCTGAAGTAATTTTTTTTTATCTGTTCATATGGCCAAATCACAGTATGAGCCTTTTAGTAATGGAAGCTTCTCTTTTCTTTATTTTATAGAGCCTCTTTTGTCAGTCCCAGTTCCTCAATCCATGTTAACTGGAATTTTACAGCCTCAACCCATCCCAGCAGGGGAGACTGTAATAGTTCCTGAAAACCTTCTGAATAACTCAGGAGTCAGACCAGTGATTCTGATAGGTAAGTCTTACACTGGAGAATCAAATGCTGCATTTAGAACAAATATATGTTCCCCGAATAAAAGTGGGGCTTTGTTGGTTCTGGCATTCTGTGCCAGTATGAAGCCAGTTTGTTACAGATAGTTTGCTTTAGTTGATCAACATTTAAAACTGGAAGTTAGGTGAACCTGATTTGCAAATGGGTCACAACTAGGTTAAATTTATACAAAACCACTGGCCAAATTGAAGTTTTGTACAAATAAGATTTTTGTAAAATCCAAGAATAGAAATATTTCCATGTAATGAAAATAGCTTTCCAGAGTAAACAACTTACAAAGCAAGCAAAGATTTCCTGCAGCATTTATAGTCCAGATCTTCAAGCTCAGGGATTCTACATGAGAACTAGAAAATTTATTTGAACTGACTAATCAGATATAAATCACACTAACTTTTTTGTCTTTTATGGTCCATACTACTTAGAAGCAACTGAGAGAACAGATAAGACTTTTAAAATCCTTTCGCTCAATAAAGCACATTGTTAACTCTTAGAAAGACATGGCTTTTACTTTAAAAGTACGACTCATAGTGCGAGTATGACTTTCAGCCTGAATTATTTGGGCATACTATATAACAAAAGATGGATCAGCTAGTACTGCAAGATTTTTTATGACTGAATTTTTGAACTCTATAACTCTTCTCAGTCCAGCATAGTACAGATAGTCATACAAAGTAGTTTCAGGGTTAACAGCACATGCCTATCAATATAGTCCCTGGAATAATTTATCCTTTCTGAAGAAATGGAGAAGTTCTCTGAGTCCTCACTTGCACAGATAATCCTAATACACACATTTCTCAGAGAATTTAACAGAGTCATCTGCACTAGTAAATGTATCAAGGATAGGGTTACACCTCTGATTTGTTTTGCTTAGTGTTGTTCTCTGGAAGCCTATTGTAAAGCTTTAGCAAGGTGCTCTAACCATTTTCAGAGAAACGCTTCCTTAGTAAAGATGAGGGTGCCTACAGTCATCAGCTTAAGTGCAAATTGAATGCAGCCCTTAGGCTCTTGGAGAGTTGCCAGTGAAGTCCTCAGTTAGGCTAAATGTTAGTGGCCCTGAGAAGCAGCATCCTATTAATAGTACAGAACCAGATGTACCCAGATGGATGGGTTTGGCAAAACCTGTGTGAAAATCTTTTAAAAATGGAAACATTCTCAAGGAAAAGAGGAGTTAGCCTGTGTTCATGTACTTTACTTTACAGAACAACATGTTTTATTGTTGGTATTTATTTAAGCTGTTTATGAAAATAGGATGGAAATGTGGCAAAAAAAGTGAAATCCATGACAGCAGTATGACAGTGGCTGAATCAATGCTAATGTGACTTATGCTGCTTTCATGATGTTAAGATCAATATACTTTTGCTTCTATTGATTTTTCTTTTTACTGCACCATATTGTAGAGAACCTGTATTTAAAAGTCAGGGTAAGACCCAAATAGCTAATATTCTCATCTGTATTTGTATGACAACAGTTATTATCCTGCTAGTGTGCTGTTACTGTTAGTTTTTGCAAATCTATGTGATCATTTGTTGTAAAGTACAGCAAAGGATCACTGGTCTGTCTCATTTATTTTGTAAGCAATTATAATGTCAGGAACAGTCACTGATGAAGTATATTTTGCAAGACAACATTAAAGAGAGGCTTGTAAAGGTGTACATTGTGCAAGATTTCATGTAGTGGAATATTTTTGTGACTATCTGGTGAGTTCTTTTTTGTTGTTGTTGTTTCCTTTATCAAAGGTTATGGCACTTTACCTTATTTCTATGGAAATGTCGGCGATATTGTTGTAAGTCCCTTGCTGGTGAATTGCTACAAGATTCCACAGCTGGAAAACAAGGATTTGGATCTCTTGGATTTGACCAGCAGCCAGCTGCTAAGTGTGGAGAATATGATACTTTTAACTATTCAGTATCTTGTCCAACTAGGTAAGCAATTTGTCATAAGCACTTGTTTTCATTTGTGACAGTCTTTTTTTTGTCCTCACCCTCTTTTTTCAGAGCCAATTTTCTGGCTATTTTCGTGCCTCGAAGAGGTAAGTGGCTCCACCTAGTGTGTGTGAGACTCTGCTACCTTGTTCATGAGACACAAGTGAAGTGAATTTGAAGGCTGATACCGCTTCTGTTCTCCATATGGGGATTGACCAGGTCACCTTTGTGCAAATGGATTTGCAATGCAGATAACTCATTTGCTTAGGGTATCAAACCATCAGTTATCACAGCTCTTTCTAAGGACACTCAGTGTGTTTTATTCAGTTTTGTGACAAATGCTGGCAGATGTGTGATGGTCATCATTGTTTTGGTGACAGCACTGTTTACTTGAAAACCACATTTGTTATTCAGACTAAGGCAAGTAATTCATTGAATATCACATTCTGGTAAACGTTTTTGAAATGCACTCTTTGAAAGTTTGAGAGCAAACCAGCAAAACACATTTTCTTTCTTTTACTACAGGTCCAGACATTTTTCCCTACCTTACAGAAAAAAAAGGCAGCACTATTAACAGTAAGGTTTTAGAAATTAAAAGAATAATTCAGGATAGTTCTGCGAAACTTCCCACAGCAGTCTCAGTCTTAACTTCTGTATTTGAGAAGAAGCTGCTTACCACAGAGAAGTGTGAAATGACTTTTGTGAAGAGCACACTGCTTTTCCTGTACTGAGTTTCCACTGGCGCATCTGTAATACATAATGGTGTGAAAAGTGCAAGTGTTTCAAAAGAAGCACAACTGGTGATAGCCCTATAATTTGGGGAATAAATGTGCTCTGTGCAGGTTTAACCCACGGATTGTTACGCTTTGGTCTTCTCCCTTGATGCAGTACTGGTAGAGACAAGAAAGAGGGCATCTTCTGCAATACTCTCCAAGTTTGTTTTATTTATTGTTCTCTGTCTTTGTATTCCATTGGATGCCATGTTAGAACTGACAGAAGGTTTCTTTTTTTTTTTTTTTTTTTTTATGGGGTGAATGTTTTCCTGTTACCCTTCTCTCAGTGAGCTTAAATTTGTTATTTCAGATTTTCATCTTCATTGTAGATTCTGCATGTTAAAACCAGCAGCTTAGCACAGCTCTGGATTGATAAAGGTGGCCTGAAAATTCCCTTCAGAGGAACATATAGCAAGCTGATACAGTATTTCCAATTAAAAATAAAATGTTTATTGAAACTTATTAAGTCAGCGAACCACACTCCATGAGCAAATTCAACCTTAGATGAATGCAGCAAGCCTGTACTTGTTGCGAACTAGAGGAGGCTTCATGCAAAGCCTGTGGAGCTGAGCTGAGTCTAGTGAGCACAGTGCCTTCAGCATAAAGCAGTTCCCTTATTAGCAAGTGTTTAGTTTGGCTTTTGTTCTTAGCGGTGCAAAGCTGAATAGTTTTCCATTTGGCCTTATGCAGAGATGGGTGCCAGCACTGTAAGATGAAAGAGCCTAATGAGGAGAAAAGTAAAAACATTCTGCAGAGCATAGGGATCAAAACATGTTGTTGGTTTGAATATTGCTACAAACTTAAAGCTGTTGGAATTGGGACAGTTGTACTGAACTGTAGCCTTTATCCCATTTAGTAAAATCAAAGCAGATTAATGATGATTGGAGGACAGCCAGCTCCAAAAGTTTTGGATGAGCAAAAGAAATAAATATGCACATAAATTAACAGTTTATTCAGTGAACTTTTTTTTTTTTTGGTCTTGAGAAAGTAGGCCAAAAAGTTGTTATTTTTTCCAGAGTATATTGTGAAAGAGTAGGATAAAGGCAAAGATTAAAAAGCAGACAGAAGAATGAATTAGATAGTGAGTCTTGCCTAATTTTTTCAGATGTCACTACTTGTACAAAATATCATGGAATGGTAGGGTTGGAAGGGACTTTTTGAGATCTAATTGAACCCCCCTANTCCCCTGATCATCTTGGTAGCCATGTGCTGGACTCTGCAAAAGTTCCCTGTCTCTCTTGAGCTGAGGAGCCCAGACCTGGACACAGGACTCCAGATGAGGCCTCACCAGGGCAGAGTAGAGGAGGAGCAGAACCTCCCTTGACCTGCTGGCCACACTCTTCTTGCTGCATTCCAGGATGCCATTGGCCTTCTTGGCCACGAAGGCACATTGCTGGCTCATGTTTGTGGATGATTGTGATCACAGATCATGAGTATTATTTATGAAAATGCTCCTTTTTTGAAAAAAAAAAAAATGTATCTGAGAATTCCTTTCAGATTTCTTGTAAGATTATTACAACATGATTAATTGTAGGATTTCTCAATACTCAGCATGATATTCCAAAACAAACCTCAAAATGCCCATATTTGCAGTATGGGTTACATTCTATCATTTTTAATCATCTGCTTTTTGCTATTGCACTACAGTTTCTACAAACACAATCTCATCTTATGCAGTGCTAAGGTCTGTGATTTGGTTTTTGAGCTGAAGGAGATCTCTGGACCTTCTGTTAACTGTCTGTTTAGAATTATAAAATCATTCTCCCACCTCTCTTGCTGTGGTACATTCAGATCGCTTTGACTATGTGTACATGGGGTTTGTAGCTTCAGTACCTGAGTGCACATCCAGACTCTAGGCAGGAACAAGCCTCTGACTTGAGCAAAGCAGATATTCAGATACTCAAACCGAGAGATTATTCCAACAATTCTCCTTTTTTAAATGACTGGAGCAATAGTTCTTTGTAGGGTACACTATGGAGTGTTTCTACCTAGAAATGAATGGCATTTTAATATGTTGTCATAAACTGTAGATGCTTTTGGAAACATAACTATGTTCATAAGGTCTCTTTCACATATTAGTATTTACTGATATTCTTTGTTTTGCAGTTTTGTTTTCTGAAGTCAGGATGATCTTTTGTCTGCTCATTTTTTTAGAGAGGCTTCCAAATATTCCAGTTTAACACTGATCATTCCTATATATGTATTTATGAAACTGCTCACAATGAAAATCAATATCACTTATTTTGTCTTCCATCTCATCTGATAATACTTCCATTATTTTTCTGGATAGTGGTGGAGAAAGACTGACATGAACAAAGTGTGTTATTAAACACTCATTTCAAAATATTTCCTTATCCTTTCCTATTTCTGATCACTAGTTTTAAAAGTTTTTCTCTTATAAATCATCTGAATGAAATTCCGTGTGCTCTCCTATAGAAATCTTTCAATTTGTACAATTATTTTTACTTCCTTGGGTTCATGAGGACCCCTGTGTCTAGACTTTGTCCTTTAAGGAAGGTTGCTTTTATTTCATTTAGTATATAATGACATTTTTGTTGTGGTTGATATGTTGTAGATAGTATTTATTTCTTTAGAAGATTTATCTCTGTCAGCAAATCTCTATTTTTTTCTTAAAAGACCTGGAATGTATGATGCTTTCTTAGAAGGCAAAAAGGAAATATATGTCTGAAAAAGAGAACTATAAAGAGAGAATTATTCCCGTGCTGTGTTGAATTAAACTGATCAGAACTTTTCCATTTGTGTCCAAAAAAGAAAATGGCTTTGCATTTACAAGTTTATAGTTGTTCTGTCATCCTATGGTAACAAACATGTTACTTTTCAAAAAGGCAAAATGACAACAGGTGGCAGTTTTTACAGATTCTGTACTATAGGTGACTCACCCACTTCCTGCCCTGTTTCTCACACAATGTTTCTGTTTCCTTTTTTTCCACTGTGCTTTTTGCTTGTTGTCTTTGGCCCTGAAAGAAAATATAAAACCAAAACCAGTATTATCTCTGTTATTTAAGCCCACTCACTTTGTCATAGCCAAGTGAGCTGCTGAAATGTGAAGCTGTCTCCTTTGACTCCGATATGAGATCTTGGCAATTTAAGCCATGCTTGCTTTTTACTCTGCACTCATGAGTATTTTCATCTGTTCCTGAGTATCTTTTACAATGAGACACATCTTGATGAGGAAAATGTTAATGGTAGCTGGTTTGAGGGGCCAATGCTAAGGAATAGGGTAGCTTATATTTCTATTTTTCAGTTCCAGTTCACAATGCAGTTTGCTAAATCTGAACAATGTAGATCTAAAGTCGTGTTTACCTCTTTGTGTTACAAGTGTGAAGATTTACTAAAATAGTCTAATTAAACTAAAATAAGAGGTTAAACATGGTTTAGATACATAGTTAGTTTACCAGTGTGCATGATAAACGAAAGCAAAACAAAGACGACTTGACAGGTTTTGTCATACTGAGTGGTTGTGATTAGACTGAGAGGATGAGCATTTGGGTTTTCTTCTGTAAAAACATATGGAGGCTACATGACTAATCCTCCTGTTCCAGGCAAAAGGCACACATCTTCTCACTCTGTTGTTTGTCTCACCAATTTCCAAAGGTAAAAAAGCTGGGGGTGAGATGAAATATCTCACTGTTGGGGGCAAAAAAAAAAAAAAAAGGAAGATGTTGAAAGAGAGAGGCTTCTAATATGGAAACTCAAGAATTAGCCGTGTGGGTAGATACCCACTGAGTAGTGAGTGTGCTTTGTAAATGTAAAAAATATGGTAGAGCTTGTCAGATCAAGACAGACATGTGATTGTTCCTGGTTCAATAACATTTTGATATGAGATACTCTTCTTCTGTTTGTTTATTTTCAATGTAGGTCCTGACCAGATACCCCTGAGGGAAGAATTTGAGCAGATCATGTTGAAAGCTATGCAGGAGTTCACTATGAAAGAGCGATCCTTGCAAATGAGTGCACAGTGTGTCTCTGTGTCACCGGGTCAACTCCCTTGGCTTGCTAGGTTAATCGCTAGTGTGTCCCGGGACCTCGTGCACGTGGTTGTTACCCAGAATTCACTGGCAGAGGGCATTTCAGAGACCTTGAGGTCTCTCAATGAAATGAAACATCAGCAAAAGCTACCAGATTATGTAGTTGCCATTTGTGCATCAAAGATAAGAGGAAATGAGTTCTGTGTAGTAGTCCTAGGTGAGTATATTTGCTGTACATTTAAAATACCAATACAATCTTACTGAGTCAGTTTTCTCGAGTCAGTCTTCCAGCTTTTCATTCTCTTTTGTCCTTTTGATTCTTGTTTTTATTGTTATGCTGCAACATCACAGTTTACTGTTTCTTCACCAAGATTTGGAGTACAGATGTCTGTGAGGCTCTGGAAAAATAGTTGTATGGTAGTCATTACTATTCCTTCAGAGGCCTGAGACTTTATTGTTTGTGTGGCTACCTTGGAAAATATCCTGACATGGCTCAGTGACAACATAGATTTCTTTTTGTTCTCTGTTTTGTCTAACAGCTGTGCTATTTTACATGACAGGACTGGATTGACCACAGTCTTCTGCAGACTATTGTAAAACAGAACCCGTGTTTTATTCTTGATACCATGTTGATTTTAAAATTCTGCACTGGTGACTGACTGTCGTGTGTGTGTGTGTGGATGACTGCATGTACAAGGACATGGATTTTGACTAGTCATCTTTGTAGGCAAATCAATAATGTGAATTTTTTACTCTTTTTCACATTAGGGATAATGACTTTTTTCCATATTTCCCAGAATCCTTCATTCCATCTAAGGCACAAATACTTGGCATATAATTTGTCACCCAAATGTGCAAAATTATGGGCCACAGCTTGCAAAGTATGTATTAAACCAATACAACTAATTCCCCTGTCACTAGCAAAATATATTTGAGACTGCTCTCCCCAGTCTACTGGGTAAAGGCAGTGGACATCATGACTGAAGATCATCGGGCTCCACATGATGGAAAATGAAGATGTTGCGTTGATAGTGTTGTTAAAGATTACTTTGCTTTTTTGCTGTCTTCTCCAGGTCAATATCAATCTAGGGCACTTGCAGAGAGCATGCTTACCACCAGTGAATTTTTAAAAGAGATCAGTTATGAGCTCATCACAGGGAAAGTTAGTTTCCTGGCATCGCATTTCAAAAATACATCTTTAGGTGAGTGATTCCCAAGAGACCAAAGTTCTAGCCAAGTAATTTCTTTAGGGCCGGAGTGTCTTCCATTCAGCAGTTAGATATGCATGAATACAGCTCTGCCCTCCCTACCAAGAGGCATTCTTTCCTTCCCTCCATTCACTGCGTGTAGAAGAATGCTTGTCTCTTTCACCTGCGCAGTGCAAGTTACTACTCCTGCGGCAAAATGTTTTTAACACTGTTCATACTGCTGAATGTGATGGCAGGGCACATGTATGTGAATGAGCGCTTCCTTCTTTGTGCTTTTAGCCCAGGTTTTAGAGGTTGTTTTATAACATGGATTTCTTTGTTATTGTATGTCACCACTAACTGTAAAGGCAGAGAGCTGAAATTGTTCAGCTGTAGTTTCTTTTTTTGCGATCTGTTCAACTGGAAAATCAGTAAATAAAAGTGAAAAATATACTCCCTCCCTCTCTTCCCTATATCTCAGTCTACTGCCCCTTCCCACATTTGACATCAGCTGTGTGAGAACTCATGTATATGTAATGTTCTACATCATTTGTCTGAAATGACTTCCAGATAATTTGGTGTTGCTAATTCTTATTTAGGTGATGATTTGGACAAGTTGCTGGAGAAAATGCTACAGCAGCGAGGGGAAAGTGTCATTATTCCTTTTAATGGAGATGTTAGTGAGTGTGTGTCATCTCAGGAGGCAATTGCCATGGTTTCTACTCAAGAACCAGGTAATTTTTTTAAAATGCAAAATGTGAAATGAGTAGTTTGTTAAATGTGAAAATACATGTACCTCAGAAGAATCTGAGGGCATAGCTGCAGTCAGTGTGTTGAATGTTGCTATACAGCAGTCTCTCACACCTAAAAATTTCTGTCATAACTTCCAGCAACCTTCATCACTTATTTTTCATAATTCCTAAGCTAAAATATATGATCTTCAGTTATGCACTAGGCAGAGTAGAGAAGATGTTCCTTTTTCACATTGACAGTGTGGACTCATCTCACCTTTTTGCACCTAGAAAAGGACCTTGGGGTTAAAGCAGGAGAACCGCGTTGATGTTCTTATCTCCCCAGATGTTCTCCTGTTTCTTAACTTCTGCTATTCCTCGCTTTCTATGTGTGAAATAGTAATAATATGTACTATAGACTTGTGCTCTGAGGCTTAAACTTTTTGGAAAAATGTTTTAAGATCTTGGACTGAAAGTGCTAGGCAAGTGTAATCTATAATTTGCTTATTTTAGGTGTGTCTTATGCAGCATAATGTGCTGAGATACTTAGGTGTAAAAGATGAGCTGGGGTTGCCTGTCTAAAAAAAAAATGTTAATTGTCATTTTCCCATTTGGGAAACCTTTCATTATTCGGAGTTTTAACCATATTTTCATTTTCATATGATAGTAATGGTAAAAGATACAGTGAGCTGTTGTGAGCACCAAGATTCTTTTAGGTCTGGTATCAAAGTAAGTTCAGTCTCCAAAAAAGCTTTTTCCTTGTGAATGGAGGATATGCACTTGACTCACATTAGTTAGCTGAAATTAATCAGCTTAGTGTTAAATCTGTTAGAATGAAAGTAAGGTGGTTTATAGTCTCCATATGGATTGGAAGATCCAATTAGGAAAGCTGATATGTACTTTGTTCTGACACCCCTAGAAGGACAAGTTTTTAGCTTCCTCACATAGTTGATTTGAGGGGAGAAGGATCTTTGGATTCTGGTGGTGTAGGTTTTTTGTACTCTCTATGTAATGATGTGCAGGAGTGCTTTTATAAACCTTTATGTTTTCCCAGTTTTGTCCTTAAATATGACTAAATAATGATTGAATCTGCCTGAATTTAAAAAAAAAAAAAAAAAAAAAAAGAAATCAGTCTCCTAGGCAATGAGAGGGACCTTTCTCTTAGAGTAAGTAAGTAACCTACTGTCCTGTTAGTATTTCTTGCAAGATCCTCATCACGGGCTCAATTTCCTCGCATTAATAAGTGTGCTGGCTCTCATCCCATTGTACCTTGTGCACAGCAAGCTCAGCACCCAGTAACCTCAATACCCGTGGCTGATTCTCCCAGGTGGAGTGATGGAGGAATGCTCCTGAAGAACTACAAGTTTCAGGAGATTAGAGCTGTATGTGTGTATATATACACATGTGTATGCGTGTATATATATACAAATATGTATTTTATATATATATACACATTCAGTATTTGTCTATTTATATATATATATATATGCATAATATGTATGAGTTGGTTCATTTAACAGAATGCATTTCCCTCTATTGGCATTGAGATTTCCTTGGGTTGAACGGTGAAAAATACTCGGAACACTTAAGGCTTTTAAAAAACAGGCACTTCTCTAGTTGAGGTCTGATATGTAATTGGATTTCAGTTTAGAAAAAGTTGACATATGTGATCTGTACACAGCTCTCCACAGTGTTGGATTTTATTCTGGTGATTGTTTTTTTTTTCTGGTAACAGAGGGTAGGCTATTTGTTTATTGGGGGGGTGGGAAAGTAAACATGTTTCTTGTTGTGTTTTGTTTTCTTTTTCAAAAAACACACTCTAGATTTGGATGTTGATACCTTCCAAATTTACCAGCCACAGCTCACAGTTGCCAGAAAGCTCTTGTCCCAGGTTTGTGCTATAGCAGACAGTGGCAATCAGAGCCTGGATCTGGGCCATTTCAGCAAAGTAGACTTCATCGTTATAGTTCCCCGTTCAGAAGTCCTGGTGCAGCAGACACTTCAACGGATTCGACAATCAGGTAAAAGCGAAGGGAGAGAAAAGAGACTGTTAAACCAAAGTATGTGATCTTGTTAAATAATATCTGATATAAATGGAGAAGTAGATTACTCCAATGTGTATTTTGCGTATCCGATGTTGGCTCCATTAGTTGCTCTCATTGGTGAATTCTAAATATCTTTTTTTCTTAAACTAGGCCTAAGCTGTGCCATGCAAATGTTGAAAGAAATTTTCGTATTCACTCAGGTCTGAGGCATGTATGACCTGGTGAAGCATTCAGCTGTGAAGAGGGAGTGAGTTCAGCATTCAGCTGTTCAGAGCTTTTATCCCCTGGACCTGTTAGTGCCATTTGTTCTAAGCATACATTTGTGCATGTGATCTCATATGTATTAGCATAGATGTTCTCCTGCTAGGTAGGTAGTAGGTTAATGCACACAGATTGGGACACAATTAATTGTCATGCTGATTCAGATGGTGAGTTTTCTTTTCTGAAGTTCTATGTCTGACTATGGCTGGTACCAAAGGCTTCAAGAAGGGTAAGAAAGCTTTAATGGCCAGGTTATGGAAGATGTCTACCTTGGGAACAATATTATCCACTCTATTAGTGAGTGACATGTATCTAGAGAAGCATAAGAGTTTCTCCATGGAGAAAATTATGGTGTAATAGAACTAAGGACATACAGATGTTGGTCCCTTTTTAGCTCTTGATCTCTGGTATCTGAGATACTGAAGTCTTTGGGATAGTTATGTATGTAGAATTTTTTTTAATCAGTTGAACGTTCTGCCTTCAGCTTTATCTAATAATCCCATGTATTTTCATTTGAAAAACAGGATTATGAGTTTCTGTGATTGTGTTTATGTAGCTGTTGGCTTTTTTCACCTCTCAATTTCTACTCCTAATTAAACAGTCTCATACTTTTTAACTGTGTAGGTATGTCCTGATATTGCTCAGTATTGTGAACTATCTATTTTTTTTTCCCTCTACTTTTTTCTATTTTACTAGTATATTGAAAAGAATAAAATGGGTTACTTAAGTATGGGTTTCCTTTCTTTTCTAACATATCTTTATGGTGTTTTTTTTAAGATATCTCTTAACAGGTTTTCACATGTATTTTGTTTTTTCACATTAATGTTTTTTACTTTATTTCTTAAAATAACTTTTAAAAATTATTAAGACCCTGGCAAATACATGATTGATTCAGGTTTCACAGTAGCTTAGTGCTACTTCTTTAATTCAAATGGTGTTCAAAGCCATATACATTACATCATAGAGTCATAGAATGGTAGGGATTGGAAGAGACCTCTAAAGATCATCTAGTCCACCCCCCTGCTCAAGCAGGTCTGCCTAGATCAGGTCACTCAAATGCATCCAGGTGGGTTTCGAAACCCTCCAGAGGAGACTCCACATCCTCTCTGGTCAGCCTGCGCCAGGGCTCCCTCACCCTCACAGTAAAGAAGTGTTTCCTTAACTTTAAAGGGAGCTTTTTGTCTTCCAGCTATTGTCCGTTACCTCTAGTCCTGTCAATGGACACTACAGAAAAAAGTGTTGCCCCGTGCCTATTTTATGAATATGATGGCAACCTATCATTACAGAGACTGATAGAGAGTAGTTGTATTGACAGTAACATTGAAGCAGAGCATGAAAGAAAGTATGTTTGTGAGAGTTTTATATAAATTAATGATTTTTTGCAAAGGAAAGATCAAGATAACTATTTCTGTCTTGAGCAGGGTTAATGTATTATTTAAATATTGACAAGTTTGGCCTAGATCTGTGGAACATAGCCAACTGAGCACTGATCTGGAAATTTTTCTGGAAGTCTCAAGGGAGTGTCAAAAGCCTTTTCATCTTAAGGGACTTTTTGGACGAAGTCCAGAAAGCCAAGAAGCACATTTTGGTTCCCATTGTGAGAGAAAAAGCATTCAGATAATCATCTTCTCACTAGGATGTATCAGTGATTTATCTAAGTCCTGATACTGCCGGGCAAGCAGAAACTTACCATTAATACTTCATTTTTGGATGCACTCATAGGAAAATATTTTTGTTGCATTCTTCTGACAGGTGTCCTTGTGGACTTGGGCCTAGAAGACAATGGAACAGCGTATCAGAGAGCTGAGAAATATGTGGTTCGGCTAGACAATGAGATTCAAACAAAATTTGAAGTTTTCATGAGACGAGTGAAGCAGAATCCCTATACACTGTTTGTGCTGGTTCATGACAATGCCCACGTGGATTTAACAAGGTAGCTGCTTCAATCTACCAAAGGAAAACCATCTTTTTCCAGTATCAGTTGGGTTTTTCAAAAGACATGCCATTTTAAACACTCAATGCTTTCTCTAGGCCTGAGGCATTTCAAGATCAGAAATCATCTTTTTTGCTTGACCATGATATTTGTTAATTAATTCTGACTGGTTTGAAGATAGATGAAACTAGTTTCAGATTTTTGGATTCCAAGCAAAGCTGTGGGGGTTAGAGCAATGGTACTGAAGTCAAGGAAAAAAAGAGCTGAATTTTGCAACTTTCTTTGTTTTTCTTGTCTTTTCCTTATTCCACCCCTTTTTCTCTACTCAAACCCAAATCTCTCCCATGTTCACAAGCCACTCAGGTTTTGTTTCATGTTTTTGTCCTTGATTATAGTGTTAGTTTAAATATAAGAATACTTCCAGACATTTAATTCTTTGCATCATCTGAAAAATGCCCTAGCTACTGTAAGAAAAGGACTTTAAAACAGCTCTGTTGGATTTGGCCAGTGTTAGATCTGAACACAACACATACACGTATGTGTATAAACATTTCTTTACACTGAATTACAATTTTAAACACATACACGTATGTGTATAAACATTTCTTTACACTGAATTACAATTTTAAACACATACACGTATGTGTATAAACATTTCTTTACACTGAATTACAATTTTACTAATTACATTTTTTTAAAAGATATGTAAATAACTAAACCTAACAATTCTGCTCTTGTTCCATGGGTACACTGAGGAGAAAATTGTTAAAGTGATTTAGACATGGTGTGTAAGGTTGTGGGACTCATTTGAGTATCAGAGTTGTGATAAATAGAATACTCTACTTGAAGGACAGCTGAAAAACAGACAGAAGCAACATTCTTCCTTTCTTATCCCCACCATCATGTTTTTGTTACAGTCTTTGCCATACACTGAATTTGGAGTTCCTGAATATCCTGGAAGCAAAAATAATTCCAGGAGCTAAAAATCAGGATATTAGCAGACTGTCAGGTTCCTCAGACTTTTAGAACTATGTTATGGAAAATCCAGTGAATACTGTAAAATTGTTAATATATCCTAAGCACTGTTGCTCATGCAACAGTGTTTCTCAGTGAGAAGGATTTCATCAGCTTTGGTTTATTTTTGGTTTCCTCCACACAACACTCTTTTAAAATGATACAGTAATTCACTCTGCTCACTGTGAATTTCGGTCCCTGACACTTAAATGGTTTTGCCGTCTTTCACCCTTCCAAAGAGATTTTTGAGCTGTGATTTTTCAGTGCCGTGATCGTTTGGAGATTTTTTCTGCAGGAAGAGAGTAATCCGTTGAATCTCAGGATGTCAGTAAGGTAATTCTTTGCATTCTTATTTCTGCAGTGCCATTTCAAGTTCCCTGTCACATGGTGAGCCTAGTCATGGTCTGGCTGATAGAGTTATTAATTGCAGGGAGGTCCTTGAAGCATTCAACCTCCTTGTTCTTCAGGTCAGTTCTTTTCCTTACGCCTTGCAAACGCAGCAGTCCAGGATCAGCTCTAGCAATGAGGTACACTGGATACAATTTGACACTGTGGTAAGTATTTAATTGTTAATTTTAACTGTGTCTTTTAATGTGGACTTCACGCCTAAAGGGAATCTAGCAGTTGTGTGTTAATGTTGTTAGAAGGGAGCTCTGCCTGCTGGAGTTTGTTCTCTCAGGCACAGGATACGTAGCCCTGGGATGCTGATGGTAGAGATAGCATTGACATTTAGGCCCAAGAACTGAACTTTTTTTAAAATGATCTTCACAACTTTTCATTTCCCAGAAGTAGAAAATCAGTAATTCTCAGTATTTTGATTAAAAAAAAAAAAAAACACACACAAAAAAATAGAGGAGACCATATGCGATTAATTACATTCCTAGTGATTACCGGTGATGTAAATGCACTGAAGACCATGTTGTCCTTCAACCAAAGGCCTCATGAAATTTGAGGCAGCAAATATTTTACCATTCTGATTGCTGTCTGTAGATTTACATTCCAGCAAAGAAATGATTAATTTCTGATTGCCATTAGAGATGTGTAGAATCTGACAATCAAAAAGCATTTTGGAAATTAATAATCCTTCTGAGTTTAAGTTCTGCTTTAAATAGAAATGAGATAAAAATTGTCAGTAGGTAAAAAGCCAGAGATAGAGAGTCAGAAAATAATTAGCAAGGTTCTAGAACCTCCCTGCAAACACCCCCCCTGCAATGACCCATGTCTATAGCTGTAGACAAATAATAAGAAAATCCAATTTATATTTTATTGCATTATTTGAAACAAACAAATAGCAATACTGGGGGGAAAATGAATGAAATTTCTTTCATTTCCTTTGAAAATAAATTTCTTCTCATTCATTTAATTCCACTTTGCTCCAGAAAATACTTTCCACTTATTTTTTAAATGACAAAAGAAATGAAAACTTGTTTCAGTTTTCTTTATGTTTTTGATGTCTCTGTATGAAACAGGATGATGCAGCGAGTGAAGAGAAGCTGTACTTTGGTTTGAATGAATACAGCAAGTCCCTCCAATGGGGAGTCACAAGTCCCCTTTTGAGATGTGATGAAACCTTTGAAAAAATGGTCAACACGCTTTTAGAAAGGTAAATAGTGATGTGAGATGTTGGGGTTCTAATTAATTGAGGTCTTAAGGATACAGATATATTTATGAATCCCATCATGGGGATGAAGAGATGGTGACCTTTGATGTTGATCTTGGGATCTGTGAAAGGTGTGCAGTTTTTATTTTTGTAACAAACTTGAACAGGGAGGAGATGTCCTTAATTTGTTTATGGAAGAAATTAGTCGCATTCAGCAACAGTCCAGGTTCAACTGTGCTGCTCTTTTCTTTTGTCTCGCTAAGCTAAGAAGGTACCAAAGGTTTCATACCTCATCACTTCTGCTCTTTGTCTTGTTGAGACTGACAGACATGTCAGTGATGGCCCAGGTGAGTGATGTGATTTCAAAACTCTCATTTTTGTTATTTCATAGTCAGCTACGGGTTTGGTTTCTGCAGCTTAGAATCTGAAAGTGGTATTATTAGTACCCTGCAGTTGCTTGAAGCTATAGCACTTATCCACGATATAGTTAAATGTGCATATTACAGGTATGAAGGCAATACTGTTGTTTCCAGCAATGTGGAGTTAATCTATTCTGTGTATGAGCAGGACAGATCCCTTATAACAGTTTAAGCTATAGTTGTGATTGTATTTTCTCATTTACTAGAACAGATTTGTTCTCTTTTTCAGTACTGTTTTTCTTTTTTTTGGGTAGGTCAATATAATAAAGGTACATATCTATATTTATTAAGTATTAAATACAATATAAAATGTGTTAAATTAGCAATTTAAGTGAATAATTACATCGTTAATACTGACTAATTAGTAAGTATTAAATACAATATAAAATGTGTTAAATTAGCAATTTAAGTGAATAATTACATCGTTAATACTGACTAATTATCCACAAATATGTACACAATTAATAAGTAAATAATAGCAAGGTCAGTTAATACATCAGCTCTTCAGGCTTCTCATAGTCTTTCTGATTGAATCCAATGGAAGAGATAGTGGTCACTAGTGCTCTCTTTTTTTTCCTAAAATGTAGATGGGGATTAGTTAGTAGAGCACGTGCAAATACTATTCTGATGTGAGGTTAGGATAAAAGTAGAAATTCCTAGAAAGTGAGCCTCTGCTTTGAGGCCAGGATATGCTTTTGCATCACACTTCCTCAATTTAGCCTTTTTTCAGGAAACTGGGTTCTCTGCCTGGGTGAGTGTCAGCATCCAAGATTACATGTCTGAAACCTGTACTGAAATTTTGACCCAAATTAGGTAACGGAAATTTATAATTCCTGATACTTGAGTGTAGGACCTGGCTCTTTATCTTCTGCATTTGGACCAAGTTATATTCATTGACTTAAACCACAGATTTTGCACAAAGTTTCCATCCACTGAAACGGAAGGCTTCATTCTTTGAGCACTACTGAAAAAAATAGGCACTCTTTACCATACAGTCCTGGGTTTTGGCTAATTTTCAGACATTACTGTGATTTTTTTGGCTCCTCTAACACCGCTGTAACCTCTGCTGTCTCCTCAAAGGTATCCCCGGCTGCACAGCATGGTGGTTCGCTGCTACCTTCTCATTCAGCAGTATTCCCAAGCTCTGATGGCTGTCACAACCATGGCCTCGCTAAGAGATCACAGCACGCCCGAAACGCTCAGCATAATGGATGACCTTATCAGTTCTCCAGGAAAAGATAAGAATGGCTGTGGCCACATGCTTGTCATTAGAGTGCCATCTGTGCAGCTGGCCATGCTGGCCAAGGAGAGGTTACAAGAAGTAAGAGACAAGTTAGGTCTGCAGTATCGTTTTGAGATCCTCCTTGGGAATCCTGCCTCTGAGCTTACTGTTGCGAAACACTTTGTGACACGGTTGAAGGTTAGCAGAAAATACGTGTTTGTTTGTTTGCCCATTGTAGTCGTTTGTCTGTTGTACATTTCCTGTTTATTCCTACATTTTTGTAAGTTAAGTGTTGTTTAGAAAAAGGATGCACATTCTGTATCTGTCTCCATGGACATATACTGTACTTCTGAAGAGCATAAATGATTTGGAAACTTGGGAAAAACCCTGAAATGTTGTTACTGGTCCGTGAAGTCAAACATAGGATGTTATCTCATTTCTTAAAATTAAGGTAAAGCATGAGTCGGGATTCATCTCAAAATCTCTGAAAGCAGAGCTGGAATCTCCTTAGATGAACTAATTCTTTCCACCACCTTGTCTGTCTGTCTAGTGTTTTCTGCTCTGTCCATCCATCTTCTGCCCTTCTGATAAGTGGTAAAGTATGCTTTTTGTCACAGGCTTCTTTTCTCAAGCCACTGCATGCTCAAAGCTTCTTCTGTCCATTATATATGCACCGGGCTAAACTCTGGCATAGGTTTATAAGAGCATGGTTTGACTAGACAAGCCCACTTCCTGAACTACCCTAAACAAAGGGAAGTGCATTGCCTGCCTTAGGTACCACCCTGAAAGTAATACCGGTTATCTGTCCTGATCCTGGCTTTACGTCTCACAGAGAGGTTACATTTCTGTTTCTATTAGGAGTTATATAGTGTATTCAAAACCAGCTAGAAAATGAATTAATTTTGTGGGCCTTCCTTAAAGAGCTTGCCTGCAACCCAAAGTAGATAAAATGTTCTTAAAGAAGGTAACACCTCTGGGAAAAGAGGAAAATGGTAGTTGTGAGGGAGAAAATGTGAGATAGCAGCTCTGTGCTGCAGGGTGGGTTTTGGCTAGGCATTAATTCCGACCGCAAAACATTCTGGACTGTGAATACTGTAAGGGCTTCTTAATGACCCATTGTCATAAAGGGTTGCAGCCCTTTTCTGTTGCTGGAGTAACCTCTGAGGCCTTTAGAGTCAGTATTGAGGGTGAAGCTGTTGCAGGTGAATATCTATGTGACCACTGATCTGAAATAGGAATTCAATCAGGCAGGGAATGGAACAAAAATTCTAAGTAATTCTTCTTATTCCTCTCCTCCCCAAAATAAGATGCTTATTTGGAGCAAAGCTATAGGATCCTGGACTGGTTCCTTTCCTTGTAGGTGACTAGGGAAAAAAACTATTTTAAAACACACATATATGAAAGGAGTCAGGAGAATAATTCAGTTGCCCAAAGATAAGCCTGTAATGTCTTTTCAGGTGAGCTGTCTCTGTAGCGCTCCAGAATAATGAAGGTTGTCTGTGAGTCTTGTGCTGGGCTTCCATATCTACTAGACTGTGCCTAGAATAACACTGTCTGAAACAGTGTGAGCATATGTTTAGGCAACTGATACCCATTATAAAATTTATCTGCTATGCTGCCACGGAGCCTAGTTTATTGTACACGATTCTGATTTAGTCTCCATGCTGCTTCATTTTTATCCTGACGTTAGGTGGAGTACTGAAGCTGGAGGACTAGAGCAAAGTGGGGAACTAATTGCTGCCTGTTTCCATTACACTCAGGCCCTTTTTTTGGTGAGAGGCAATGAGGGGAGAGCAATATGAAGCTTCTGAGTGCTTTCTAGTAAGGCTGAGGCTCAAAACTGCTGTTGATTCCAGGGAGGATGAGACTTCATTGTGACCTTTTTCAGGAGCAGAGGGGAAAACTTTATAGCTGTTAGTGACCCCAGTTGAAAACTTTAACTTATCTTGTCCTCTTCCTAAGAGGACATCTGTGTATGTGGTGCCACAGCAAGGCAGAGAAGGGTGGGCAGCTGTTTCTGCAGTTCTAGTAGCTCAGCTGTTCCCCTTTCTGTCAGGCAAGCCCTTTGGCCAACCAGACAAGTCATTCCTCTCCATCAGGGAGACAGGCTTCAAGGGTTATGGCACATCCAGAGGTACAGAATGAAAGAAAAGGTGGAAAGTAGTTTAATTAATTATTTTGTTGACCAGGCATGATTTCATGGCACACCCTTTAACTGTAACAAAAATCAAACCATTTGGGAGGCCTTCAGAAATGAGGAGCCCAGAGGGCTGCAGCTTTCTGCCCCTCCTGAGTAAAATGGTCAAGAAGTATGTCTTCTGTATGCAAATTTACAGCTCAAAACCCCGGGAAGTCAAGCTTCTTTTTAAGTCTAGCAGAAAGAAAAATGAGCTTTCTGTCTGTCTCTTCTGTTTCATTTTCTAGCCTTGCATTTTCACAGAAACTTCTGCCATTGGAAATGCATGGTAACACACAGCCAGACTAACCTTGCCAAGCCAGAAGACATCTCTCTGCTGATAAGGCTGCTTTACTGAGCTGGTAGATGTTGTTAGGCAGTTGGAGAAATAAGGTTTTTTCTGTGAATGTGTTGTGTAAAGGATGCTGAAATCAGCGGGGGAAAGAAATCAGGACTGGGGGAAGAGAATAGAGACACAGCAGAAAATGGGAATATTACTCCAAATTGTGCTCTTCCTAAGCTAAAAAGAAGATAATCGTAGGGCTTTTTTCAGTGGAAATTTTCAAAAGGTCAAGTGGCACGCTGAGTCATTGATCTACTATTGAGTCCTTCTTTTCAATCCCCTTCATCTGCCTGAGAAGATTACTCATAAAATGTGGCCTTTCTGGGGAAAAAGAAGAGAGAAGGGCAAGGGGAGAACAGGTCAAGGGTACAGGCTGAGACTAAGAGAAGCAAGAAGGAATAAAAATCAGGTTCTTCTTGCAAGATATGTTTTTCACAAAGCTTGCATAAGTCTTACTACTCTGTCAAGACTCCTGTGACTTGCTGTGATGCACATCTGTACTGAGAAGAAAAATATACAGATGTCTTCTTCTAATGAGCAGTTTGACTGGTTGTGCTTGCTGTCATGACTCAGCAAAATAGATTCTGTTCCTCAGCTAGATAAGAGTCTTCTCCAAAACTTATTTTGTCCAATAAGAAAGAAGGAAAAACCTTTTCCAGCAGAGTGATATGCCATAGCTAAAATATTTGATGATTCATTAACCATTAGGGCTTAATTTCCTTCCCTGGAGAGACCTTACTGTCTGATCAGCATAGAAATGTGAACTCTAAGGGTTATACAGAAAGACATTCTTTGCTGATCTCCTATCTTGCCTGGTCAGTGACCTTAGAGGCTGTGTTGTCTGTTTTCCTGGTAATACCCATAATATATTGACAGAAAAGGCTGAATATGAACCTCCCTTTTTGCATTTCAGCTTTTTAGTACAATTTCAGTGTTTGTAGAGATAGTATGGCTTGCTTCCATTCTGAGAGTCACAGAGTCTTTCAGCTTTACTTCCTTTTAACAGCTGTTGCAGAGTGTCCATGCCTGTCTTGATCAAATTGTGCCTGTATCATCCAGCTGGTGGCCAGTCACCATTGTTCTTCCTCAGGGCTCAGTGCTGAAGCCTATCCTGTTTAGCATCTTTATCAATGATCCGGACAAGGGGATTGAGTGCACCCTCAGTAAGTTTGCTGATGACACCAAGCTGAGCGGGTGTGTAGATCTACTTGAGGGCAGGAAGGCTCTTCAGAGGGACCTGGACAGGCTGGAGCCATGGGCTGAGGCCAATTGTATGAGGTTCAACAAGGTTAAGTGCCAGGTCCTGCACTTGGGCCACAACAACCCCAGGCAATGCTACAGGCTTGGGACAGAGTGGCTGGAAAGCTGTCCTGCAGAAAAGAACCTGGGGGTGTTAATCAACAGCAGCTGAACACGAGCCAGCAGTGTGGCCAAGAAGGCCAACAGCATCCTGGCTTGTATCAGAAAGAGTGTGACCAGTAGGGCCAAGGAGGCGATTGTCCCCCTGTACTCAGCACTGATGAGGCTGCACCTCGAATACTGTGTTCAGTTTTGGTCTCGTCACTACAAGGACATTGAGATGCTGGAGTTTGTCCAGAGATGGGCCACAAAGCTGGTGAAGGTTTTGGAGCACAAGTCTTATAAGGAGCATCTGAGGGAGTTGAGGATATTTAGTCTGGGGAAGAGGAAGCTGAAGGAAGACATGATCACAACTACCTGAAAGAGGTTACAGTGAGGTGAAGATTGGTCTCTTCTCTTAAGTAACAAGTGACAGGACATGAGGAAATGGGTTCAGGTTGTGCCAGGGGAGGTTTAGATTGGACATTAGGAAGAGCTTTTTTGCTGAGAGGGTTATTAAGCATTGGAACGGGCTACCCAGGGAGGTGGTGTAATCAACATCCCTAGAGATATTTAAAAGATGCACAGATGAAGTGCTGAGGGATGTGGTTTAGTGGCGGGCTTGGCAGTGTTAGGTTAGTGATTGGACTTGATGATCTTAAGGTCTTTTTCAACCAACATGATTCTGTGATTCTATGATCTGGAAGTCTGGCTGCTATGCAACACAGCAAGAAAGATATTGCTCAAGACAGAGCAATCACTGTAGGAGGCTACATCCAACACAGAGAACATAAATGGGCTCAGGTTCATTACCCCCTGCTGAACCAAGTGGTCTGACAAGTATAAAGATATGGGACATGAGACTGATGGCTACCAGCCTTCTCAGCACTAAGGGAAAATGGTACAGTTTTTTTTGGTTTGAGCCTTGATAAAGGGTAAGGAGTACTTTCTTGTGAGATTGCCTCCAGTGAAAGGCATCTTTTTTTTCCTGTTCTGTAATCTTTCAATGTATAGAATATTTAAGCAAAGTTCATTGAATCATTTTAATAATCCACTTGAAAGCCTTATTTTAGCTTTACATTCATTTCAAAGAACTTTTAGTTATGCCAGCTTGAAATAGAAGGCATCAGTTGTGCTTTTCTCTGACAGATTACACCACTACCACACCAGGTGTATGTTTCCTGTACTGTATAAAGTATGCTATGCATCCTTTTGCTTTGCATTTAATGTTTGGCTAATATTTGGCTACCAGAAAAAAATGCATGCCTGTACCTAAGTTCTCCTTCCTGTTGGCTGTTGAGTAAGCAAACCCTGTACACAAGGCAAAAACAGGAACCCAAAGAAACCAAATCAAGTGAAAATTTAAAAGGTGTTATTTAGATGTGACTGGAATTTTCTCTGTTCACAGGCTTGGAGGGGCAATGAGCAGGATGACTGGGTTCCTCGCACGTATCAGGATTTGGAAGGTCTACCTTGCATTGTTATTCTAACTGGCAAGGACCCTCTGGGAGAAACTTTCCCCAGGTGATGTTATTACACTTGTAATATGATTATTCTCTAACATGTTTAGATGGGTGTTTAGGAGGGTGGATAAGTAGTTTGATACAGTCTGGCTTTTTTTGTTTGTTTGTTTCTTTCTTCACAAAAGTTGTGTGTTTTGGAAGACTTTATCGAGGAACAGTTTAAAATTTTGAAAAGCCTGGGAAAAGTAAAGCTACAGAGCTGTGTGGTTCAAAGAATGTCTGTGCAAAGTACCAAGGAGTATAACCGATGTACTGAATGTTTGCAAACAATTTTCTGTTTGCTGGCTAATAAAATTATTCAGGCATACTTAATAAGCAATTAAAGATAGAGACTATTCTTCAAAGTCAAAGAAAACAAAACTTCTTTTTTTTTCCTTGGGTTTTCTAGGTCATTGAAATACTGTGACCTTCGACTAATTGACTCAAGCTACTTAACACGGACTGCATTAGAGCAAGAAGTAGGCCTGGCATGCTGCTATGTCTCAAAGGAGGCAATTCGAGGGCCTATTGTAGCTCTTGACCTTAGTGAGAAGGAACAGGAGAAGACTAATGCTAGCGAGAATGACTCTGATGAGCTGTTGATAGACTTGGACCGGCCCCAGAGCAATAGCAGTGCTGTCACTGGAACCTCAGGTCAGTTTTTCTGCTGTTGGTCTGAAAAACAGTCTTCGTTCCTATGTCACTGGAAGTTGAATGCAAACATTGAGATGCTTAGTCAAATGTGGGTTGCTTAGCTGTATCCTGCTGCAGGCTACAAAGTGAAATATCAGTAGCAGATTCTTTCCACAGCCGAGCAATTTTCCTGTCTACAGCTAAAAGGGGATAGTGTTGCAATGGGAAGATGGTATGCTATAGCTTCTTGCTAGTTTTGGTGGTTTCTGAAAAGATCTTAAAAATCGAGAGTAAAAATGGATAGCATGAAATGTTAGGAATAGAAAAATGCTCTGTAACTGCAGAGGGAGCTATGGCTGAGGATGGATATTTGCCTTGTTGCCAAGATGAACAGAATGGCTGGGTCCTGCCTTACCTCTACAGGCATCAATGGAACCTCATCTCGCACCAAGCCTTCCCTTCCTTGCATTCCTCAGGCACTTCTGTGTCCTTCCCTTTGTTTCCCTATGGGCTTGGGGCATTAAGACAGATGAACCGGATCCTTACTGTGTACTAGATCTTCCCAAGTACTAACTCAATCTGGCTGGTATGGAAGAGGGTGCATGGCCTGGTCGCATTCAAGTTACAGTAAACTCTGTTCTACATAGAAAGGAAAGTGAAAGTGATCTATGTGTACTACAGTGTGTTATACCTGAATTTCACAAGGTTGTACCATCAAATTTCAAGTCTCAGATGGGAAATGATGGTTAACATAGAGACTGGGATTGGAACACAGAGTGTTTGGTGTCTGAACCCTAGCAGAAAGGCTGTTGCCTCTCCAGAAAAAGGAGGCGGATGTCAATGATTTCTTTTTCAGTGGTGAAACACTGACCTAAGCCGCAGCAGCGCTCGTCGAATGAAAGAATTTGTATGTTAGGACTGTCTCATGGATCAAATGAGTTCATCATTTTCTGATGTCAGCCAGTGTCTGTTCATTGCTTACTCCGTTTCTCCAGGTTCGCTGGCTGACAATGGTGTGAGCTCCTCAAGTGCTGCAGACAAGTCTCAGAAGCAAGCACCATCGCTTAACTTTCAGAGTGTGGCGCACAGCTCAGTAGATGAGGGAACTTACCCCAGTTTCACATCTGGAGAGACTCTGAAGCAAGAATGTGACTCCTTGGGTAACCAAATGGCAAGCAGCACCACTTCAAAACTGTCATCCCTGTCCTCAGTCTCCCAGACGTTTCGGTGGCCAGCCCACTCGGCCAAAGCCAGCAAGGCCCTCCATGCTGCCCTGCCACGCATCGTCATCCTCTCCAAAGCTGCCTACTGTCTCCTGAGCTCGCAGAAAAGCGGGAATTTGCCTACCTCTTCTTCCCTCCTGCCTCATGCTGATGTGTCTTGGCTGAGCTCTCTGAGACCTCTGCTTCACAAGGACATGAACAGTGAAGAGCAGTCTCTTTACTACAGGCAGTGGACGACAGCTCGACAGCACCACGCAGACTTCAGCAATCAGGGTGAGGCGTCTGGCTCAAGGACTTTTCACCCAAGGCGGCTGCTTTTGACAGGACCACCACAAGTAAGAGAACAGTTCCTTCCGCTTGCCTTATTAGCAGGATGAGAGGACCCATGAGGACTGCGTATTGTACTGCAGAGGTGCCCTGTAAGGTCACACATAGGGTTGGGTTTCTAGGCCAAAAATCAGTCAGATTTTAAGGTTAAGCCCATGCCGGAAGCGATAAGGAGAGGAAGGGTGATGCTCTATGTTGTATTTTACCATAAATTATATGGATGTGGATGGCACTGGGTATAAAATTGCCACAAATGTATCAGTAGAGAAGCAGTTATCCCTGCTGATCTATCTCCCTGCATGCAGAAGCCATTCAGGCTGTGGGCCAGGCTGTGCTCACAGATCAATTGTGTAATTCTGTTCAGCATATAATGGGGAATAGTGCATCTTTTAATCTTTTCAGGCAGGGCTAGAATGAGGTAAGGCCAAAGATATTTATCTGAAATGTATCCTTCCTTCATATTAGTCAGAGTTAGGATTTGGACTTTTTTCCATCTCTGGCTCAGGTGGGAAAGACTGGCTCATACTTGCAGTTCCTAAGGATTCTTTTCCGAATGCTGATCCGACTGCTGGAAGTAGATGTGTATGATGAAGAGGAGATTAATGCCAGTAAGTATTTAGTAGTCATTCTTAATATGTATTAGTAACAGACTCTATTATCTGTTACTCATCAGTGACAAATTTTTAGGCTCAGGGACAGACTATAAATTGCACCTACCACTTGTCCTGTCCATTACCATGTAGCTAGATTCACTGTAGATGTTTGCATATGTTTTAATACAGAGTAATAAAAATGTAAATTTTCTATTGGGCTTAGCTGGGAACCATTAAACATATTTTGGATTGCACTAAAGTTGTATTTGAATAAATGAAAGTGAATACAAAACTGTAAATGTGCAACATCTGCCCATGTTATCTCTCCTCGCTAGATTTAAGCACTGGCTGCTTTTAAGCAGATAAGACATTAAGAAGATTTGGTTTCTGGGCAAAACATCAGTAGCATTTATGTTTATTTGGAAATGAAATACCAGATTTCAGTAAGAATGTGTTCTGTCTGCAGTTTACAGATCTTATGGTGAGGAAAAAAGGGAGGAGGAGCCTTTTTGGATTTTTGCTCATTTGTCAGACCTCACTGATCCATTAACTGCTGTGGCAGGACTTTACCTTGAGATTCACAAACCCTTTTAAAAATTAGCCTTCCTCAGGGTGTTCTTTACATAATTTTCTGGTTTTGTAGTGAAGATAATTCCATGTTCTGTAAATCTCACAACCTTTAAACTGGCATCCAGAAAATGTAGTTGTTCTCAAAAGCAAAATTGTTTTTCTACTCAAAAAGTGCTATTATTTTTTTAAGTATTTTCTTTTGATTTGGATATTTGGGAGCTGTTATACTCTTGTTAATTGAGCTAAAGTACCCAGAAACTTAAGATGAAATATGAAAATATAAGATAAGTTCTACATCGTGCTCTCTGGCCTGTTATGATCACAGCAATGTGTCACACCCCTGCCAGGAATGCATGGAACTCCATCAGAAGAGCAGTTTGGGTTTGTTTGGGGTTTTTGGTTGTGGCTTTTATTATTCCCACTACTTCTATTGGAATGCTTTTCCAGAGCCCTAGTGTTCTGATGATTGAAAATACGATTTTATTCTCTAACCCAAAGATGTTTCTGTCTCAATTGTAAACATTCTCATTGGGACCAAAGAAAATATTAAATTAAAATACCTTTTATCTTCTTTGATTTTTGCTTTTATAGTGTAGTCAAACAGCAATCTTCTTATCTTTCAGCATTCATCTAGGTAGCCTTGGTCTTCTTACAGAATACTCAGAAACGATGAGCTCTTTATTCTTCACGTCAGTTTAGTATCTCTTTGCCTGCATATCTATTTTCATTTTATTCCTCTGGTACATGGGTGACCAGAACTGAAGGTTGTATTCTGTGGGATGTTTAACCAACCCAGAGCACAACAGCTCCCTGCCCCACTGAAAGCCTCAAGCTTATTGAAGCCTCTCATTGCTCCCATTTTACTGGCATGGATATGTAGCTTGTACTCTGAGTCCTCTGAAACTCAGTCATTTCCAGTTGACGTGCTCCCATCTTGCTGCAGAAATCACAGAATTACAGAATCTCAAGGGCTGGAAGGGACCTCAAAAGATCATCTAGTCCAACTCCCCTGCCAGAGCAGGACCACCTAGAGTAAGTCACACAGGAACTTGTCCAGATGGGTTTTGAATATCCTCAGAGGAGGACAATCAACAAGTCATCTGGGCAGCCTGCTTGATATTGGTCCTTGATTGTACACAGGACTCATGTTTTTCTGTTAAATATAACCCAGATGTTACAGTTTTCCAGGGCATTGAATTATTTATGGATGATCTTCGAGTCTTTCTCCATATTGACAATGACTCTTACAGCATGCCACCAGCAAACTGAATCCAGTGTTTTTATTGAGTTGGTGACTTCAGTGATAATATTGAACAGCATGCCCCTCTACTGATCTTTTAATATCATTGGTACTCTCCATCTACTTTAATGCTTACAATGTTACATGCTGCCATCTTCTGTTTAATCAACTTTTTCACTTTACAGACCATTCACTGTCTCAGTTTTCTTCAGCTGTGCTGATAATTTGTCATATAGATTCATATCAAATACTGAAGTCCCAAAGGATGGGTTGCATTTCCTTTGTTCAGACAAATAGATATATAGAATCAGTATAATGAAAGTAGCACAGAATTTCTTTGGTCAGCCCATATTGCATTTTACTGTATTTTTCATTTACTTCAACATCTTTAATTATTTTCTTCATCCTCCCCAAGGTTTGAATATTACCAAGGTTGAAGATTATTGTGTCTCCTCTTAAATGGTGATAATAAGTGCCCTAAGCTTGCATTGAAATCAGTCTCTTGTCTGATCTCACATACCTGTTCTTTCAGAGAACTGGCATGCTGATTATCCTCTATCTCTCTTTTGAGTGTGTATCAAGCTTTTAAGGTTTTGTTTCCTCTTGGCTTATAAGTAGACCTTTTATTCCCTGGAAAAGTTAATCATCAAAGTAAAAAGAAAATGAAAAAAAATGTTTTCATTTGTAGTTGAGGTGCTATAGCAAAGGAGATTGTCATTTGTTTTCTTGCAGTTTTCTGAGATCTACCTCAGCTTGGCATTTGACAAAGCTTATTTTATCTCATGCCTGTTGACATTTAAGACAAAACTTGATTCACTGGTGAGCTTTTTTCCTTCCTCGTGGTCTTTATTTGTTCTTAGTGTTCTTTTTAATGTAGCCACTCTGAAGCCCCTTCCTCCTGGTGTTTTTATTTTGCTTGGTATGCTGATTACTGGTTGATTGGCAACTGCAGTTCCAAGAAGTCCAATTTTCATTCACAGGCAAGTCTCTGGTTTTCTCAGGCCAGCTGGTTTATTGAGTGAGCTTTCTCAGGATTGTCTGTAATGCCTCACCTGACCAGTGGTGTGGGTTAATTTGAGGCTGACAGGGTGCCAGCAAGGTTAATGACATCTAAACTGCTGCCGGCTTACATACTGTTGCATTAATCAGAATAGGGTGAGCATGTGCTTGTCTGTAGATCCAACCTTCATTTCATCTGAGTTTGCTTTTTTGAAACCAGTAACCACAGTTACACACTTACTTTTGTGTGTTGTTCTATCTCATTTTAAACTGAATTGACTCGTGTTTGAGTCCAAGGTTGTATCTTTTGCCAGTGCTTTTTAATGTCCCCATTACTTACACTTGATTTTCTATTATCTTTGGTGGATCAAAGCAAAGAAGTTCTCATTGGTTCTCACTGGCCACATCCCATTCTGTAACAGAAGCATATCTTTTTACTGCCTTTTATCACGTGCTGCCAGCTACTAGTTATAAATGCGTACAGCATTTTTCTCTTTGCTATCATCCTTCTGCCTTTGGATGCTTTTGCATCTCATTTATCTAGTGCTCCTCATTCCACCACAGAGAGGCTTGAGATTGAGCTTGTATCTTCTGCACAGATAGAATCATTCATTTGGGCATTTTATGTTTAAACTAGAGTGAATTATACCTCAGCATCTTGATGGGCAGAAGCAGAGCAGAAAGATACCAATGAGGCTCCTTTGCCTGTGTGCAGTTTCCAAGGAACTGCCATTTCTTTGGAATGGCTTTATGTGGATGAGAATTTCAGTTTTGGAAATATTTATAAAGTTCTCAAAGATATCTCTCTGTGTGCTTGTGCACCTCTTTGAGTTCCTGTGCAACTGTAAATTAGCAAACATCATGTGGACACTGTTCGATGGGTATCTGATACTGCTTACCTGAAGTGTGTTGTTGCAGATCATACAGAAAACAATGAAATTACTCAGTCTAACAATGACCACTGGCCAGACATTGAGATCTTCAGCAAAATGTCTTTTGACCTGAGTGTACATGACCCCAAGTACAGAACTATAAGTCCCGTATACACAGAACAACTCTCAAGAGTGAAACAAGGTGAGTTAAACATAGAGATTTTTAGGAATGCTTTCCTACATATATCTGGTTTTATTGGTTTGATTGAGCAATGGTATTGAACAGAATAATCAATGTGTGCTTTGCAGTTGTTACTGGGGTCACAGTCTCTGTTTTTTAACACTCATAAAATTTCTGTTTCTTCTTTTCTTTGCACACAGAAGCAAGCAAAGAAACAAAATCAGAGGAACCTAAGAAAAGGGAGACTGTATCCATGATGTTGACTAAATATGCAGCTTACAATACCTTCCATCACTGTGAGCAGTGCCATCAGTATATGGACATTAATCCTGCTACACAGGTTGGTGTTAAGGTCCAAGGGTAAACTGTAACCTTGACTTTGCTGTGGTCTCTCCAGGTGTACTGCTCTGATCTCAGGACTCATGCTTTCACCTTCCCTGAGATGGAATTGTTTAATTCTTCCATTCTCAGGGGAGATACTGAGCTACAGACCCTGGAGCATCAACTGTCAGCTGCATTCTGCATGAGCAGTTCTCCTCTCCAGCTGCCTCTGACAAAGGGTGAATATTGTGACTAGTTGTCTCAAGCCAAAGCATTATTCAGCCTGCCCAGAGAGTTCACAGTATCTCATGGGAGAGAGGACTGTAAAATTGAGAGATGCTTGTCTTCCCTAAATGCCAGCCATCCACACCTGTGATGGGAGACTGGAAGGCCTACTTCTTCCTCCCTTTGTATGTAACCATGCATGCTTCTCAGCAGTTGCTTTTGAATCACTGGACAAAAATGATAATTTTTAATTGTTTAGTTAAAAAAACCAACTTAATCTCTAAACCTGTTAAACTTGCAAGACACTAGCAGGTGAGCATATTCCTTGTTAATAGCTCAGATATTATTTCTTAACCACCAACAATAGTTTACTCAAAAGTTTCTTGTCTCAAATCGTTCTTCCCTTGCTTGCTAATCTTTGTACATTGACACAAGCAAATCCTCCCAAAAGACATTTGTTGTTCCCTCTACTCTTCTTTGTGCATGTGGTCAAACACGAGGAGTAATAAATATAAACATCTACTTGAATTTGCAAGTGTGAGTTGTGTACCTAGAATTATGATAATTGAACTCGGTTACATATCCAAAGATAAGTGATTGGATAGCAAGCATTATGAAGGGAGAGAGGTTCTTCAAGGCTTCAACAGAATCTAGACAAAGCACCCTGTCATTTTTTGTCTTTACTCAGGCTAATTATTTCAGTTCTGTAGTAAAGATTATAGAAGACTAATTGCTAAGAGCAAATCATTTGACCTTGTAGAAAGGCAGGTGCATCTGTAGGGTGAAACCTTATCAGATACATAAGCACTTTGTATATACACTTACATGGTTCGGTGAAGCACTGTGCAAACTGAAGCACACCCAGATTTTTCATAGCCTTGTTAATGGCATGGTCTGCTTTCCTTACCTAGCTGCTTAGAAGAGCATTGTCACAAGAAAAATACCACACTAATGCAGCCACAAGGTGTCTGGGTGGCAGTGATTCAAAGTGCACTGCACTTTGAATCTTTTGGAAAAGTGTATTTGGACAGTTTGTTGGCTACTATATGCATTTGTCACTTCTCCTTGTAGACACTGATAAACAATTTCCAGTTCAAGTGGACTTGAACTGTCCAGTTTGGCCAAAGATCATTACTGGTACAGAAATCTGATTCTTTCAACAGTAAGATCAGTTATGTGCCTAAACAATGTGGCTGATGATAGAGGAAAATTAAAATATAATAGTTACCTGTAGTTATTGAAAGAGAATATTTTGGATGTTCTTTCTGATGGCTTCCAATATTGTGATTGTAAAAGTAGGTTGCCATAGACTCCTTATATGTTACCTGCTTGCAACTGTTGGCTTTTTTTTTTTTTTTTGGTGTATGTGTGTGTGTGTATACAGATCTCTGACTCCACTCTGCATGCATTCACGTTTTCATCCTCGATGCTAGGAGAAGAGGTTCAATTGCATTTCATAATCCCCAAGTCCAAAGAAAACCATTTTGTCTTCAGCAAGCAGGGAAAACATCTAGAAAGCATGCGTCTCCCACTCGTTTCTGACAAGGTGCGTAGGCTGCTCTTGCCCATCTGCTGGCTACATGTGCTCAATGCAGACTTGACATACATTTGCATTTACAAATTTACATTTGCAAATAAATGGTGGTTGGCTGGTTTGGTTTGGTTGGGTGGTTTTTTTTTTTTGTTTCTGTTTTCTTTTTGTTTTAAAGTCTTTTGCGTAGTTCTTGCCTGACTAGAGATTTTGAGGACAGTCACCCTTTTTCATATTGCTAGTGGCCATACAAAGAATTGTAGACTCAGAATCACAGATTCATTACAGTTGGAAAAGACCTTTAAGATCATTGAGTCCAATCACTAACCTCACACTGCCAGGCCCATTACTAAACTAAACCATGTCACAGATGCACCTCATCTGTGCATCTTTTGAATATCTCTAGGGATGGTGATTCTATCACCTCCTTGGGCAGCATGTTCCAATGCTCAACAGCCCTCTCAGTGAAAAAGTTCCTCCTGCTGTCCAATCTAAACCTCCCCTGGTGCAACTTGAGCCCATTTCTTCATGTCCTGTCATTTGTTATTGAAGAGATCGACCCTTACCTCACTACAACTCCCTTTCAGGTAGTCGTAGAGAGTGATCATATCTCCCCTCAGCCTCCTCTAGGCTAAACATCCCTAGCTCCCTCAGCCACTCCTGATAAGTCTTGTGCTCCAATGTGTTGCAATTATCAATAATCTTAAATAATAAAAAGCCATATCAGGAGTAACCTATTTTTTACCTAATGTTGCCAAAATCTCTCGTGTTCCAACAGAATTTGAATGCAGTCAAGAGTCCTATCTTCACTCCATCAAGTGGACGGCATGAACATGGCCTTTTGAACCTCTACCATGCCATGGAAGGCATCAGCCACCTTCACCTCCTTGTTGTCAAGGAGTACGAAATGCCTCTCTACCGTAAATACTGGCCCAACCACATCATGCTTGTCCTGCCGGGCATGTTCAACAATGCTGGCGTGGGTAAGAAGCACCATCAATGCATTGCTGTGAAGGTATCAAAAGCCACGTTGGACTGTGTGGGCCATGTTGTTGAAGGAAACAGTGCAGCAGCTGCTCACATTGGTGCTGTTATAACAGGGGCAATGTTGGTGAAAAACGCAATGATGTGTGGGATCTGCTGTTAGGGATGTTGGAATGTTTGTGTTGATCGCTGCCTTTTTAATTTAAAATCTGATGTTTTATAGGACATACTCACTAATTTCACTCAGCCCTGCTGTGTAAATGTTCTTTCCAGGCATTTTACATGTGATTTTTCCAAATTGAAACTTTTTTTATTTAGTTGAAGCCAACTATTAACTGCAGCTGAACTCTAGGGGCTTGAACTTTGGATTTCATTTTCGTGGATGATGATTTTTTTTCCTGCAAGAAGTAGCTCGAGTTTTAGAATCTCAGCTCCTTTCGGGTTCTGGTTACTTTATTAGTGCCCACAAAATCACATTCTGCAGAGTCTCTTTAAAGGTCCAGTCTTCTTGGTATCTGCCTTTTAGATTTACTCACACTGAAAAAGGAACATATTGATTTAATTTCTTTTCGTCTTGCAAGCACTACATTCATAACGGGTAACGACTGCAGATGTTCACATAGCCTTTCTCTGGGAAGAGGGAGAGTTAAAGTCTAATAAAGATTTCTGTATGTCTTCTTTATGGTATTTTCTCAGGAGCTGCCAGGTTTCTTATTAAGGAACTTTCCTACCACAATCTAGAACTGGAACGAAACCGCTTGGAGGAACTGGGAGTCAAGCGCCAGTGCGTGTGGCCCTTCATCGTGGTCATGGATGACTCCTGTGTCTTGTGGAACGTGAACAGTGTCCACGAACAGTCGAGGTGAGTAACCACTTGGCACTGGGCTCCCTGAACTAATCCAGCACAGACCAGGAGCAAACCCACAGTTTATTCTCACCTGCAGCACCTGACAGCTTATGAAAGACCAGATAACTGGAAAAGTTGGGCAGCTGAAGCTGCTGGTAACACACTTGAAGCATAGCACCAACCTATCTGTCTAAAGGGCCTTGCAGGGATCACTATTCACTCAGTTGTTATTCAGGTAGCCTGGGAATTGTACATTTAGACATTAGATATATTGTCTAAAATCCAAAAAATCAGCTCTTTTACTTAGAGCAGGAGAAAGGTTGTAGATTTCGCCCTGTTGGCCACCAACATCCAGACCCCTGCTGTTGAACCCTTCCACCTGTCTCTACCCCTTACATCTGTGTCCCACTCTCAGCACCACTACCAAACCTGTGTTTGTGTTTATCCTTGGCCTGAAGCCACTCTTGCTTTAATGACTGTTTGAGTGATTTCTTAATATGTTACTTCCCTGATGTGTTTTGATTCAATCTATGTTTCTCAATGAAAACAGTTTATTTTGGGAACTTTAGCTTTTTAGAAGGCATTAAGCTCCTGCCCTTCTCAGTGCTTCTGCTGTCCGTTACAGAGAAAATACTCTTCCAGAGCTGGTGCATAAGGCAATTCCTCTTCCCTTTTTAAATTACTATGCAAGTCCTTGTTTTACTGAAGGGCCCGTTTTCATATAGTGACTAAATTGATGAGATTAGTTGGCTGGTTTTTAAGAAGTCTGTGTTGATGTATATGTTTTTACAACATCTAGAGTAAACACTCTTGGTTCTTAATGTGATTTCTTGGTCCTTTCTGTGTTTAGATATATATATATATATATATATATATATNCTCTCTGTTTTTAGATATATATATATATATATATATATATATATATATATATATGTATATAAATGCAGTGGTTGATGTATAGAAACAATAAGCTATGATTGTGTGTTGTGTATAATTGTGTTTTGCAGCCAGCCCCTGGAGCCTGGGGATTCCAGCAAGAATGTATCTCTGAAGAGTGTTCTTCAACACATTGAAGCCACCCCCAAAATTGTTCAATATGCAATACTGGGTGTTCAGAAGTGGAACAGCAAGCTGAATGCAAAGAAAGCAAAGACTCCGTTCTCCAGGTGCCACGTGCATGATTTTATACTGCTCAACATAGACCTGACCCAGAATGTGCAATATGATCTAAACAGGTAGGCTGTGTGTGTGTGGGTCTGTGTGTTGTAAAATAATATGCTGATATGATAAGAATCTTGTCACCATATTTCTGAATGATATTGAGATAAATAGAAAGATCCTAAGTTACACTATCACCAAATTAAAACACCAAGTGATGTACATTGCATCTGAACGAATAAGGCATCAAAATAAACTGAGTGTCAACCACAACACCTGGGAGAAATAGAGTGTGAGGCAAAGGCAAGAGAGGGATACAGAGGACTGCAAAGGAAGGGGAGAAAGAAAAATTTGTTAATAAAAAGTAACTAGGGACCAAAAATAAAAGAAAGAAGCCCAAATTACATCAGTCACAGGAAGAATGTGGAGATTCCAGACTGCCTCTGTAAGAGTCAGGAGCCTGTTGCATCACTAAGAACGAGAGTACAGGAAATGGTTTAGCCATTGCTGTGTCAAATGCTCTGAGGGATTCCTTGTCTTTCCTTCAGAGTCAACTGTCCTCCCTGTTGCCACTTGGGTTTGCAATAAAGACGAATTAATAAATTTCCCCTATTTCCTTTTTTCCCTCTCCTCACCTATAGAATCTCAGAATTGTGTAGGTTGGAAAAGACCTGTAAGATCATTGTGTCCAACCATTAACCCAGCACTACCACATCCACCACTAAGCCATGTCCCCAGGTGACAAGTCTACATCAGTTTTAATTAATCCCAGGGATGGAGACTCAGCCACTCACTTGGGCAGCCTGTTCCAATGCTCGGCAGCCATTTCAGTGAAGAAGTGTTTCCTAATATCCATTCAAAATGTCCCCTGACACAACTAGAGGCCATTTCCTCTTGTCCTGTTGCTTGTTACATGAGAAAAGAGACCAGCCTCCACCTTCCTGCAGCCTCCTTTCAGATAGTTTGTAGAGAGTGATCTTGTCTCCCCTCAGCCTTCTCTTCTCCAGACTAAATAACCCCAGCTCCCTCAGCCACTCCCCATAAGGCCTGTTCTCTAGACCCTTCACCTGCTTTGCTGCCTGTCTCTGGACAAGCTCCAGCACCTCAGTGTCCTTCTTGTAGTGAGGGGCCCAGAACTAGACACAGTATTCGAGGTGCAGCCTCACCAGCGCTGAGTACAAGGGGACAGTCAGCTCCTTGGTCCTGCTGGTCACACTCTTTCTGATACAAGCCAGGATGCCATTGGCCTTCTTGGCCACCTGGGCACACTGCTGGCTCATGTTCAGCCAGCTGTTGATTAACACCTCCAGGTCCTTCTCTGCCTGGCAGCTTTCCAGCCACTCTGTCCCAAGCCTGTAGCGTTGCCTGGGGTTGTTGTGGCCCAAGTGCAGGACACAGCACTTGGCCTTGTTAAACCTCATACATTTGGGCTCAGCCCATTGCTCCAGCCTGTCCAGGTTCCTCTGAAGAGTCTTCCTACTCTCCAGGAGATCAACACTTGTGCCTAAGTATACCTAACATCATCCTGAAGCATTTGCAATAAAGCACTGTTACCGGGGAGCTTTACTGCTAGTTTTCACACAGGCTGAAGCAATATCCAGTTCCCTCTCTCCCCAGCCAAATGAGTTTAGAATAAGCCCTGTCTCTGCTAGCCATAGACTAGCCCTGGGGCATCTCAGCTTGGTCTGCTGCTGTTTTCAAGGATCTTGTGTATTTGAGTGAGGAATTGTAGCGTGTCAGTGCAAGCTGGGGTCAGGTGTGGCTTCCAGAGCTGATTTCACATTCTCTGGCTGGTTGAATCATGAGATGGGAATCAGCCCACAGAAGTGAGTAGTTAATAAATAGCACAGGATAAATGGAACTTCTCAGCTGCGTTGTCTCCCCATAGCCAAGTATTTGTCAAGCCCACATGTATCCTTAATTCCAGTTAATCAAAGAGTGTCATCTACAACTGGCTTGTTCTAGAAATGGAGCTTCGTCGCTGCAGAGTTTCTCTCAGTTCTAAAATATATATATCAAAAAGAAGTGAAAAGGAGAGGATGGGGAGAAAATGACTGCATGCCAGTAAATGACAAGGATGAGAGGGCTAGTCAGATTTGATATAGGGAAGAAGTATACAGAGACACTGAGAAGTAAAGACTTGTTTGGTGTTAAGATGACCAGAAGTTGCATTCCTGTGTCAGGAGCACATTGAAGGAATATCTTCAGAGCCATGTAGAGAATTTGTATAGGCACCATGTGAGATGGGCTCCAAAAATCTGCTGAGCCTGTTCCAGTCCATCTTGGCAGTGAGTGTGTGAATGCTTGCTCATACACCACAGCCACACAGCTGGTTTAGGGATCTCGTCTTTCATGTCCAGGTATTTCTGTGAAGATGTGGATTTTAATCTGCGCACCAACAGCAGCGGCCTCCTCATCTGCCGCTTCAACAACTTCAGTGTCATGAAGAAACACATTCAGGTTGGAGGACAAAAAGACTTTGTCGTTAAGCCAAAAATCATGGTGAGTGTGAGAGTTTCCTCACTTCTCCTGCCCTATCACAGTGATGCCTTCCCCAGCTACAGGAACTCCTGCAGGGAAGATACACTAAGGAGGTGGGTTAAAAGGGGCTCCCCTTGGTTTCACTGCAGGTTTCGGACAGCCTGGCACCAATAATGCCTCTTCAGTACGTCTGTGCCCCTGACAGTGAGCATACATTGTTGGCAGCCCCATCTCAGTTCCTTCTGGAGAAATTCCTTCAACATGCGACATACAAACTCTTCCCGAAGGCCATTCATAACTTCAAGAACCCAGTATTGGCCATTGACTGCTACCTGAACATTGGACTTGAGGTACAAAATATTTGCAGGGTTAATGGGAACCATGAAATGCAAATCTTCATCATCTTTCTTGTGTTGAAAACACCTTCCTTTATGAAGCTTCAGCATCAAGGGTAGAGTTTGAAGACTTCAGTCTCAAACGGTGACACTGTGCTGTTGGAGCTGGTGGGTCAGCTCCACTGGGAGAGCTCCTAGCTGGCTGGTGCAGGTAGACTGGTCTGTGATGGATTGATGTGATTTGCAAAGGAATCAGGCATGTCCATCTGAATTATTATTTAACAGGAAGCAAAAACCTTAAGTGATTCTTAACAGAACTTGGTGTACTGCTTATCTCTCAGAACAAAAACCATCCACAAAATTATTTAGATCACTGTCATACGCATCCAGCCTTTTGTCACCTGTGTTTGATGATACAAAGGATGAGCTTTGTCCATCAGTGAAGCAAGCCACCAGAAAAGGGTTATATCAGAAACTCTCTCAGCCAAAACAAGTTTGTTGCAAGGACGAATCTGCTGGCTTGCTTCACTGATGGACAAAGCTCATCCTTCGTATCACAGCTCTCCTGTCAGATGCTTTTCTAGAGAGGTTTTTGCAAATATGTCTTCCATGCTGTAGGTATAGAACCATAATTTTTGAACCCATTTGTCACTTTGGACTGGATCTGAAGCAAAGTGAAAGCCTTAACAGGGGTTTTGCTCTGACAAATTTTGTGGGGGTCAGTGGCAAGAGAGAGAAGAAACTCTTTGATTCAAAACAGCCATTGTGGCACTAAAACACAGGAGAGCCCCAGTGTTGGGAACCACTTAGCTGATGCTTTCAAGAGCAGCGTGTCAGCAAGAGAAGACATGTTCCAGCAGAGAGGGGCTCAAGCTTCAGCATTTTCACCACTTGTGGAATTGCATACTGTATTTGGCAAACATGTCCTTATTAGAGCAACCTAAATGATCTCAGCCATCATTATAAGCAGATAATTCAGAAAGAAGCAGAAAACCAAACTGAATTATGGGGATTGCTGAAGTAGCATATTGCAGAGTCAGTGACCAAATCTGAATCGGGAAGTTCGTCCCGTGAGTCATTTCCTAGGGAATGTTTGCTTGTTCCTGCCCTCTCCTCCAGCCATAGTTTTGGCAGCACCATCTGACTGCCCACTGGCACTAAGTTGCATTTCATTCCACTTGAAGTCATGCTCTGGCATTTGCTAATTCAGAAGTGCTTCCTTTCTTTTCCCCTCCCGTCTCAGGTGGCGATATGCTACTTTAGCTCCCGTCCACACTCGGTCAATGTCAACTGCGAAGGAGTGTTCTTCAGCGGCCTCCTGCTCTATCTCTGCGACTCCTTCGTTGGCGCGGAGCTCCTCAAGCGGTTCAGGTTTCTGAAAGGTAATCAGAATTGGTCTGCCAGGCAGGGCTGAGGGCTTTCCTGCCACGTCAGAGCGTGGAGGAAAAGGGAAACTCAACCAGCTTCATTAAACAGCTCCGTTATTTTCACAGTTAGTGCTGCCGTTGTTTTCAAAAGAAGTAGATGGGGCGTTTCTTTTGGCAGCATATAAGACTTCTGTTCCTGTTGATAATGAGTGCAAGGAATGGAACCTTCCCTAAGTTCTGATAAATTGCCTTCATTAAATTATTTTAAAGTGATATCAAATGGAAGTGGGTGCAGAAAAACAAGGATGTGTGCAAATCAGTGAATCCTGCTGTCAGCAGCTTGGGAGTTTAGAGCATAGGTGTTAATGCTGAAGTCAAGGATTTCTGCTTTAGTAATCCATCTAATAATGGCAATAAAGGTTCAGTACTGTAGATTGGGGCAGCTCATGGCTGGAGGATGAACTTTATAAACCTCATTAAAATCTTTCTTCGTTGTGTTAATACTAACAAATCACCAGCAGTACTTGGTAACGCTAAAGTGTGCTACAGATCCTCAGTGCATTAGTGGTGGCACAGCCCAATCGTTTCCCTCTCATGCCGAGGATGATGCACATGCAGGGGTAGCAATGGGGGTGACCCTGAGCCAGTCCAAAGAAGCATGTTCCAAGTTTACTCCTGCCCCTGCCTGGACCCCCCTTCCCCAGGGCAGGAAAGCAGAGCTGTGTGACAGCCGTGGTGAGGACAGGGCTGAAGCCAGAGGGCTGCACTGTTTGTTATTTCTTGGACAAGAGGTGGCCTTCACCAAGATGGGCTGTGAATGCTTGGTATGAAGGGCCTTCCCCTGCTCAAATCAAGCAGAGGTAGGATCTAAACCTGAACTTTACATGTGTCAGAGCTGCAGCACAGAACAGAGGAAACCCTGAAGGTGTCCAGCTCCACACTCATTAAATGACTGTGCAGTCTGGTAACACCAGGTGGGAAGAAGCTTGACAATTAAGCCAGAGAAATTAGGGATTTAGTTCCTCTTACAGTGCCTCTCCAACAGGCAATTGCTTAACCCTCAGAAGTCATAGCAGATTTTCTCTCAAGTCAGTTGTGGGGCTGCGTTGGCTTAGTAGAATTTCATCATTAGCCTTATAAACCTAAATGTCCTATGAAACAAACAAAAAAAAACAAGCAGATTTTACTTTGCTTATTTTACATAATTACCAGTAGTGATTTAAGGATCTCAGACTCAAGTTAACATTCTTTCGGCTCTGGCTGATGGTCCTAACACCAGTCAGGCAGCAACTTCCTGCTATTCGGAGCACACCCCACACCACGCTTGCTTCTCCCTGTCCATGACTTCCTGCAGACAGACACATGCGCCTCTGTCCCAGGGCTCACGGGACTGCCCTGAGCCTGAGCTGTATGACTGGTGCCAGACCTTTCTAATACTTCTCTTTTCCGAACTAGCAGCAGAGATTTCTTTAAACTAGGAAAATGACTGAAGTCGATCTAACGTGCTTTTAACTTGAAGGTGCCACCCTGTGTGTCATATGTCAAGACAGAAGCTCGTTACGGCAGACAATAGTCCGGTTGGAGCTGGAGGATGAGTGGCAGTTCCGACTTCGGGATGAGTTTCAAACTGCTAACAGCAGTGATGACAAACCACTCTATTTTCTTACTGGACGCCACATCTGAGCTTCGCAAAGACACCATTGGTAACGAAAGGAAAAAAAATAACTTTTTTTTTAAAAAGTACAATCACTGTGGAGCAAAGTGCAACCAATATTTATCGAGACTGTGCTAAAGGGTTCCCCACAAGTCTGCAGTAGGCTTTATTCCTAGGGATAAAGCTACCCCATCGGTTCTGATTTAAAGGATCTTGGTTATTTTCACATCAGTCACAACTGCTGACACCAATCCCACAGCCAGCTAAGTTGTAGGATCTAGAAAGAGGACGTAAATTGGTTGAAGAAGAATCCTTGTTATGTTGAGCTGAGCTAAGGGGAGAAGCAGCTGTCAGCAGCTGCTAGCTTGAATGTGTTACATGAAATGCAGCCCAGCGTGTGGAATTTATTGAAGATATGTGGAGGAGAGCCCACCGTGTCTCTTCAGCTCTGTACTGTGGTACAGGAATACTCAGGGGTTTGAAACTACAGTGTAACGTAGGTATTTGTATTAAAAGGAATAGTCTTGTTCTCTGTGCAGTGTTAGTTTAACATTTGTTACTGTGTCTGTATTGAAACTGTCTTTGGCAAGATTTCCACAGGTGTTCAAAGTTTACTACTTAAACCTGAACAAACAGGCAGAGGCGGGGCCGGCCCTATGCAGGCAGCTTCTCCCAGCACCACCCCTTAGCCCCGTTAGGCATCGCCGCCTCGGCTCCAGGCACAAAATGAAAGGCTTCTTGGAGACGCTCTCTCCTCAGGAGCCAGAGGAACGTGCCAGCAAATCACCTGCTGCTCCTCACTCTCCTCAGAGCTCTGAAAACCCGTGGCCCATCCTCCTGTGCATATGGAAATGAGTCCTCCTGTATGTCTGGTGCCTTTGGTGGGCCGGATGCAATTCACTCTCCATGGCCTTTTTATTCAACTCCAGCTGGCTGCAGAGCTGAGGTTTGGTCTGTCATATCACACCCCTATGTGAAGCTGCGACATAGTAAAAAGCGGGACGGAGGGCAACGCTGCCCAAGCTGGAGCTGAGACACAGAAGGTATTTTACAACAGGTCCAGGGCACAGAAATCCCGGGGAGCTGAGACTGCTCCAGAGAGACTCTGTCCAGATGCAAAGAGCTTTGAATGCAGCACCCAGTACTGGCAGCCCTTTAATTTTCGAGTAACCTCTATAAATCTTGGCTGCAGTGGTAGTCACACCTTGTTCTACTTACCAGCGTATTTCTGGTCCTTGTTCCATCGCTTGGGAAAGCACGTGGCGTGGTAGCGCTGGGTTGTCAGGGTCACATCATATCACACAGCCTGGGCTGCACCACTGAGCTTTGCATAAAAAAAACCCAACAAAATAATATTCCTGCACATTGAGACCCCTTTATTAGGAATCAAAATGCAGCATATTCTTGAAAGCCATTGAGGACTCCACCAAAAGCAATGCAATTCACACATCTCTATACGTGACCTGTGACCCATAGGAGCAGGACCTGCCCAAGCTGCGCTTTTGGGTTTGGTTTGGTTTTTTTAATGCCTTTAATTCAGCAGGTTTTTTGTTTTTATCTTGTGAAGAGAGAAGTTTACAGATGAAAAAACATAATATATTGGACAGAGGCTAAAGGAAGAGGGTTTGCATATGTCTGTGTTAATGTAGCTTGACTCTGAAGCTGTAAATTTAGCAAATTTCAGGTGAACAACCACTTTCTGTACGTTTATTTCTTATTTCCCTTTAGACACAACCTACCTTTTCTATTGCAACAATTGGAAGAAGCAGGGACATAGATGCTTCTCAAAGCTTTTGATACACACCTGAATGTATTCCAGTAGCTCTGGTGTTGCCAGAAGGGCTCAAGGCCAACTTCAAGCCGTAGCATGGTGTAGACGTTCCAGCTCTTGCATATTCGATCGAAAACGGTTTCCTTTTTGTGTGTTTGATGTTTGCACTAAGTTCTTAAAATTCCAGGTGCTGAGACTGCCACGAGGAGTGGGTTAGCCCTCCGGTGAAGCGCTGCACTCAGTCAGTACGCCAGCCTCTTTGCCTGCCTCCCCCAACCCCCCTCACCCTCTTTCCCCGGGGTGTGGGTACCGCTCTGGCCGGAGCAAACGCAACCAGTTCAGCAGGCAGCAGGCTGTCCCCTCCCATCCTGTCCTGCTCAACACCTTCCCCAGCTGCCCCTGTGGGCCAGGGAAAGAGACCGGCATCTGTCAGCAAGAGTATTGCCGTTCCCTTTTAGTTTTAAGCCTCACCGTCAAGGCCATTCCTATGAATGTATTCAACTGGCCAGCATTGTATTTTACCTGTAGATGTTCTTGTCTACTCACAGGTTAAATTTGAATGTAAACTAAGATTTAAAGAATCATATGCAGATGCTTTTTGCTTAACTTATGTAATTGCTTTTTTGTGACTTTCGGAAGAGGGTTAAAAATGTGGCTTTCCTAGTGTAAAGTTTTCTTAACCAAAAACTTGGTGAATTTAGCTTCACTAGTCAGTCTACCTCATGTTACTGTTTATGAACTGAAACTGTCCGAAGTTGTGACTATGGTATGTTTCTCATGTGCTTTCATTAAATTTGAATATATGAAGTTGTGACTGCAGCCGGCCTCTCCCTTGTCTGCTCCTGCGCTGGGGCTGCGCTCGCTTCCTCCCCGGGCCGCCCCTCACGCGCAGCCACGTGCCTGCCTGGATGGAGCTCGCTCAAGGGACGGGGTTCTTGGGTGCTGGGTGAGCACCTTTGTGTTAGACAGATGAGAGGGAGGAGGTACATGAGGTGTAAGTTACCAACTTTCAGCCCCCTTAAGGAGTTGAAAAAAGAGCTTGGCCTGGCCCCACTGCCGTCTGGCTCAGGCCAGGAGGGGACAGCAGAAGTACTTCGGCTCCATAGAATCACCCTCAGCCTTGCTGTGACCCTGCACCACTTGTTTTGACAAACAGCTGCCTCCACAGCCCAGAATTCATCCCATCAGCTAGTTACTTCAGTTTTAAGGGCCACAGGTAGCATTTCAGAGGTGGTTCATATTCTTTGCTTCAGCTCTAGACCAGAGTCAGGGCAGCACAACACAAACACGTGTATCCCACCCACACAGAGGTTCCAAAATTAAAGTCTAAGCCTAAGTTTAAATTTAATTAAATCTTTCCCATCATATACTAGGGTTTTAAGCCATTATTCAGGGCTGAAGGCATCGCCTTCTCATTTTACTCTGCATCAGGACAGGATCTATCTGGAGCTTCTGGGGAATCCTTGGGGTGTGACAAAAACACGCTTGTACAAAGGCAATTCTGACCACAATCAGAAAGAAAGACAGAAAGAAACTGCTTCAAAACACCCACAGCCCTTAGCTACTGAGGTAGTATTTCCCATGCAAAAGTATTAAATAATACACTAATGAATCACTCACACGTTGTATCAATACGGGGTAACTTTAAAAAAGCTATCAAGTCTTTTATTTTTAACCTATCTACATTATGTACAGATCAAGAAAGGCCACAGCAGTTTTTCAACATACAAACCCTTTAAAAGAGGAGAGATTTCTGAAGGAGTGACAAGTAGCAAAGTGAAGTCTGCTAACAAAGGTATAGACTCAGTACAGTACTTGAAGAAAAACGAGTACACCAGTCCTCGGGCTTTGCCTTTCACCTTTCACCCTGCAGCTAGCCCTGGGGAGGAGGGGACGCAGGTGGCACGAATCGCCAGCACGGGGCAGGCCAGTGGCAGCCACACCAAAGCCTGTGAGGGCTGCTGCCCACAGCCACTGCTTCCCTGCCCCATCCCCCCCGTTCTCCCTCAGAGGTGAGGCAGGGCCAGTGCCCCAACCTGCAGCAGCCCCCTGCCCACAGCAGCTCCCTCACCTGCAGCAGCCCCTCCGCCCGCGGCCGAGCCCCGCTGCCAGATCACCGCCTTCACTTCAGCGCCCACTCATCAGGGAGAGCAGAGGCTTTGCATTAGCTTACAGTCCACTAGGAACAATGTTCTGCTGCATGTAAACATGACTAACTAGATAAAATACAATCAAACCTTTGTAAAAGTTAATAAAATATCTTTCTTTTAAAAAAACAAAGTTAGCCTATTACTGCATTGTTTACAATGTTAATAAAACAGCACAACCTTGCGGTTGGTACCAGTCCTGAGTTCACTGTAGTAAAAATGGCCCTGGCTCCCGTGCCCGCTGCCAGAAGCCTCCCAGCAACCACGGCGCTCCCTCGGGAGCAGTTAAGTCTGGTGCTGCCCGTTGAGGAAGTTGTAGACGAGGAACTGGCCGGTGCCACAGTACTGCGTTGCAAAGAGTTTGCCATCAGGAGTGGGATCAGAGAAAGCAATTTCTTCTTTACTTAAGTATGCGCCGTAGATGAAGTTGCTCCTGGTTAAAAACAAGGAGGGGAAAACAAACAAGAGAATCACCCCCAAGGAATGACGGCAGGACATTTAAGCTTCTGGGCACACACCATTTCATGCACCGGCCCCAACATTCAAAAGGAAGAAGCTCCATTAGAAGGAGGTGGCTCTATCCACACGCTCCGTTTCCTCCCTCCCAACAGCAGAGAGGATTTGCTTGTTCTGGGAGGAGGTTTATGAGGTTCTGGTGAGGTAGAAGAAATGTTCTTCCACAGCAGTTGCTTGTGAGTTGCATCCAGAGTTCAGTTTCAGAGTTTAAAAAGGTTTGAATTAATTCCAACTATTTCTTCCTAGAATAGAGACTGCAGGGACTGTGACTGCAATCGCTAGGAATGGGAACAAGCTCCAAACATGTCTGGGTGCTCATCAGGGGAGCTGAGGGGATTTGACAACGGTACAAGTTCCTGGTTTGAAAAAAAACCATTTGGCATTTGGATAAGAGCACATCTTGGATTAATTTAGGACATCCAAGAACCCCTCAAAGTATCATTCAGAAGCAAAGTGCTTTCAGTACTAACTACGTGAAGTTTCAATTTACTTAAAACATTTTCTGTATGTTTTACTCTCATTTGAAGAAAGAGGAGGGAACCAAGGGGTCCCATCACACTCTTCTGCATGGCTCCGAGCAAATTTAGAAAAGTGATCTCAGGCTTTAAGAGCTCCATCAGGGAAAAGAGGGGGTAACATTTCTCCTTGGAAACAGAAGAAAAGTTATGTTTTTTTCCTTCCTATAAAAAAAAAAAACTTACTTGTAAAGCAAGTATCAACTTTGGTCACATGGACATCTCCATTGTGAAAAGGAAATAGGAACAAAATCCTCTTAAATTCTTTCCAGCTTTAGTCCCTTCTCTTTAGTGTAATCAGGAAGATGATTTTGCAGCGTTCTTAAAACTCGGGTTTGTGGCTGCAGGTTAACTGTGAAATCTCAAGTGAACCAAGGCAGACATTCTCAAAATGGACTTGCAGTCTCCTGGGATGCCTTCAACAGTTTAAAAATCAGGATTTAGCTGTTACCAGAACCAACCTGTTCAAACTACTCTTTGCTACAAAAGACATTTAGGTTAAGGCAGCTGAGCAGATCTAACAGCCTGCTGCCATCAAGAAGCAAGTATCACTCCTTTCCTTTACTTTCTGGGCTTCGTTGTTTACACCAACTCCAGAGCTCTTCAGACCTTTCTACGAGAGCACCAGAATAGTACAAGGCTCTTTTTAGCAAGTCTGTTTTCTACCCAGGTAGCAATGAGCTGCTGGAAGCCATAGCTAAGAGGAGAATTGAGATCTCTTCCTGCTAGCTGCAACGAACCTTCAAAATTGATTCTGAAGATCCTTTATAGCTGTAACTGATGAAGCAACTCCAGTATCCCTTTGGGGAAGAAATCTTTCCTTTAGAAAGTTTCTAGGAAGCTGATGAACACACAAGTAAAAATCAGCCAGAAACATAATGAAATCATCAAGTTACTATGCTTATCTGAATACAGCTCTACAGTTCATTGTTCACACAGAATCTGATCTGCTAAGAACTTTCTGGTTACTCCACCAGTCAAGCAAGATGTGTTCTGCAGAGTAGAAGAGCTTTACTAAGCTCTCTAAATGCCAAAGAGGGGCAGGGGATCAGCCAAACATGGCAGTACCCATGCCACAAACTCCAACAAGACAGGGCCATGCAGGCACACAGCACAAACTGTACAGCCTAGCGGTACTATGACTGGGGTTCATCTCACCATTATGCACAACTGGCATTTAAACTTCTAGGAACTGTCACTGGAAGAAATCTAAGCTTTGGAGATTCAACACTTCAAATACTTATCTAAACTGCAGCACAGGTATGTGAGCCCTCTGATGGATCTGGCACTTTGCACTCACTAGCTACTATAGCTCCATGGAAATTGAAAATATCTCATAAGGCTCAGTGATCCTGAGGCAAAGCAAAAAAATCCCAACCAAAAAACAGCTGGAAGCCACCAGACTCAAGGCCAATGGCATCCTGAGGTGTAGTAGAAGGGGCGAGGTTAGTAGGTTGAGGGAGGTTCTCCTCCCCCTCTACTCTGCCCTCGTGAGACTGGATCTGGAATATTGTGTCCAGTTCCGGGCCCTTCATTTCAAGAGGGACAGGGAGCTACTGGAGAGAGTTCAGTGCTGGGCCACCAAGATGATGAAGGGAGTGGAGCATGTACCTTATGATGAAAGGCTGAGGGAGCTGGGGCTCTTTAGCTTAGAGAAGAGGAGACTGAGGGGTGATTTCATTAATGTTTACAAATATGTGAAGGGTGTCAGGAGGATGGAGCCAGGCTCTTCTCAATGATGTCCAATGATAGGACAAGGGGCAACAGATAGAAGCTGGAACACAAGAGGTTTCAAAGAAACATAAGGTTAGGTCCCAGTCCTAACACTTGGGTTATCTCATGCTTTGACCAAGGACAGTCTCATTTCTTTCAGTTTTTAACTACCCTGAGAGGAATCTGCCCAAACTCACTGGCCATCCTAGGGCAGCTCATTGCAGTTGCCCTCAGCAGAGAGACTTCAAGGCCAGCTAGTGACAAATACTGACCTTAGTTACTTAACTCCACCTAATACTGGAAATGCCAGCTATGCTCAAATCTACATCCCCAGTATCACCACCAGCTTAAAATACACGCTTGAGACACACAAAGCGCTAAATGTCTTGGGCCCAGTTCTACCTAAAACACATGTAACTGAGGAACTCTTTTACGTTACCTAAGACACTCTATCATCCGCGAAGCGATCTTCTTTCGCCGCATCATGCTGAACACCCATATTCGACTAATCCCACAAATGGCAGGCTCTGGAGAAGTTGAGCAGCACCACGCTTTCTGTCTCTCAAATATGACTTTCTCGTTTTCTGAACTGATTTCTGGAACTTTCTCTTCTATAACTCTGTAGCCCTGCAAGTGACGTAAAATACATTTGTCACTTCGTAAAAGCATCACTAAGGACTGAACAAAAGAATTCTCATGTAATTTATTTCAGTTAACCATACTTACTTGCTAACATGTCTTACCAAAAAGACTGCACGTATCTCATTTCTCTTAACAGTTTCAAAATTGGAACAGATGGTAGAAGATTAAACCAAAAACCCTTTAAAGCTTATCTGTCTTAACAGCAACAAGTAAACCAATTCTTATTGCCACTTGTATTAATTAAAGTGTTTGCACCAATTTCTCTCACTTGGACTGACGTGGTTTTGCTTCTCATCTGTCAAGCTCAAGGGATGGTGCAAAACACCACAGTTTACAAGGGTACAGACAGAACACGTGACAAAATTCTGACATCATTTTTTAGCGCTGCAACTGGCAGCATCACTTCTTGTCTTTCTCTCTGCTGCACAGCTCTGCCCTCTGCTCCTGCTCACTATGGAGTTGTATGACTCCACGGTGATTTGACTCAATCCTACAGAATACCCACTTTTTCATTCATGTTGGATTTCTGCCAGGCAGGGAGTTGAAACTGCTTGTCAACATGCAATAGGAGAGAGCCAGAGCTGGTGTAAGAATAGCAAAGGAAGAAAAATTCCACCCTTTGGCTGTAACAACTTCTTAGACGAGTAGGTCTGAGCCAAGTATGACACCATACGTGTCTCTCAGCGAGTAACTACATTTCAGAATGGTCTGCCACCAGAAGTAACGTCCTCTGTGGAAAAGGCACAGGCAGAATATTCATCGGCTAAACGGCCAGACTTACAACTCCAAAGTAATGCTCTAGTTTCAGAATGTCTGAAGAACAGAGTCACTAAGCACCGACACAGATTGCTTTTCTCCCATTCAATCACTTACCCACTGGATATGTTCTGCAATTAAACAGCCGATAACTTTCTTGTCATTAGAAATAAAAAGGAGAGTTTTAGTTCTAGAGTAACACATGAGCGGAGTTTGTTGAAATCCCAAGTCATTGTCTACCATTTCTCTAATTTCTTCAACCTGTCAAAATAAGTTCAAATGCTGTATAAGAAACACAAGTAAATATAAACATACAGAGATTTGAAAAAATGCACTAAAGGTACCTAGAACACTGAAAGCTTTTCCAGAAGTTCAGGATTATCCCAAATAACCTGCAACACATCGGTCTACATAAATGTTCCTTAAACAATACTTGTCTGTCAACAGGAAGAGATGTCTAAGTCAGCTTCCATTAAGTTGAAACTTAAGTTGTCAAAGGCTAACAGAGAGAGGGCAGATAACCTAAATGGGATGCAGCTATTCAAGAAGTAAACAAGATCTATGAGAAGAGTTCAACTTAGTTGAAAGTTTTCTGTCTGTTACATTTAAAGTCTTGAAAGAACTAATCCATCAAAGCTTTTGAGCAAGCACAGTGACACGGCAGCTAAAACTCATGGGTGTTTGTTGGGAAGGAATGCGCTACTGCCATCTCTTTCCTCAAACCTTCTTCTCGTCCATTAGTTTTGCAAAGAGTAACTGAAATCAAATATAAAATTGTGTTTAATACTAGCAAGTTTATAAAAATATAGAAACTCCTGCATGAACGTACACAAAGGCCTATGCACGAGCTGAGATGTTACTGGGGGACTCTTGTACCTACAACCAGGTACTCAAACAGCCTCTATTATCCCTCCATTGTGTCCCGAGACAGAAGTAAGGTGGCCTGTCCCATGTTGTGCATTATGCAGCAGAAGCTTCTTTAATGCATGTTACAGTAGCAAAGCAAAACCAGAAATACTGATGCTATGATTATATGAAAATAGTGCTCATCAAATGAAAATTGTGTTAAAAAAGCCTGTAAAATAACTTTTAAAAGGCATAGTACTGGTGACTCTCTACTTTCTTATGCAACCTTCAGGTACCAGCCTTCTAAGGACAAGTCCAAATAGTCAATTTGAAACACTAAGTAACCATTCTTGAAGTTATGACACCCATCATGGTGACGGTTGCAGATTCTCTGGACTTCAACCACAAAGAACTACAGAGAACTCTCTATCCTGAACAACTGCCTTTGCTGCAGTCTTCCTTTCCTCTGCCCCACTTAGGTATTTTAAGTAATTTTTTCTTCATCCGTTTTAGTAAAAAATGAAGGTGCAATGAATGTACTAAAATTAAGGTAATACCAAGAGAGAAACAAAACTTAATAAATAAACTTATTTGCATTAAATATCGTAACAAGAAAATTTGTACTTTCTTTTCCACTTAGTAATGTAAAAAATTCTATGTTAGTCTAAAGAAAACCTGCTACGGCCTCGCCATCAGAAAGAGCTCTCTTGGGCATCAATTCAGGCTTCAGAGGTCCCTTCCAACCTCAACCATTCTGTGATCCTGAAGTAGTGGTACTGTAAAAAAGTACCTGTTAGTCACAGCAAGTGCCCAGCTAAAAAAAAAAAAAAAAATCAATGCCATACTACTAAAAAAATGTAATGACAGATTTAAGGTGTATGAACACAGGCTAGTCAGTGAGAAATTCAAGTACCCTGCTGCTTTCTCTACTGGTGTACTGTGTCCAGTGTTAGATGATGAGTTTCAGGACACATAAGACATGGCACACGAAATAATCTAGAGGAGCACATGACAATGAAGAGAGCACCTCAAAACATTGTTTAGGAGTATAAATCTCAGTTTCCTTAAAGTGGAACAATTGGAGTTTGATCAGGCACCAAAAAACTGTTGCAAAGGAGAAAAGAAGGATGTTTTGTACAGCTATGGCACCGTGATTAGTGCTAATGAGCTTGAATTGCAGGACAGAGATTCCATTGGGTGTTTAGGGAAAGTGTCCTAATGTTACAGACAGTGAAGCACTGTAAGGGAGTCTGAAGAGGTCAGAAAAATCTCCAGTAGTAAGAGTTTTAGCAAGTTGTCAGATGGATCAAAACCAGAGCAAATGCTGCTTTGGATATGGGAATGGACTAGATGACTTTAAGGCCACTTTCCACCTAAATCTGGTTTCATTCAAGAACCATTTAGGAAACGGTGCCATAGCTGCACTGTGTAACAAAGTCAGCACATTTCAGTTTGTTTAAATATAGTAGGAAGTTTATATTCCATATCTGGCAGACGGTCAGCAAGTATATTAAAAAAAAAAAAATTACAAAAAAGTCAGTTGGCTGATGCTGTTCCCATCCCTGCCCTTCACTCCTGCGAGGAGAGGGGCAGCAGGTTAAGAGTAGGATGTCAACTTATTTGTGGAAAAAGCTACAGTATCCCTGCAGTTTTGAGTCCAACTTTGACTGCTTAGATATAAATTCTACAAACTTTACTATGAACATTCTCATTATTCACATGACATCATCAAACAAGGTAAGATACACAAGTCCGGTCCTTTTCACCATACCTTTTTAAGTGCATACTTTGGATCGTCAGGAAGAACCATTATTATCTTTCCATCCGGATATTCAGCCAAAATTCTCTCCTTTTTCCAACCCTAAATAAAACAAACATTTATCTAAACCACACACAAGTTGTACTTTTGCAAACAGAAACTGCATGTTATTGTTCTAGACACCAAATTTACGCAGATTCTTCACGCTATTTAGCAGTTGCTTTGCTCGAGCACTTCAGCTAGCTTTTTAAAATGAGCACAACAGATAGAATATTATTTCATTTATACATTAATCTTTACAATGGCCTAACTATATCTAGAAACAATTTGTGAAAGTGTCTTAGAATTTCCCAACTAGATTTTTTTTTTTTCCCCCAGGACTGCAGTGCAAACTGGATTTTAAAGTAGAAGCAGCAAACTCGGCTCACATAACTGATTTCCAACCCTATGTTACACTTTCTTTCCAAAGTCCAGTGAATGGGAAAACACCTGAGTTTTATCAAAAGGTTTCTTTTTTTAACATAGTTACCTCCACAAATACACACTCAGTTTTAAAGTTTGGCATGCGAAAGACCTCCAGGAGGTTCTAAGTGAACTGATTGGCATGCAGTTGCCCAAAATGTAAGGAATAGTTAATTTTGTTACTGATCATAACTGTTAAAGCCACAAGAAGGATACTAGAAAAAAATTTATAACTACCTTCTAAGAATCTAATTGGAAAGGAGGCTACGTTGTGTGTATCTGAAGTATAAACATACTCAAAAAAATAGAGGTAATTAACTCTTCTTCAGATCCACACTCGTGGTGAATAATGAGCAGTACCTGCATGGAAAAAAACAAAACAAAAAAGCCACTTAAATCTAGTAAGATGGGACTGGTAGATATTAGAATTCAAGTTGCTTTGATGGGACCTAAAAATACTGAATGCAGCAGTAATTTCAGCCACTGAAATGGCTGATCTACAAGTCTTATTCAAAGCAACTTCAAACAAAAAAGCCTTTGAAGAACCAATATTGATGGACTAATTCTCATTGAAATCTGTACCTTCCCATAAAATGGTGTTCAACTAAAGACCAAACAATGGAAATTGGCACGTAATGAATGCCGTATATACTACCACAAAAGAGAGACAAACTAAAGTGTTTTAACACTTGACCTGTATCTCATTTTAATCGTGCCAATTTTACTCCCTTACCCCAAAACAAGACATGAGGACAATCACTTCAGAAATCTATTCCTTGCTGGTAGCCCTGGAACTATTTAAGTATGAGCTTAGCACCCAGCATGGCAATGGTTGCAACACAGACACCATTTTAAAGTCCAGCCTCCTTTTCCTCTTGGTAGTAGTTGCACTAAACACCAACACAAGTGAAGATCCTAATTGAACTTAGATACATTATGGTCTGAACACAAAGGGCAGGAAACAGCAGTGTCACAACATTCCAGTCATCAGAAAAGCGCAATTTGTGGAATTGTGAAGTGCTTTTTGAAACTGTTAGAAAAGGTGTCAAAAGATTCAAGCAAGGATCAACCTCAAAACACTACCTTCTCCCCATTTTTTGTCTTTCGTTGCCTTTTGGCTACCTGTTCGCACTGAAGAAGTTTTCTGTTTAAACCAATTGTGACTACCACTTAGCAAATAAATGCAACGTGTTTGATAATCCTACCGTTGACAGCACCCAGAATGCTGCAGGCCTAATTCAGAACATGAAAACCTAAAATTTAGGTTAAGGTATTCCATAAATGTTATAGCCAGGTACTTCCAACAAAATGAAATCCAATGGAATACAACATTTCTGACCATCATACTGTACTTTTAAGCAACAGCATATTAGCAGAAGTCTAAAAATAATCCTGTAGAAATGCATTAATCGACTCTCTAATACTTAGAGCTCATCATTTTCATTATTGTCCTCCTGTTCGTTTTCTGAAGTGATCACATCAGACTGATCATATTCACAGGAAAAAGAGTTTCTAAATGGAAGTATTTTGGAATTTATTCAGAAATACATCTTTTAGATGATTGTTTCCAAACAGTTTCTGCAAACCCTAAGTTCACCCAAGATTTGTAGTGGAGACGTTAAAGTCATATTCCTTTGTTATTGATGCAGCTCGAAGAATTTGAAAAAGAAAAATTAACATTTCACGTAAGTATCTGCATCTTTAGTATTCCTTACTGCTCAGTCTCAGTAAACAACGAACCATGCTTCCTTTAAACCAGACAAATGGAAGTAATGCACATGACTGGTCATTGTCTCTGTCATATTCTAACATTAAAGCTCCCAAGGAGAACGTGCTATAGCTTCAGTTGAAACTGACCCTGTTAGATGTCTACAATACACAAAACATGCTTTACTACCACCAGTAACTTGCATGTAGTCTGAAGATGATTTCCCTTAACACATGCACTAACATTTTTTCTTTTAAAGAAAATCTCACTTTTTGAACACTATTAAAACACAAGAGTCTGCCAGGTATTTCAAGGACTGGGAACTAAAGTATGTCTGCAATATACATCATAATATTCTACTGCCATGTTAGAAAAACGGCTTTTCTTGTCCTTTCAATTGACACTACTTTAGAGCATTAAGACTCATTTACTGTTGAATCAGTACATCACTTACAGCTAGTAGTAGGCAAGGCACACACACCCCGATCACCAGAGCTGAGCAGACTAGTGCTGTACAGATCACCAGTTGTGTGTTGAGGGCAACTCTTAACTGTTGCAATAGCTTCCTCCCCTCTGTGTTAAGGCTATTTATCCTACAAGTATCTATAACCATTGGAGAACACAAGGCAATTCTGCAATGCACAGGTAATTCACTTTTAATCTACTTCTAACTTTTCCTCCCAATTCAAACAAGATTCAAGGTTGTTTCTGCTTGTCTACCAAGGTGTAACAGCAACAGAATTACAGAAGAAAAAAAATTATTCAAAGAAGGGTAATGCAGACAAGCAACTTCTACCACATCATGAAATACTGTGGACAGTAATTAGCACTACACTGTGTAATGCATTGTTTTCACTGGATATTGTTGTATATCAAATACATGTATCTATTTGTATATTACAAATATCTAAATGTTGGATGTCAGGAGGTTGGGGCATCACTTTTTTCTTCCTGTTGTATCTAGTGACTGGACAAGGGGTAATTGGGAGAAGCTGGAACACAAAAAGTTCGATTGAAACCTAAGGGAAAACTATTTCACTGTGAGGGTGAAGGAGCCCTGGCACAGGCTGCCCAGGGAGGGCGTGGAGTCTCCTCTGAAGGTTTCCAAAACCCTGGATGCATTCCTGTGTGACCTGCTTTAGCAGGGCGATTGGACTAGATACCTCTAAAGGTCCCTTCCAACCCCTATCATTCTATGATTCTATATCATGAATGATGCAGTATACAGTGTAAAGATGACTCCAATAGCATGGTAACTGAAATGTTCAGCCCTCAATTTCACATGAACTATGTTCTCCTCATCGCTTAAAATAATCTCTGGTGTACATTTGTCTTTAAAAACATAAGCTGGAAGACACAACACACTGTTTCCCACACACTTCCTCAAGTTTTAAAAGTTCTGACGTAACAGTAGGAAGGGACAGTAAACCTGGTAGCTTTCTGTATATGTCAGTTCTGGCTTGTCTGTGCTCCCTATTTCTTAAACGAAGAAAACACATGCAAATCAGTAGTGGTTTTTTCTTATACTGTTTTCCCACAAAACTACGGAGGCAATGAGGAAAAATGCGCTTGACACTGGATAATTCTTGGTCCTCACTAAGAAAAGCATTTATGAAATCTTCCTCTAATAATCAAGTTCAGTATAAGATTTTGTGCAACTTTACCCTTAGTATTTTGTAGCAGAGAAATGGGTCTACTGCACTCTTCCTGACAGTATCAGAAAGATATTCTGCCTGTTTCCTACAAATGTAATATAGAGAACAAGGTTTTTGACTGTAAAACAAACCAAGATCCTCGAGTAACTACTAAATGCTACCCTCTGTTAAAACCAAGATTCTCTCAGAAGACAGCTAGCAGTAAGAAATGTATTTGAAATATTATGATGTTGTACAGATGAATCAATTCTCGAATTAATGCAAATCAAGGCAAGCAAGAAATCTTTCTAAGATGACATTAAGTTTATCATCCCTAATATTCTATTAACCTTAGGTGCCAAGGAGTCAAACGTTGCTGAAAATCTTAGGAACCTCACAGATGGCTTGGGTGCAGTTACAGCAGAACAGCTATTTAAATCTTATCAGATTAGACATTAGCTCAATTAACAGCTGCTTCCACTCTCTTCAGTCCAAGATATTCTTAACTAAAGGACGAGCTTGAAACACAAACATATTAATTGCATTCACATCAGAAACCTGAATCCACAGGCATTTCCTACTTTCAGTTTTTGGCTATGCTGAAAACATCGTTAAAAACTGAGAGTTGGGCAGAGAGGAACCTCATGAGGTTCAACAAGGACAAGTGCAGAGTCCTGCACCTGGGGAGGAACAACTCCATGCACCAGTACAGGCTGGGGATTGACCTGCTGGAGAGCAGCTCTGCAGAGCTGGGAGTTCTGGTTGATGAGCCAGCAATGTGCCCTCGTGGCCAAGAAGGCCAATAGCATCCTGGGATGCATCTAGAAGAGTGTGGCCAGCAGGTCGAGAGAGGTTCTGCTCCCTCTCTGCCCTGGTGAGGCCTCATCTGGAGTCCTGNCAGAAAAAACTATTTTACTGTGAGAGTGAGAGAGCCCTGGCACAGGCTGTCCAGGGAAGGTGTGGCGTCTCCTTCCTTGGAGGTCTTCAAAACCCGCCTGGACACGTTCCTGTGCGACCTGATCTATCTGGACCTGCTTCCGCAGGAGAGTTGCGACTAGATGATCTCTAAAGGTCCCTTCCAACCGTACCATTGTATGAGTCTATGAAAAATATTATCTTGCTCTTAAAAAATATTGCAGAAACATTAACTTGACACTAAGTAGTATCATAGAGAGGATACACAATTTGCACTGGATTGCTAAAGGATTTTATGAAATTGAACCACACATCCATCCCACAAATTTATCCATCCCACTAGGGTTAACACTTGATGTATATGTCATCACTCCATGCACACACGTGCTAGAATGGCATATGTTTTCTGGAGACTTTCAGATGTCTGAAACCAGAAGGATAGTGAGACAGATTCCTATATTTGTCTGCAGTAGGGGACATCTCATACTAACCTATTCCTGCTCCAGTACTATCCTCGACTACCTTTCCTTCTTGCTTACTCAATTTGCATACTTCTATTAATAGCACATGGAACCCTTCAGAAAAGCTGCATCAGTTCTTGCCAGATGATGTCATTAAAGTTGCCAAACCTCCCCTCTCCACACAAGGCCTACAATTATTGTCTCTATTATCAGCCATCCACGACAAACCAAGTGTCCTGATATCATCTCCTTGCTAGACTGTCCTACTTCTGGGAGCATCGTGGGATTTCTAGTGAGACCTAAAAAAGAAGTTTTAGCAAAAGAAACAAGGTAGACCTTTTAAAAAAAACTTGTTGAAGACAGTAAATAATTTATTATTTACATGAAACTATCTTCTGGCTACTCAATACTTTTAAAAAATCCACAAAGCAGCTGCATGCAGGTGGGTAAGACACTAATAATAAAGTCTATTTTCACAGTTCACTGCAAGAAGCTCTAGCATGATAACATATATAGCACTTCTTTGTGTGATTCTGTGAAAGGAATCATCTATAGAACTACCAGGCACATAAGAAGATACACTCAAAAGGGATGAAAAACTCAGGCAAGTCTTCTCAAGTCAGACTGAGATTGCATCATATGGTATGATGAATGTGAATGATGGAAGAATGAAAAATGCTTCTAAGATACCTTAGAATGACCTCCAAATCAACAATAGTGCCAACTATACTAACTGCATAAAAAAGAATTATCTAGAGAGCTAAAAAAGTGACATACCAACGTTCCTGGACCAGACAGTCTAATCAAGAAGTTACTAAGACTTTCTCTAGTATTTAATCCTGTAATGCTACATTTTCCTCTGGTATTTCTGGAGACTAAGAATTAACAATTAGAGTCTTGGTGTGCTAATTCACTGGCAAGAAGGCTTATCTAAAATGAAGATTATTTTCTAAGAGGAGGTAAGGATGTTTCTGTCATGGACATTACCACAATACAACCAATCACGAGCTACTGACTCTGGGTTAAATGACTAGCATTAGAAGACTTATCTGTTTAGCACAGCAAAGTAACTTATTCATGCAGAAAACACAAGCATCAAATTGGTATGAGAAAATAAAATTAAAATCAGAGGGGAATTTAAAGACTCATAGACTCCTTTCCTTCACCTCTTACTCTACAGTTTCTCTTCTAGAATAGCTACCCAAATCGTTGCCCTACAGCCATCTACAGTGTTACAAAACACAACTAGAGTCTTCAAATATTTCAGAGATAGAATTGTTTATTTACTGAACTGAAAATACAAATAATTTGCTTGAGTACACACTGTGACATTTTAAAAAGATGCCTAGTAACTCAGAAAACCATAGGGTTTATCACATTAAAAGCACACTTCACTTTACACGTAGCTTTCTACGGCTGCTTTAAGGCAATCTGCTCTTTCACTTTTATGTTAATTGCGCTGTTACTCTAGACATACATAACAAGTGAAAAATTTAATCTCTTTCAGCTTCCAAAAAACTCCAACTTCAGTGCAGCTTCCCACCTATGGAACACAGCAGCTTTAAGTAACTACAGAACTCATTTGCCAGCTTCTATCCAAAACAACACCATCTTCTGTAAATTATGGTTACATCTTTGGTAACATTCAACGTCTGAAAGTACTTGGGGAGCAGGGAGAGATGACAAACAAGAGTAAAAAGGGGAAATGCATTAACTGCTGTCATTGGATGTACTGTGTTCCATCACACTTTCTGCCCAGTCTCACCTTACAATGTAGCTAACGTATCAGAAGAGGTCTCTCAAGATATCTCAATTATTCAGTAAAACCAGCCAGCAGAACAAATACCAGAACTATCAAACAGATTCAAACACTTTAGCCATGAAGATGTATCTTGTATTTGTAAACAGCGGGGTAAAATTGAGCTTGAGATTGACGAGTAGCCCAACAGCCATTTGGTACCTACATGAAATGAATTGGTGGCCTCAGTTCAGTTATCCTGGAGGTCTTATCTACTCGAGTGTAGAGTACTGAAGGTAACATGTGTGATAAAGAAAATAGACTTTGTGGACTCTATTCCGGATTTCAGACATGTGAACAGGTATTTCCTATGAGTCTTGTAATACCAGCTAGTGTACGTAGCTGATTTTACAATACACTTCAAATTGTACAAAATTTTTAAAATCTGAGCTTTAGTAAGGGAGATAACACTCAGATACAGCACATACAATGAACTCAACAAAATAATACTTTGGACTTTAAAGATTATAATCACACTACAAATGCAGTCAAGTTTCAATGCACTACAAAGCTGTATCAGCCAGATTCCTAGTCAGTCTCCCTTCAAATTATACATGATTAAGAAAAAGTAATTTAGAAGTCATCTAAGATTACACAATTACAAAAACAGTGCAATCAGCTCTTTACCTGACTATGAAGCCAACCATTGCAAACACTAGTTGTACTGAAACCTGTATTTAGCACTTTCAGCATAGTGACATTCCTTTGTTTTCCAATTACCACTCTCACCCTCAAGATCAGGGAATTTTAACAGAAAGAATACAACAGCAGTCAAACACCACTATCCTATTAAATATTTTCATATATTGCATACAATCTGTCTAGCATGACTCTTAACGTTGGTTTCCCAAAGTGGATTATTTGAGGCCTGCTACGATACTAATCTATTAAAACATAACTTAAAGTAATATGAATTGTAACTAGCACACAGCAAATAAACGACAATGCTTATGTCTTTAAAAAGATAAAGTTTTCTTACCACATATTTTACAGCACTTATGAACTGGTTATGAAATAGCAGATGTTGGGTTTCATCCTCTGGATTTGATGCAGTGTAAAGCATTCCACAAATGTTACAGGAAATAGCACCAAACCTCTTCTGCCCTGCATCCTATTTAAAAAGAAAAAAGGTATTTGTCAATTGCAAGCACAGTAGATACAGTTCAACAGAACTTTAATCTATCAGACATGCCTTTTATAACTTATCTTCTGGAAACTCAAAACAAAGGCTGAAATGGAGCGAAACAGGAGACAGAACAAGTACATAATTTAGAATTCCATGTTTCAAAAACCCGCATAGCCTCAAAAGGCACTGGCATCAATCATAGGGCAAATGTCACCTGAAAGTAAAATCAGCTGCACCTCCATTGGTTTTGAACAAATGATTCCTCTTCTATTTTATGAAATACAAAGAACAGAGAATTTTTCTTTCATTATTCTACCTGCAGTAAATATAATCATCTTCCACAAAGAAAATTCCCACATTCAGTCTCACACCATTTACTTTTCCCTACAGTGCTGCCGTTGCCTGTCCCTTGGTTGTGAGTTGCTTTGAGGTAGGTCAAACGAGAGATATTTTCCTGAATGTCTGGAAGGATATTATAAATCCTAAAATATTGAGATTAGCAACAGATCTGCCACAGCTGATCACTAACTACTTTTTTGGTTTTTATAAAAAAAACCAGTATTTCAGAGCAATCAAGCAGCATTATGGCCTTTTATCCAACTCTTCATTGAGTCTCATTTAATATACTCCCAGGACTTAAACTTTAATTGAAAGCAACTAACAGTGATGTTTGACACGCTTAGTTGCACAAGGTTCATTCACTTCTATTTTTCAGACATTGGATAGCAGCTAGAATATAAAAGGAAGATCATAGCATCTTACTGGGTTATCCTCATATTCTGTGAACAATCATTACCAAATTAAGGGCCCTACTCAGCACCTATTCCTTTGCTGTTTGTTTATTAAAGGAGTTTGATTAATTTGTAAGTATGCTCAGTTTAAAGAGTCAGCACCCAACAAAGAGTGAAGTGTTAGGTGCAAAGGGGCGTCTTTAGCAAAGAGCAAAAGAATATCATATTGAAGTCTCTACCCAAAAAAAGGCCTGTTTTAAGTTATAGTCTAATGCTCACATCCTTTTTTTTTCCCTCTTCAACTGCATTTGGAAATTGAGTTTATGCAAGCAGCAATAAATGTCACTTTTAATCTATTTTAACATATTTTACAAGTAATACAAAAGCAAGAAGTTATTTTAAACTCTAAATTAGGATACTATACAAACAAAAGAAGTCTTGAGGGAGTCTTTTAAAAGAAAATTCATCTATGTGCACAAATGGAAAGTGCAGAATTTGCAAGAAAACACATCACCTGAATTTAATTTTGTTTTCTATGAGTTGAAAATAATCATAGCAAAAAAGCCTAGTTCACAGAAAAACCATTCTGCAACACAGCAAAAGTGTTTACAGATCACTTCTTACACAGATCACTTCTTACTCTGATGACAGTTCGGTTTTAATACACAAAAAAGCACCTTATTTCAAGCAGTCATTATTGAAATCTAAAATGTAGATGTGTTTTTTCCAAGGTGAGACTAAAGGAACAACTGGACAGGCAAACTCAGATGAGGGCTTCTCTTTAAAGCACTTATATGGAACTCAGTCAAAAGAAAGAAGTTGAATCTGAGAAGTTGTTGCTTCAATGACGTGTCAATTTATAAATTCCTGTGGTATACAGAAGGAGAAGCAGGAGCGTAGTAACTTTCAGAAGGAAAAGTAAAGAAGAACTCTTAAGATGGATCTGTAAAGTCAGAGTAGGATGAGATTTCTAATTTATGTTACCTGTAGACTTCCTTTAAAGCAGCAACATACTTCAAAACAAAGTACCCATCTGGCCAATGAAACACACTGCAAGGATTTATACATGAAAGATGGAAAAAGGCAGTTCAGCAGGAAGGATGATGTATAGTGATTCTCTTTAGATGAACCAATTGAACGGAAGAATTCCTGTCTTGAAGATGGGGAACATATGCCCTATCTCTAAGGTAGGATACGAGGAAGTCTACTTGGACACTTGGAATATACTTTCAAAAACAAGACATGCAAATCAGGAAATCAGCTACATGAAGCAACTCTTAAAATATGTGGCAGTTCAAAAGATCAAGTAGCTGAAGGTATTTTAACTAAAGGGTCTACTGTCCAAAAAACCCCTATGTAGGAAGTTATAAAAAAATCTGGAGCAAGAATAACCTCAAAGAGGTCAGGCCCATTAGGTCATCTCATCTTGCCTTGTAAATACATATGCTGTTTTGGAAGTCTCCAGGAATAGATTATTTCCCAGGAATAGTACTACCATGTTGTATATTACAGTTTGACTTTCTCGGATGTTGCTGCTATCAGTGGGGTTGAAGGGGGATTGTTTCTTTTTTTTATATTAAGGATTTAACTGATACTACAATTTTTAAAATGTATTCAGGTGTATCACTGGGCCACACAGAGGTTAATATTAAAAACTTTTTATGTAAACTATCAGAAAATAAGACATTGTAGTATATAAAGCAGGTTTTTTTAACTCCGTAGGCCTAACAAATGCTGACTATACTTTTAGTAAGTACTTTATAGTATCCTGAAGGCAATTAAAAGGTAGAATTAAAGGGGGGGAAAAAAAAAGCAGCTTTGTAAATCTAATTCACGCTACAACAAAACACCAGGACATTAAAAATAAAGCCATGAATTATGAAGAATATATTCAAGTATATCAACAAAATATTTTTAAAATCTGATTATTTTTCACCTAATATTGTATAAGTGAAAGTGGAAAGGACACGCATCAAAAGGGGAAAAGGTGCTCTCAAGCAATAACACTGCGCTATTGTCAACTAAGGCTGACAGTCCTTCCTAATGGAGAGAGAGGAACAACAAAAATCCCCATACACAAAAAAAAACAACAAACCCATAAACAAACACAAAAAACCCACAAACCATCTAAGAAATAAAATCTTAGATGTGGGATTTTTGCAAGGGGTGGGGGTAAAAATTTGTCTCAGTAAACATCGGATACCAGGTACTGGAGAATAAACTGTAGACTTGCCACAACTAGAAAATGATGCAAGAGGCTTGACTCTCAGAACTTAGAGAATGGGGCTGGAGACAGTGTGTTACTCTATTTAAAATTCAATTTTCGGAACAGTAGCAATAGAGAGCAAGGATACTTTTATTTCCTAGGCAAATTCTGCACGTGTAGATGGCAATTAAGCATTCCCGACATCTCAGGCAATCCTCATTAATTTAAGCACAGGATATATGAAATCCACTGTTTTAAGACAAACTGGAATTGAACATTGTGACAATGTTGTCTTAATCTCCAGAAGGGTTTCTTAATTCTGTGTTAGACAAAGAAAAGTCTTACCAATATCTTCTTTGAGAAGGTGCATGTCTGCTGATCCTCCATATGTGGAATAAGGAGCCCTGCAAGCAAAAAAGGCATTTGGTGCCTCTGTAGGAGATGAAAAGGGGCCCTTTTTTTTTTTTCTTTTCTCTCTCTTCAGGCACAGATTAGGTCACCTCCTTCTTGATTACCTAGTGTTACTTAGACGAGGATTATTTTTTTCCTCTAGTCTTTTCACAGAACAAAGAATCAAACTCAGCCACAGTAACAGGCAGGCTGAAAGGGGAATACAAGCGGAGCAAGAAGAAACAACACAAAGATTTTTGGGCTCTCCACGGAAAATGAAAAGGTCAAAGAATGCTATTTCAATGAAAGATGCATTCAAGACCAAAGCTGATGGGTAGATGCCTTTGCTGACCAGGAGGATCAGAAGACAAGATCCAACTCAAAAACAAGTTTCACTTTAAAATTAATTCTCTTTAAACTGGAAAAAACAAAAGAAAAAGCAGCAAAACACTCTATCACTAGTACCCATCTTTCTGTAAAGCTGTTTTAGCCAAAGAACATAAATCAACTTGAAACTTTCAGAACTGTGATGTATCTAATTTTTTTAACATATTTGCAAAAGGGAAATGGAGGGGCATTATCCACTATGAAAGCATATTCTCACCGATCATTAGCTAAAGCGGTATGAAACAAAGCCACAAAGTTAAAACAAAAATCTGCACAATATTTACAATGGATAATTAATCCATTCTCAACCCATATAAAAACATTACTCAAGAGAGTGTTGCAACGTGTACTGGTTTTGGCTGGGATGACATTCACTTCCTTCACAGCAGCTGCCATGGTGCCATGTTTTAGATTTGTGACCAAAACAGTGTTGATAACACAGGGATGTTTTCATTGTTGCTGCACAGTACTTACACAGCATCAAAGCCTTTTCTGTTTCTCACCCTGCCCTGATAGTGGGGGTGTACAAGAAGTTAGGAGGGGGGGACAGGTGGGACAGCTGATCCCAATTGATCAGATTGGTAAGTACCCCATATTGTATGGCATCATGCTGAACAATTAAAGCTGGGGGAAAGAGGGAGGAAGAAGAGGACATTTGGTGTTACAGCATTTGTTTTCCCAACTTTTAGACACAATAGAGCCCTACTTTCCTGAAGATGGCTGAGCATCTCCCTGTGTGAATGAATTCCTCCTTGTTTTGCTTTGCTTGTGTGTGCAGATTTTGCTTTGCCTATTAAACTGCCTTTACTTCAATCCATAAGTTTTCTCCTCCATTCTACCTGGGAGGAAGTGAGTGAACAGCTTCACTGTGCTTCGCTGCCTGACAGGGTTAAGCCACAACCCAAGGTTAGTAGACTTGGTGCCTCAATTCCTCTATCAGGTCCCCAGCTAACAAAACATTCTCACCTGCAGGACAAAGGACACCAGGCAATCCACCTGAACATGCTGCACAAAACTGTGTTGCTGCAGTGAAGTACAAAGAGGAAGGAGTGATAAAAAGAAAGGATGGTCACTACTGCCTCCCTAAGAGCAGAGCTATCCCAAAGGGTAAGATTTGTATGAGAACAAAGAGTGACTGCTCTCCACCAAATTCCCTCCCCAGACACTTATGCAGTAAACTACTGCCTTATTTTCACTGGGATTACAGGGAAGAAATGGCAATACTTAATTAATGCAGACAGTAGTTTGTAATTTAGACAAAAGCCATTTTTCAGTTCTTCTGAGAATTTGCCAATGGGATTATACCAGTTTAAGGAAGAAAACAGCAACTTTCAATGATGGCTATGCAGCTTTCTTCAGGCTCATCAGAAATCACTTTTTCACCTCTTATTTCCACCAAGGATTGTGTTTTCACCTTAAATCAAAATATTACTTTCATATATTCATAGGCAACTGTGTTCAAGTTAAACCGAAATATTTGTAAAGAAAAATTCATATATGATATACAAATACATAAACTGAATTAGCCTGTGCGTCACTTCCACATAGAGCATCAATTCAAGTGTCAGAATCAAAAGCATCTTCCATCAAGCAATCCGGATCCATGCATCTGCTGATACTTAAAAGATTATCTACATTTAATCATGTTTTTTTTGCATCCAGGTATTAACTTAGGTCTCTAGAAAGGGAGAAAAGTCTCTGTAACTCTATACTATCTTTGTATTGCTTCAGCAATTTGTTTCTGATGTTCGTTCATTTTACATGTTCCTTCCTAAAATTGACGAGTATTGGTTTCAAAAGACTAGCTCAGTTTTCAAAGGGACAGGTCTCCCTAGCAGCATAAAAGGAAGGAAGTGTCCCTGTACCTCATAGGTCATTATTTAGAATATTCATTGTAGGTTTTATCAATTCCTATTCTTACAGTCAAAATTCTGTCCTAGATCTGGCGGACAAGCAGAATTTGTACAAGAAGCAAATAGCTGACTTTCCTTGTGTTGGATGCAAAGCACATCTCATTTTATGAAAACTGAAAACATACGCTTTGCACATTTGTATTTCTTTCATTTCAGAAGTTCAAGGAGCAGATGATTTCGTATTCTTGTTCTCATATTTGCACATCAGATTCAAGTACTTGTAAAGCAAAGGACAACTTAAATGCATTATTCTGTAAAAATTCCAATATGGAGTTCCAAGTGACCCATCAACCTATCAACGAAACATTTAAACTATGTGCGAGAGAGTACAGTTCACAAATATTAAGAGGAGACTATTTCCTTAAACACCAAGCTATGAAATTGGAAGAAAACTTTTTGGCCTTCATTTTAATTTCTTTCCTCCAGAAAGACATCATACTTTCCTCGGTCTGAATCTAAACCTTTGCACATCACTTCAAAAACCACTGCTTCTGTTTTACAAAGTTTGAAGCAGCATTAGACTTTCAGTTGTTTTCAGCTTAAGTTCTGTGCTCTGAAGAGATTTGCTTTTTAAGAATGTGACGGCAAGCAAATACAAACAAAATAGAAACAACTCATCTTTTGTCTTAGTTGTACCTTGACAAATGCCAATAATTTTACACTTAAAAGCTGCTCAGAGAACTAGATGACGTGTACCAAGAAAGAGAAATGGTACAAGTACAGCTACTAAATATTGTTCTACAAATTGAAGTTGTATTATTTTAGTTCTGTTATAGGCAATTAGCCTTTAAGCTTGTTAAAGATTATATTACTTAAGAAAAACAGTGTATCTATTTATTACAGCAAAGTTATAGGAGAAGAAGGGTGGTAAAATACATCCTTAAGAATTAAAGATAAGAAAAATAAAGTATTTTGTGGAAACCAAAGACTAGTTTTACCATAACACATCCTCTCTAAATATAGCTTGGGAAATGAAAAAGTTAGAATACACAGATGATATTGTAACATCCCAGACTCTAAGCCTCAGATACTGTATAGACAATCAAAAGGACAGATACCAAAATTAAATACAAAAGACTAGGAAAATTCAACAGCAAAAAAGGCACAAAACAAGTACAGCATATCACCTGTTGATTCAAACTGAGCTTGACTGTTTTTTTCTGACTTGGTTACAAAAAGAAACAAAGGATTCTAAACATATGTTAAGATGGAACAGCTTTACAGATCTCCAAAAGAATCAGATCTCAAGGTACAGAGCCCAAAATCACATGTGTCGGGGTTTTTTTGTTTTGTTTTTTTTTTCAAGTGTAAAAAAGTGTAAGTTAAATGCTCCTTGCTAATAAAAACACGACTTTCCACCTTTGCTCAAGGTAAAGGACAATGAAACTGCTTCCCTTACTACCGTGCAACAGAAACTTAAAATAAAAATTATTTCTAACTATTAACTATAATTATTTTTACAGATATTATAAATGCTAATTTAAGTGATTTGACTGTAGTAAGACTGCTCTCTGTATAGCAGAAATTTCAACCTGAGAAGCTTTTTAATCAAATTAATCTCTTCTCAATTCTCAGAGGTTACAGAAGTACACAAACACCTTTGAAATTTTTTCCTACTTAAAAACAAAACCAAAACCACCTAGCCATTCAGAATCCAAATTTAAGAAAGTCTCCACAATTATACAAACAAAACTATTAATTAAAAAAATACACCTTATTTTATTATATGCATTTAATTCTGAATCTTTTCACCATTTGTACAGTAAATGGTACTTTAGAAGTCTGTTTACTGATTTTTCCCCTTCAGATGCTAGCATAGTCTCTTCCAGACATAACTGTGTCTCGTCTCCACAGTAACTAATGTCAGGTACAGTATTTTACAAAACAGCTTAACAAATATTTAGGTCCTTCTATACCTTTTGACAATGTTAAAAACAGTTCTCCACCAGGTAAAAGAATAACAGAACAATATCTTAGCTAATACTTTCTTGCTAAAGTGAACTACAGGCATTACCAAAATGTTGTTTCAACAGAATAAAAAGCCTACTCTGAAATAAAAGTGAATTAGATTGGTACGAAGTGATGAAATACATTCAATATTATGAAGCTGTTACTTTCACATTTAAAAATTAAATACAGCGCTCATTTGCGTTTTCCAGAAATACACACAGAAAACAAGACACTAAGCCAAATTTTCCCTAGAGTTCTTCACTAATGACCCATTCTTTAGATTCTCAAATTTTGCTAGGTAAAGAACTTAAAACTTCTACTGATGAATTCCCAGGACAAAATATTACTCTCTAATTCAAGCTGAAAGAAAAGAATACCACCAGCATAGTCAAGAAGTTGCAAAAAATTTCTTTGTACGAATACTGTGGAGAACTACACAACTTCCCTTCTGTAGCTAAGCAGAAAGTTACACATTTATTTTTGTCAATGATCCTAGCAGCTCCTCAGTCAAATTCTATTACTGCATTAAAAAAAAAATAAGTTGGCTTTATTTAAATAACTATATTAAAAGGACTATAAAGATATTCCTTTTCATTTCACCAACCACTTTAATTCTGTCAGTAAAACGAGTCTCAAAGAGGCAACAGCTGAAATACTTAAATACTGGATACGGTTCATTTATGATCCTATGGGCATTCAAGTGCCTAGATCTGTATCACTTTAGGCAAATGAAGGATATGTTTATTAATTTAGTTCTTAGTTCTCAGTAGCTCTGATTTTAAAAATATTTTCAGTATGCATACAAAGGTGTGTTCAGAATTCACCTCGTTCTGTTTTAGTCAAAATTTCCATGTGCACACTCCACACATTACAAAAAAAACCCTGCAATTTAGCAAGACCATCAGTTAGATACATGAGAGAGGTAATTTCATAAGAAGCTTTATACAGAGTTCTCCTTCTTAACGGCCTGGATTCCTCTCCCCCTGTAGCTTACCAGCACCAGTCTTTTATTTTCCAAGGATTATCTGATTGGTGGATTATTAAAAACATACAACAAAACACAATCAAAAACTTGAATTGTTTCACCATCAGGTTGTGTGATTCTATAAGACAGAAAAATCACTGTGTCACTCCCTTCTCATTTTGCAATTTCTTGTTTCAAGAGAGAAATTTGTATTTGGTAGTTAACAGCAAAAAAGGGTAAGAACAAATCATCAAACTAGTATTGCTGTTTAAATATTGTGGTGAAAATGAGCACGTCCACATGAAAATCTTTCAGTCATCTCAGAACAACAGACATTTGAGTAACACAGGAGTAAAACTGCTGATATTCATTTTGCACACAATCTGCCAGATACATCTCCCTCTGTAATTCTGAAGAAGTTGAGGGTTTTTTTCCTCCCTAAAACTTGTGTATTTTTAATGCATATTCATTCTATTTAACAAAAAAAAGCAGAAATTTCTTTTAAGAAGAATCAGCTTTAAATGTTGTTAGTCTGCCACTATTTTTTCCATTAACTTTGAATGGTAATCTAGAACAGGTTCTGCTTTCACAGAACATTTACAATGGTAACAGTAGTGTGTAGAAGTAATTATTTTTACACAATTTCATAAAAACACAGCACTGCAAATCCAAAAAGTAATTTCTTTCAGGAGCTATAAGCCTTACTAAAAGGTTATTACTTACTATGATCAGCTGCTTATCACCATCTTTTCCTGCCTCTTTTAGCTTCTGAATATGTTCCTCAGACGTTTGGAAGTTACTGCACTTTGATGCTAATGAAGGATTTGACGATGGAACCCTTGAAATACAAATATATTTCATGTTAAAAAAGACTGGCTTATACATGTCATCCTACATATTCAAAACCACTATGATTAGCGTAACTAAATTTTAACAAGATGCAAATCCAAGATTTTACCCAAACTATAGTCCTATATATTTCAATTTGTAATTCAAATGGAAAAATCAGGAAACAAAAGGATTAACCAATAAACAATAGACTGATTTCAAGATTTATTTTTTTTAAGGCATTTATAATCAGGTGGGGTAAGTTAGTCACAATCATTAACACAAGCATTTAACTGAGACATTTTCATGACTGATTCTGTCTAATGCTGTATATTTCCTATGTAAGGTTTAGGTTTCCACTTTTAGGTATTGTACATCAGGCTGCCAAAGCAGACCATGTAAACACTCCCACAAATAAAAGTGGGACAGAGAACTTCAGGAGAGAGTCCACTAAGATGATCAGGGTACTGGAACATGTTCCCTATGAGGAAAGGCTGCGGGAACTGAGGCTGTTTAATCTAGAAAAGAGGAGACTGAGGGAAGATCTTATTAATATTTATAAATATCTAAATGGTGGGAGTCAGGAGGTTGGGACATCCTTTTTTCCTGTTGTACCTAGCAACAGGACAAGGGGTAATGGGATGAAGCTGCAACACAAAAAGTTCCATCGAAACATAAGAAAAAAGTATTTCACTGTGAGGATGACGGAGCCCTGGCACAGGCTGCCCAGAGGGGTTGTAGAGTCTCCTTCCTTGGAGGTCTTCAAGACCCGCCTAGACATGTTCCTATGCCACCTGATCTAGGTTGACCTGCTTCTGCAGAGGGGTTAGACTAGATGATCTCTAAAAGTCCCTTCCAACCCTACCATTCTATGATATAAAATGGGATGTCATGTCTCCCAAATTCAACTCTAACTCATTCTCTTCTAATGGCTATCAGTGAAGGAAGGGAGAAGAAGACCTGAGGAATAAATACAGGGATATTACTGGAATCTCTCTCCTTCAGTTTCAGCTTCTCCTTGTCATAACTGAAACAAACACTGGAAAGTACTATAATACATCAACAACATTTCTATCCTGTGAACTTCCTACTATATTCAGGGGAAAAAAAAAATCATTAATTCCAGGTCTGGATAAAACTTATGGAGATCACCAAAGCAAAATACATACAAAAATACTTGTACTTCAACTAGGTATTTGCATATTTTCTATTTCTGAGCAAGGTAAGAATATAGGATCAAACAATTAATTGTAGCAGCTGCTGTAGTATGTGCAGCAGGCAAATTCAGTGAGCTTTTTCAAAATCAAAAATTCTTGCCAGACAATTTTAAAGCAGGGTTTTCTTGTGTTAAATCACAGCTATTTGTTTTAATTTCGAGGCATATGACAGGAATAATAAAGTAGCTACTTCATGGTTTGACTCTTCCTGCTGCAAGCTTTTCTTACAAAGCCCTGAAGAGAGCTACACTGTAGACAGGCACATCACTCCATGTTATGGCAGGAGTATCACTGAAAGAATTATGTCTTAAATCTTGCACAGTAAGAGTAAGAAAAATATATATCCACATAATAAACAACCAGTATGGGCTTGTTCAGCTAATGAAGTTCATAAATTTGAGTAGATACCATGAGGCTGTTGAGAATAAAAGTAAAAAAAAAAAAAAAATTAAAAATTAAAGTTTTTGAAAAATCTAAAACCATTCCTTTAAGTGGCTTTACATCTACCTTATCACTCTTCTGTGAAATTCCAGAGTAGTAGAGGTTTTCAACATGTACAAAAGTGCTGCTTAGTCAGAATTGATAATCTGCCCTCCAACAGATGTACGGAAAATGAACTGCATGACTTCTTCTTGTCTCCATTATGAGTATAGAGAATAGCATCAATACTAACTACTGTGTCAACTATGTTGGTGTTGAAGGTATCAAGGTATGAAGAAGTTGTCTTTAGCTTGTAATTAGCTAAAATCAGAGACTATGTCAGAACTGAACAAAAAATACAACAGTCAACATGAACAAGGATAAAATGTAAATCTGAACTGTTAGTAGTTACAATAATTTTTAAATGACAGCTAACTCCTTCATTTCACACCTATCACGAAACAATCTCAAATCAAATTCACTCTTCACCTCAGATTTATTATATACAAGATTACCATAATTTAAAGATTACAAAACCTTCCCAGAAGAGAGTGAAATAGATCACTATGTGAAAATCACATGGTAAACCGTTCCGCTCTTTCATTATCACCTGATTTGAGGAAGAGAGCATTACAAATGTTTATCCAAGTCTGTTAAATTCTACTTTTTAGAAGATCTGTGCAATAACAAATACCTTGCTAACTAATTTTCTTAACAAAGTAATAACATCTCTTAATTAATAAACAGCTAAAATGAAAATCTATTTTTATAAAGGATGTGTCCCTTATTTGAAACTGAAAGATGTGGCTGGGAGACAACAGAACATTTAGTATTTATTATAAAACCTCACATAACACTACGGAAGGTTACTGTCATTTCAAGACATAGGAAATACTATACCTGTTCTCAGATTCCGAAGTTTGATTTGTAAATGAAGTATGCGTCAACAGTTTGGGAGCCAAACCTACAATTAATCAAAGATTATAACTTAATGATAAAGTTTTTGGTTGAAAAGGAAACGTGAGCTACAGAAACAGTGCTTTTGATAAAGATATCCAGGATAATGATGCGATTTGCTCATGGCCAGTAAAATAAAAAGACGCAGCCCTGAGGCAGTGTTCAGATGTTCCTCCACACGTACTTGAAAAAAAATACATCGTTTTCTTCAACATTTCAACAGCAGTTCTGTAAAGGAGTTTGCCAGCAGCTAAACAAGGCCAGGACTGAAACTACAGAGGAGTTTAACTCTTGTTTATATTTAAATCCACATAAATAGCTCTATGTATAGTAATAGTATCCTAAATATATAGTGTACCTAGATTTGAGGTGTGTTCTATAACATTTAAGGGAAAGAAGCAATCAAGAATAGCAAAAGAAAGAAAAATATAGAACACTTCAGGAGAAAGAAATGCATATACTTATTCAAAGGAAGCGGTAACCAAGAGAGACTCCTTGACAGAAACCGATGCAAGAGAAGAACCCAACTGAAACGAGGAAATTTTACAACTTTATTACACAAAAAAGGAAAGAATTTGCTTGGAGATTTTCTGTTTATTTCTTTTTAAAGTTGTCACTTCACTTTCAGTTAAATTAAGTAAATTTAAGCATTATAGTACTTATGAATAAAACAGAAAGATGCACTCAAAGCAGAGCTGGGTAGAAAACCAGACACTTCTCTCTTCCCACTACATAGCTCAGAGATAAAAGGACATTCACTGCTACTAAACTGAACGTGAGTGTGACATACAAAGAAATATGAAAACCCTGGTGAACTGCTCCAGTCACAGAAGTTTAATTCTGCACCAAGTGTACCTTCATCTGTGAAACACTCCTCTGAAAGGAAAACAATGCTTCCCATACAATTGGTCAGAAGAAGAGGAAAAATCAGTAGTAAACACTTACCTTGAGGTTCCTTTTCTCCAGGTTCTTTTTTCAATTGTTTCAGTGGTTTAGGAGCTGTAACATATTTTACTGGAGAACTTTCTGGACTTGATTCCAAATGTAATTGAAAGTTCTAAACAAAGTAGAAACCATTACCCCAAGCTATTTAATGCCTCTAATCACAAAATTAACCAAGTATTAACATTTTTAATAGAGTGACAGTTTTTCAATTCCCACGTTACTTTAAGCAGATGAAATCCAACTGATTAGCTAGTCCATATTGAAGTTTGAGGTATTAATTTTACAAAAATAAATGTTATTTTACTTATAAACTTGTAAAATATTTCCCACAGAACACTTTTGTCCTTAAAATCTTAAATTGTAATAGAAGCTCATTCAGACAGAGAACTTTTTGCCCCTCTCACTTCTTTTAATACACCTTTTCAGAACAAAACGGATTTTTAAACTTCAGTTGTGAAAAAGTGTCCATGAATCTGTATAATCTCTGTCTCCATCAGGAAAATTTATCCATTAAATGCAGAACTTAGGGGAGTGGAACAGATTCATTCTCCAGCTTACTATCATCCCCCCTATGACAACACACCAGTAAAGGATCTTTATTTTACAGTAACTTAAAATTCCCAAATGTGTTAAAGGCATTGTTAAAACACCCTCCCACCACACACCATAATTAAAATGACTAACCTCATCTGGTCTTGGCTCACAGAAATGTTTTGTCAAATTATGCAACAAACCATTTTCTGCACCTCTCTTCGTGGGCTGTTTAGTTTCTAATGTTACTTCTTTAGCTCCAGCTCTTTCAGATGAAGGCTCCGATTGCTTCTGCACACAAGCTGCGCTTTCATTCTCAGAGAGTCTCGTTATTGACAGCCTGTCTTGTGCCTTTGAAAGCTCTGCTTCTGTAGCCATTTGATTTGCCTCTGACACTTCAGGGTAATCTTTTAACAACGAAAGCTTGGGGGTATTTGCAGCATTTAAGTTACTTTGCTTCATGTTACTAGCTTTCAATAATTTGATTTTGGTCCATTTAGAGTTTTTGTTTGAGGAGTTGTTTCTACCATTCAGAGTGCATTTGACAGGCATTCCTTTTTTGCTAGGGAAAAAACGTTTGTATTGAGCACTTTGATTAGGTTCTTTCGGAGTAAGCATTTCACTTTGCTGAAGCTGTACGTCAGCATGCTTTTCTTCTGTTTTGCTATACTCGGCATTAGGGGAATCTTTTTTCACCTCTACTGTGTCTGACTCAATCTCACCTGCAATTTCTTCACACAGTTCAAGGATGCTTACCCTTTTGGATTTTGCATCGTTCTCTGGCTGATCAGCCACGTTTGTTTCACTTACAGATGGCTGTGAAATCTTTTTTGGTTTTGTACTGGTTTTAATGTTCTGATGCAATTGCTGCTTTTCCTTAGTTGTTGTCTTAGAATTTGGCTTAAGAGAATCTGTTTCCACTTTCGGTGTGTTGCTAGGAATAGGAGATACAAGGCCTGTTTGGTCTTTCTTAACTTCCTCAAGACTCTCATCGGGACACAATGATGACCCTTGAAGGTTGTGTTGAAAGCTGGAATTATTTTTATTGTCTGCTTTACATTTTTTCTCTTTCACAGAGCCAGTTACTTCTACACGTACTTCTTTATCCTCATTTGTATTGTTTGGCTTTGGTTTTGTGTTTTTCTGTTCTATTTTCTCTCCAGCAGATTTAAGTACTTTTGCTGCAACACTGTGAGTGTGCCTTTTTGGCTGGCTACCTTGTTTAACTTCCAAAGCTTTTTCTTCTTTAACTTCTCTGTTGCGCAGGGATCTTGCTGGTACATGTACATGTGTCAACTGCTGCAGTCTCTGTGATCTCCTCATTACTGGCTCATTTGGTGGAATTACGCATTTTGACTTAGGAATCTCTTGCACAGATTTTTTCTGGCATAATTCCTTATTTTTTGCAGATTTAGGCTGTTGTTGGACCTTTTTATCAGGTATTGTTTTATTATTAGAGTTTAGTACTGATGATCTTGTAGTCATGCGCGTTCCTAGTTCAGGTTCATTGGTGTTGTCACTGAAAGATTGAAATAATTATTTTGTCAGCATCCAGAAAGTAGAATTTGTCACAAGATTCTTCTTATTTCTACTAATGTCTGCCTCTTTTTTTATGTTCTTTTTTAAAATACTAGATCTTACACCCTCAATACTAGAATCATTCTAAAGAGACTTCACTTCCACCTGGTAATGCTTAAGTGCGGTACTTAACGGTTTTTATTCATGGCAAGACTGAACTCATACCCCCAGAAGAATGCTTTTAACATCTCTAGCAGTTTTTAATTGTTGACACTTGTGACTTTCAAATGAAAAGTTCAGCAACTTTTTTGGAGGAAATTTTTCTGGATTTCAAGACACAAACATGGTTCCAGAGAAAGACTATATAGTGGATATCACACTTAATGATTTAAGGCTGACCTCCCACTAGTACTATTTAACTATTTAGCTGTATATTTAACTCAAATTCATTCTGCTTAGATTTTTTCTGCACTAAATTAGTCTACAATAATAACCTAGAACAAATAACTTTTTTTTTACTGACCTGTTCGATTTGACAGAGGTTTTGAGCACAGCTTTCTCCTGCACTCCACATTGATTAGGCTTTGATTTATTTGAGACATGTTTTGTATCTGAAACCTCTTTTTCCTTCTTTGCTGATGACTGGTTGCTTTTCTTGTCCAGCTTTGGACGTTTAGCAGAAGGCTCTACTAACGTAGACTTCCTTTTCTGAGCTGCCATTTCTGTAAAACACAACAATTGATCCAGCTTTCAGAGTCTTTGTCAACTGCTGTTACAGTGTCAGTTAATATAACCAAAGATTTGCCTGTTTTACAAAATAAGGTAATAGATACTTTTCCTTTTAGAGGTAGACCACGCTAACTGTGAAATGAAATCAAATAATCAAAGCAATCTCAAATCAAATTCTTTTACTTACAGGTTTTTACAAAAGGCAATCGATGTTTAGGCCAAAGTAACTTAGCAAGGTGTGCCAAGAGCATTCCTTACGCAGATGCTTGCCAGCAGGACGTTTCATGCCACCTATGAAGAATATAAAATGTTCACTCATTAAGCACTTTGACAAATTCAGAGAAAGACGTTAATATTCTCACCCACTTCCACCCTTTCAAACAACGCTGAGCTTTAAAGTTTCTTTTGACAATTAAAAACCAAAACAAACTACAAATTTTATTTCTATATCCAGCAATTTTTTGGCTTTTTGCTCTCTTAAGCCCTTTTACCTTTCAAAAGGCAGCAGATAATAATACCATTTGAAAGGAAGTTTCTCAGCCTTTCTCATTTTTTCCAGAAAATAATATGCTGCTCCCTTTCATGGCCCATAGAGTGGGCTTGCTGTCAATCCTGTGCCTCACAGCAACAATCCATTAGACCTACTAAGTTTTGTGGCTGTCACTACAGAACTTTGGAACTGCCTAGAAGTATTCCTTCTAATATGACTTAGAGTCACAAATAAGAGACAGAAATACTAGAAAGTACCATTATTCGAGACACCTGCCTTGGGCAGTTAAAGATGATGTCTTCGTGAGAAATGAAATTATGTTAACAACGTAGACGTTCATCTGCACAAGAGTCTGAAAACTAGCAGAGATTCTCACTAAGAAGTCTTCACAGATTTGGTTGATCATTCCTTTCACAACTGTTTTTGGCTTCTGAAACTTTTAAGTTCTCATGTTCAAAGACACCAGTTTTGTACTATAGCTTAAGTAATAATTATTCAACAAAGTTTCACTAATTTCTTTAAGTCTACTGGAAGACTCACTGCTCAGAACTTTCTTTCCAGGCCAATAATTATGTATTATTTTTTGCCACCGACAGACTGAGAAAGAAATATTTTTGTAACAAAATTACATTACTTTTCAAACCTTAAGTACTGTGTTAAATTTGACAGATTTTAAGGTCAAATGGGAATTTTTATGTTAACAGTTGCATAACACAGACCAGATACTTTCATTACAACTACAGTAAGCCATCCAGTATTGACAAACATGTGTCCTTCTCTAAAAATCTGAAAGACACTTCAACTATTTTTTAATATTTGTTAATTATTCAAAAGGAAAATGTAAAGAGTTGTACATTTTTTTTCTGTCAGACTTAATGTTGTCCTTTATTTTAATTTATCCATTCTTTTATGAAGAAACATCTAATCATTTAAATGCTCAAATTCCAGTGACCAGTGCCACCTTCGGGCTTTCTCCTTTAAAGCTACATGATCAGTGACTCATATTTGAGTTAAATTTTTATTTTATCCAGGGAAGAAGTCTCAAATAGGACTCGACTCTTCATGGTGCTATTTCTACGTTTTTCCCTAAGGAGCCGGTAACAGAATCTGTGTGCTTTACTTCTAATAGCTCGTAAGCTCTGTGACACTTAACAAGCCTAGTGGTTTCCTCTGGTCAAAGATTATTCATCAGAGCCACAGTATAGCCACTTGCCCTGAAATTAACAGCTCTAGTTGCTGAATTAGGTCTTCAGTTGTATATTCTCTCAATTTTTACTGCAATTCTGCTTCTGAAAATTTGAGAACAACATGACATACACTGTATACCCCTAAACATTCTCGGTTTTTTTTTGCGGGCGTACACAGACATCACTGTCACTCTCAGCCACATGACATGGCATACTCAGGAGGGACTTTCAAGCACAAGCAGAAAATACAATCCTTCCCTCGCTGGTATTGCTTCTCAGAACACTGACAAATAGCCGTCTCCTCCCACAAAGAGAACTAGCTCTTTGAAGTTAACGTCTTTCCTACCAATACTTTGCACAACAGCGCAAGGACTTTTCCAGACATTCAAGAACTGGCAGCTTCTGCCCTCCCCTCTAGTAAAAGCCTCTAGATTACGGAAAGACGGGAGGACACAGAAGCAGATGAACAAACGAAACAATCAAAGGTTTTGGTGCAAGAATTAAGGAAAAACAGCAGCACAGGACTCCCACACCCTCAGATCCTTAAAGCAGGGGCGAGCCCTTGGTTTCTGCGGGGGGGGGGGGGGGTTTTTGGGGGGGGGGCGGGGGGTGCAACTGCCTTGACTGAGCGGCGATCTCTCACGTATAAGCCTCCCCCAGTGACTGCCACGACAGAACCCCCCCAGCCCCCGGTGCCTTAACGCCCGGCCGAGACCTGTGGACAGAACTTGGAAGGAAGGAAGAAAAAGGAAGGCCTCCGAGCGTGGCGCGGTGTCACCCGCCTCCGCGCCCAGCCGTGACAGCCCTTCTGGAGCGGGGCCTGGCAGGGAGCCCCTGCGCCCGGCCCAGAGCTGCCCGGGCCACGGCGAGCGCCACGGCGCCGGCGAGCCGGGGGCTGCGGACAAGCAGCCGCACGCCGCAGGCCGCCCTCCCTCCCGGCTCCCACCGCTGAGCAGCCGGTGAGACGGGATCTCCCTCCCTCCCTCCCGCCCCGCGACCGCGGAGACAGCGGCGGCCGGCGACAGGCCCGAGGCAGGCCCGGGGAGCAGCGGCCGGCCCCTCGGCCCCGCGTCTCCACGCGAGGACGGGCCACCGGTCACGGACCCGGACGGGGTCGGCGTGGGGGAAGAGTGCTGACGGGAGCCCTTAGCACAGGGGTCGGG